>JARQOC010000004.1:341243242-341333748 GCA_033576535.1 Allobates femoralis | reverse complement strand
CTGTACACTATGCTTTTTATCCTGATTAAGAGGCCAATTGCCTTGAAATGCATAGTTATATAAATCTCACATATTTTTATTAAATTTATTCATCTGGTCATTTACGGCAGCACAGAGTACCTGAGCATGTTCGTTATCCTTACAAACAAGGGAGGACATTTAGTATTTGATTACGTCCATTTGTTCTGGTATCAGGGAATCAATAATAATGCATTCACGTTCACATTGTAGTATTTTGGTATGTATACAGCATCAGTAATTTAAACACAGTCCAGACCACAGACATAGGCTAGGGTCACATTTGTGGTAGCAAATGCAGATCCTGATCCGGTTTTGAGCATGCAAAATGCTCAAAACCGAATCAGGATCCGCAGCCCATAGGAGCCCATCATAAAACTGGATTGCACTACATGCAATCCAGTTACCGCTTCAGGATTTGCAGCCTGCGTTACCAATCATGCAGGCTGCAGTTTTCAGAGCGCTTTGCAAACCGCAGCAGGCTTGCTCCTATGGGAGCCCATCTGGCTACCGCAAGGCACATGTGAATGCCTGCGGTAGCCGGATGCTTTGTTCATCCCTGCTGTCGCAGGGATGAACAAAGGGTTAATGTTACTAATAGATGTGGGTAACATGTCTCTAGGGAGTGCCCACCCTCCCTAAAGACATCTTGTCCATAGAGATCGGCATGTCAAGGGTTAATTCTTTATTTTACATGATCGCCGCTATTGTTGGCTTTTCCTATATTTTACAATGACAGCCGCCGGCTCCTGGGTTTGCAGGAGTACACTAGGTACTTTGCGCAGCACCAGGGACAAGACAGCATCCTTTGTAATGAGTTGTCCCTGGTGCTTACGCAATTTGCGTAGTCTAGAGACTGCTGTCCTGGGTGCTGAAATCATTTACAGTAGTTCTATGGTGGTGCGATGCCCATAGAACATAGAACAGTGGTGCTCCACTGAACATAGTGCCGACGTCTCGCGAGACGTCACAAATCTTGCAAGACATCGACACTATGTTCAATGGAGCATGGACACACACTACACTGAGCAGGCGCGAGTGCAGCTGTCACTCAAGGGCCAGTCACAGATGGGAGCGGCAATTAAAAAAATAGCAGGGCAAGTTTTGCAGCCGGAGGGCGGCGAGGACATATTCCACCAGGACTAAATAGCAGCCTCCCGAACTTAATAGGAGGCCAGCGCAGGACACAATAAATGTTATTTTCTTAGGTATGAGGGGCACGTGTGGGCACATAGAGGGGTTACTAGAACCCTATTTACATTATGTGTAAGCTGGTGGGCACAGTTTAAAATGCCCAAAGGGGGAGACAGGTTCCCTTTAAAGCAAGACTCCATTTCCTTTTTTTTAGTGTTGGAGTGGCACTTTAAATGTAAGCTCCCTGTTCCTGGTTATTACTAACCTTCCAGCGTATTTACCTCTCACCAATGTCACTCCAGTCCCAAGGCGCCATCTTGTACCCATAACTTCTTACTGGCTGGAAGTCAGACGTTACATCAAAAGAGCTCAATGCATCTCTAAGAGAGCCAGTACAAGGCTCCCATAGAGATGTATTGAAACATGATCACCCATGTGCTCCATGAAACACTGGAACGCGCTAGCAGATAGTTCTCACCGGAGTGAAACCAATAGCAGGTAAAGTGGCCGGAAGGTGAATATCAAGCAGGGGGGGCAGGTGACTTGCACTTAAAGCACCACTCCAGTAACGCAATTAAAATAAAAAATGCTGGTGTGATGTTTTAAAAGGAATTTATATGATATGGAAGATTGTATTATGCAATATAGATTTAGACATTTACATCTACAGACCAGTTACGTTATGGAGAAATCTTTTACTATACATCTAGACATATAACTCCGTAAAGTTATCAATGCTATCAAACAATGAAATAAATTTCACTGAAAATATTTTCCACTTACATACAATTCAATATGATGTATTAACGTATAGCTATTACTCTAGTCTGACACACAGTTTTAATACAGCAACATTATTTAACCTGCATATGAGTCTATTTTCTGAACAAATGTGGCTAGTGCAACTATCTAAGAGTCACTCTGACCAAAGCCTCTCTGTCTTTGAAAGCAGGCAAAGAGAAGCCACCAGGGACTTTTCACAGACAAGTCATCTGAAACACTTAGTCCCTGGCCAACCTCTCAAAGTATGTTTTCTGTAGCTGCATTAATGTAGCCAGACTCCAATTCATGCGTTATGTAATTTGGGCAGCATGAATTATCTGATATGCAACCTAAACAACAACAAAATGCCTGTCATACATGCCTACCTTTTTTATTGTCATATTCTGATATTGAACCTGTCAGGTCCTGTAAAATGTTGGATAAATTATAATTTTGCTGCAGTTTTTTAATTAGTAGCTCCTTTCACATATGCCAAAACTCACAAGCAATAGGCAACCCTGACACACAAGCCTGACTGAAGAACTAAGGCAGGTGTCCAGGCTTGCTAAGTGGAGATGGAAGAGATTTATTTACCATAAGCTGTTCATCACATAAAAACAGTCCATCATCAATTTCAAGTCCACACTCACTGCTGTAAAGCAAACCAACATTTTATCTCTCTTATTCTCCCTGTATCACAACTCTGAATCCAGTTATTCAATACTTTCAACTCTCTCCTCCATCCTCCAGCACCTCCTCCTTCTCATCTCATCTCAGCTGAAGACTACGTCTCATTCTTCAAGCAGAATATGGACGATATCAGGTAAAGCAGCTTTGGACTACAGTGCTCACGGCCCTCCCTCAAAACCACACAAGTCTGACTGAAGAACTAAGGCAGGTGTCCAGGCTTGCTAAGTGGAGATGGAAGAGATTTGATTACCATGAGCTGTTTAAAACATTAAAACAGTCCATCATCAATTTCAAGTCCACACTCACTGCTCATATTCTCACTGTCTCACAACCCTGATCCCAATTATTCAACATGTTAAATTCTCTCCTCCAACTCCCAGCACGTCCTCCCTCTCTTCTTATCTCAGCTGAAGACTTCGTCTCATTCTTCAAGCAGAAGATGGACAATATCAGATAAAGCTTTGGGCTACAGTTCTCATGGCCCTCCCTCAAAACCACTCAGACCACTTCCTCCATAACTAGCTTCTGCACTTTCACAGAAGAAAAACCTTCCTCTCTATTCTTCAAAACTCATTTCATCCTCTGTGCACTTAATCCCATCCTGTCCCACCTCATCTCAAACCTCACCATAGTGTTCATCTCAATCCTAGCCAGTCTATTCAACCTATCACTAACAAGTGGTATCCATCCCTCATGCTTTAAACATGCCTCAATCACACTCATCCTCAAAAAGCCCTCCCTTGACCCTTTCTCTCTGTCTAGCTATCACTCCATATCATTTCTCTCCTATTCCTCAAAACAACTAGAGCATGTCCATTTTGAATTGTCCTCCCACCTCTCATCCTGCTCCCTTAGTAACTGATTACAATCTGGCTCTTGAATCTTGAATTAAAACTGCCCTAATTAAAATTACCAATGACCTACTAACCATCAAAACCAAGTGACACTACTCTGTTTTCCTCCTCCTAGACCCTTCTACTTCCTCAGACACAGTGATCTATTCCCTCTTACTACATATTTTCTCTTCTCTTGGTATCACAGACTTGGTCTTATCTTGGATCTCTTCATGCTCAAAAGACCAACATTCATCTCCCACTCACACACCACCTCCTCATCTAACCCCCTATCTGTCAGTGTTTCCCAAGACTCAGTTCTATAACCCCTACTCTTCTCCATCTTTGGCCTGAGACAGATCATAGAATCCCATGGCTTTCAGTATTATTTCTATGTTAATGATACACAGCAATACCTCTATGAACTCAATATCACGTCCTTTCTAACCAGAACCCCACAATGTCTGTTCCCAATTTGATCCTTTTTCTCTGTTCAATTACTAAAACTTAACATGGAAGAAAGGAATTCGTCATATTTCCCCCAACAGTCTTTTCGATCAAAGTTGAAAGCTGCTCACTGTCCCCAGTCCTGTAAGTTCGCTGTTTTGGAGTGACCCTTGCCTCTGCTGTTTCCTTGAGACCACATACCAAAGTCATTTTCTCTTCTTGCTGAAATATTTCCAGAATCCGTAATTCCTTAACCAAGAATCCACAAAAATCATAGTGCATGCCCTTATCATCTCCCAACTCGACTACTGCAACCTCCTGCTCTGTGGCCTCCTTTCTAACACTCTCGCACCCCTTCAATCTATCCTAAACTCTGCTTTCTGACTAATCCACCTGTCCCCCGACTATTCCCTGGCCTCTCCGTTCTGCTACTCCATTCACTTGCTCTCCTTTGCCCAGAAATTCTAGTTGAAAACCCTAACCATGACATACGGAGCTATTCACAACCTGTCTCCTCCATACATTTGTAATTTAATCTCCAGTACTAACCTCCATGCAGTCTTCAATCATCACAAAATCTCCTTCTGTACTCCCCTCTTATCTAATCTTCCCACTATTGCATCCAACATTTCTCCCATGCATCCCCCATGCTTTGTAACTCTCTACCCAAACATATCAAACTCTCACCTAACATGGAAATCTTTAAAACCGGAACTTGAAGATCTAGCACTTTCGACAAGCCTACAACCTGTAGGAACCCTCAATTCACTATACTGTTGCACAACAAGTTCTATCCATCCTCAGATACAGTATCCTCATCCATCCCTAGTAGACTGAGCCCTTGTGGGCAGGGTCCTCTCTCCTCACCTACAGTATTCTCATCCATCCCTTGTAGACTATGAGCAGGGTCCTCTCTCATCCTGTACCAGCTAGTAACTTGTATTGTTCATGACTATTGTACTTGTTTTTATTATGTATATTCCTTTTCACATGTAAAGTGGCATGGAACAAATGGTGCTATAATAATAAATAATAATAATAATAAAAAGGAATTTATTGAATAGTTTCCTATAGGATGTGTCACCTGCATGGAATTTCAATTTACAAAAACATAGGATCTTAATTGGTAATATGTCCTACAACACAAAATCAGGATTTGTCCAGTAGTCCAAGACTATAAAAAGTATTCCAATTTATATTAGTCTTTAAAAGTAAAGTATTTTTATTACTGTTTACTATTTTTATTTGATTTTCTTTATTCATATGCATACTACAATTGCCTCGATGCAAATACAAGCTTATATTTCCAATGTTTATGTACAGCAGATTGCATTTGGCAATATTGTACTGCACAATGAAAGCAAACATGCACAAAAAGAGATAGTTGACAGAATAAACAGGTTTTGCAATTCTTATTATCTTGCTATTACATAGAGTATCTTATATTAACATGTTTTATGATCAAGAGGGCAACATAGAAATGTAGTAAACACATATTTTACAGTCCCAAAGATGACCAATGAAATGCATAAATTAACAAAATATGACATATTAAAAAACCAAGGTCTTTTCTTAATGTAAGCGAACTAGTGTTTGATAAAAGAAAATGGATTACTGTACTTGAAATGCAAACGGTATCTAAAAAGATGTGCAAGTGTCAGATACATTTCTATGTAGCTAAATGTAAAACCTTTTCAACTACTACGGTATTTAATGTCTTCAGAAACGCTTTGAGTGGTTTACTACGCCAACATGAAATTTTAATAGAAATGGATTTTGTTTAGTAAAACTGAAGATTTTAGCTCCTTTTGGATCCAACTATTTCTTTGCATCCTCTCTGTGTGCAGGACTCATCTGTGTTATAATTAATTGCCTCTTGCCATGCAAGAGATGGAGTTCCCGCCCCTCTCTGGGCCCTGCACACATAGAGCCCCGTCGCCTTCATTCCACTTCAGACACTGGTCATGCTGGCTCCTGTTTACTGGTAAGTATTCACACCAGTCAGGTTTTTAATACAACAGTTAGGACCGCGTCTGAGATGGGTACACTTTGAAGATAGTGACGTGGCTTAAAATAACTTTTTCTGCGCAAAAAAACGGATTAACTAAGTACCCTGTATTTGTTATACCATTTTTATACTGCACTTGCATTTTAATATTTTTACTGCAGTGTACTGTTGTTTTTTGTCGCAATAGCTTTTTGTTTCCAATTATGCTGGCGGTGTGAACAGGTTCCTACAGACCTGTTCTCTGTGTGCAGGACTCATCTGTGTTATATTTCTTTGCATCGATATATCGATACAGAAATCTGAGGAGACAATTTAAGCACAGATAGGGTCTTATCTTTTATGGTACCTTTACACGCCGCTACAGAAGGTTGAAAACAACCGGGTGTCGGAGACAAATGTATCTTGCACCGTCAAATCAACCCGAGGTAGCGGCGTGTAAAGTAGGTTGTTGCCACCCGTCACTTTCAACCCGATGGTAGCGGCATCTAAATAAGGTACGGTAAGGTTTTTTTCGCCACCTAGTTAACTCCCTGGGGCGTGACCCAGGCTCCGGGAAACCACCCCCCTTCAGCGATCATTGGTGGAAGCTCCTGCGTTACGATTGGTTGTCGCTGCATAGGGCGGCATATTTAAGGAGCTGACCAGTCACACTACACATTTGCTCTAGCGTCATGTATTAGCCAGCCTTCCTGCGCCGGCTGGCCAATCATGATGCTATTGCTTTGTCCAATCACCGTACGAACGTCTCGTAATCCACAACTCTGGCACGCCTATGTGTTGTCCCTGCTGCACCAGGTCCTCTCATATTACCTTCTGTAGCGGCGTGTAAATGAGGGAAGGTCGTCTACAGAAGGTAACTTGTGGCACCCGGCAGTGCCTCCAGGGATAGATTAAACCTTCTGTAGAGCACCTTGTAGCGGCGTGTAAAGGCGGTATCGGGTGCCGTTTGCAACCGTTGGTACGTGCCAACGTGCAACCTTCTGTAGTGGCGTGTAAAGGTACCATTACACATAAATTGCAATGTTAGTTGCAGGAAAGGCTCACCTTTAGTGGTTGTGAGAGTCACAACCACTATATACGCATATAACAGCTGCTGCAGACCCACATGCAGAGATGTTGGGTATGAACTCGCACTGCTCTTTTTCCAAGGAATAATCTCAGATCAGTCCATATAGATCATAGATGATGTATTAAGTCAACGCATTTTGGAGCCACCGTGCGCTTCTTCCTCAGGACAAATCAAATCAATTTTTCCCTAGAAAGAAGCTCGTGGAGCCTTCGAAACACATTGACTTAACAAATCATCTACGATCTATATGGACTGATCTGAGATTATACCTTGGAAAACAGTAGCGTGATTTTATACCCAATTCCTCACCCTGCACTGACATCTTTGCATCCATATGTCAACTGAGAGCCAGCGGCTTTTAGTCACATTCAAAGTATCCCTGTGCATACAATCATTGCGAGACACGGTGAGGCAATTTTTTGTTTACAATTCAATGTCATTCAACTTTTATAATTCTTTAATGAATTTACCTTAACGATTTTCTT
Organism: Allobates femoralis; assembly: GCA_033576535.1. Lineage (NCBI taxonomy): Eukaryota > Metazoa > Chordata > Amphibia > Anura > Aromobatidae > Allobates > Allobates femoralis. The sequence continues at coordinate 341,326,302 of JARQOC010000004.1, read as the reverse complement.
TTAAAAAGTGGATTTACCCTTCATTTTTCTTTGGATGACTTTCTATATGCTTAATATAGTATATTATAAAGTAGCAACCCAGGGCGCCATCGGTGTATAATTGATGGATGTCATCAACCTATTACAGGGCTCAGTGGTGAAAAAATAAATTACAAGAATTCTGGATTGTTTTCAAAACTGCAAAATTTAAAACTACCACTTTTTTAAATTATTTTAACATAAACTCTTGAGTTAATGTCATTGTCTAATACATTCAATTTAATAATTTGTTAGAAATTGTAAACTATATACAAAAAAAATAATAAGTATAGAATAGGTATACAAAAACACATTATAATAGCATAATTGGTCTTGTCTCGGGGCTACCAAATTGTACATTGCCTTACGAGAAAACACTATTAGCCTTACCTTAATTTCTTTGGCCTGTATTTAATTTGTCAATGCCAACTAATAATCAAAGTACAGTGACAGCCATGTATAAAATAAGCCTAGACTGATAAATCTCCTTGTCAGCAAATGAATAGTGAAGGAAATCTTTGAGAAACACCTGCCCGATGAGTGGTGTTGGGACAATAACAAACAGCTCTGTCACTAACGTTTCATTTACAAAGCAGCATTATAATAATGACACCACTTAGATGTCTAAATATCAGAGAGATTAATAGACGTAATACTGCATTCAGACTGCAAGGTAAACAATCCCTATACCCCTCAGAGCAAGAACTTTCCGAAATTGCATTCCTACGTTTAGAAGGCTAACATATATTGTCGGCTGGGGAAATAAATATGGGCGGTTAATACATTAAATGGGATTTATATCTGCTATCCTGGCTGGTTGTATTTATGTAGCAAGCATGGATACATTTTATTGTGCTACATGTTTCTCTGATTTTATTGTACCTGGCATGATATTTTATTAAACAGGAGGATGTTTTTTTTTATATTTTATTATGCATAGATTATATCATGACAGTTAGATGGGTTACTATGGTAATTTGGTTCTTCTCCAAGAATGTGGGGGTAGGTAATGCAATCTCTATATTATTCATTGAGCAAAATAAACAGATGCAATTAATAGATGGAGGAGAAAGGCTTATGGCATAAGCAAGAGCATGAGAAATGTTCAGAAAACATTAGTAATATGGCAGCTCTTTGCTGGATCACAATGTCTTCCAGAATTTAGAAAACACAAGCTATTTCTATTCATATGAAGCATTTTCCAAAAATCTAGTACACGTGAAAGTCTAAACAACACCATATTGTTGTTCTTATCGTTGATAAGGGCAGAGGCGGACATATCATTGGTGCAACAGGGGCCTAAGCGGTAAGGGGGTGACTTCTACCTTCAAACAGGTGGAATTGTGCATTATGAGTAGTGATGAGCGAGTGAGTGTAATCGTTACTATTGGCTATTCGCACAAATAGTACAGTATTCACAATACTCGTTACTCACCAAGTAACGTTGGTGCTCATGAGTGATGTGTGAGCTCCCCTCAGTAAACAATGGGAACTGGCACCTCAAAGAGGCAGATTGAATGTTAGAGTCTCTGGGGGGCACAGAAAAATGATTTATACATTGAAAACATAAAAAAGCTCCCCCTCCCGCCCTGTCCTGGAAAGACTCATTTTATGGCTGGCTGGCTGTGTTTGGAGTCTATCATGAATTAACTAACATTGGACTCGCTATTTGGACGAATAGGCGAGTATTACACAGTACTCGTTACGAGTATAGCGATTATGAATATTTTGCTACTTACTCATCCCTAATTATAACAGCTACTGGACTGCAAAAGGCCAATAAACTGTTCTTGTACAGGGGCCTCATCTGTCTGTGGCCACCAATGGGTAAAGGCATGGGTGCTACAGAAGTAGCCATTGTTAAAAAACAACTAAAAAAGACTGTATAAAAAAAACAAACTCACCATTTGGAGCCAAAAAGAATCTAACAAAGCACTTAGCAGGATGCAGTCAGACCCCATTAAATAAGGCAATCGCAGGTGCATAGAAGAGATGCAATCACACTCAACCTACCAGTACATGAGGGAGATGAATTTGCTATGCACAAAATAAGGTTTGCCTACATAGGACGCCAGTCACACAGATACATATGATGCAGAGTGTCTGCAAGCTACCCACCGGTCCTGCCACCAGACCAAATGGGCAGCTAGTACAATGCCTCTGCACCACTAACTGAATGATGTCCCATGGGGCCCAACCGCACCCCACAAAAATGATAAAAAATGTGTAAAAATATTTCTTATGATAAACACACATTTTTCATTGTGAGGTATTGGTAGATTTTTTGGCCAGAACAGGTTAAGCTCGTAATCCACGTCAAGGATTCTCATGCTTACGAGTCCCTAACAATATACTTAAATTACTACTAAAAAAGACAGTATCAAAAAAACAAACTCATCAATTGGAGCCAAAAACAATCTAAAAGTGTGGGGATTCGTGACATGGATTACGAGCTTAACATGTTCGGCCAAAACATCTACCGATACCTCACAAAATTTTTTTTATCATAACATTTTTTTTTGCACTTTTTTATCATTTTTGCGGGGACCGGTTGGGCCCCATGGGGTGTCATTCAGCTAGTGGTGCAGAGGCATTGAACTGGCTGCCCATTTGGTCTGGTGGCAGGACTGGTAGCTAGCATGCAGACACTCTGCATCATATGTATCTGTGTTAATGGCGTCCTATGTAGGCAAACCTTATCTGGCGCGTAGCAAATTCACCTCCCCATGTACTGATAGGTTGAGTGTGATTGCATCTGTGTTTGCCTTATTTAATGGGATCTGACTGCATCCTGCTAGTGTTTTGTTAGATTGTTTTTGGCTCCAAATGGTGAGATTGTTAAGAAACACCCAACTCACACTGCACTATACCCTTGATATTACCCAGCAATTGAAGAACAGGGAAAAAAACAAAGACTGTTTAGTCAATTGATAAGATAAGTTGTGGTGTAAACCAACACAAACAGAAAAGATCATTAAGAATATATGGAGCTCTATGAATTGTATACTCCGGATTGCATACAACCTCTCCAAGAATTTAACTCTTTATATGTAATACAGTGAAATAATAAAAATGAAAAATAAGATATGGTGAGAAAACCCTCTTCTGGTGGAAATGGCTGATTCAGATGTGGTATATTACCGTGATTGAGCTAAGAATATATAGAGAAATTCATGCCTGACAAATGCTAAGTAATAAATCAAAAGTTATCTTTTACAACATGAAACTGTGTTACAAATTTCTTTATGAAAATATACAATCATACAACAGACAAGTTATCACACTTATGCCTTTGAAAAGGCCCAACGAATCTGCTGTCAGGCCAGGTCACATAATTCATATAATCATCCGGAGAGAAATGCTATAAGGTGCATTATAATCCATTGACAGGATGGGAAATACATAATTTAAACTCAAAGCACATTCAGTCTGCAAATCTTTAACTACTATTACGGTGTCAATGCAATTATAGCTTGTCAGAGGTTTCTGCTATAAATTGTCATTAATGTGGCAGATTTTATAAATATATCAAAAGTTGAGAATAAAGATGAGGGTTTATTTTTACTTTAAAATATCTTCATGAAAATATAAATTATATGTAGTTAAATAACAGCCCACAGGTATTATGAATGAATATAAAGCTTAGGTGGTCATACGGTAGTTACATTTAGTTAAATGGAATCTGTCACCTCCAGAAACACTATTTATCTTCAGATATAGTAATGTGCAGGCATATAGCATTTGAACCCCGTGTAACCAGCTCACTGGAAAAAAAAAGTGAATTTTATTCTTCCTGTAACCCAGTTGCATATCACCAATGGTGGCAGACCACACAGCCATTGTGCGGCCTGTGAATCGGGGAGGATCGGGAACTGAAGCCAGCGGAGGACTGTGGGGGTGCATTATACTATATAGAGGACTATGTAGTGTATTATAATAAATGGAGGGCTAAGAGATGCATAATATATGGAGGACTATGGAGGTGCATTATAATATATGGAGGATTATGAGGAGTGCATTAAACTATATGGAGGACAATGGGGATGCATTATACTATATGGAGGACCATGGGGGCGCATTATACCACATGAAGGACTATGGAGGGTGCATTATAATATATGAAGGAACATGAGGGGTTGCATTATACAAAATGGAGGACTATGGGGTGCATTATAATATATGGAGGACTATGGGGATGCATTATACTATATGGAGGATTATGAAGAGTGCATTAAACTACTGTATATGAAGGACTATGGAGTGTGCATTATACAAAATGAAAGACTATGGGGCGTGCATTATACTATAAAAAGAACCATGGGGTGCATTAGATGATATGGAAGACTATGGGGTGTGCATTACACTATATGGAGGACTATAGGGGGCATTATATCATTGAAGAACTATGGACAGCATTATACAATATGGAGGACTATTTGAGGGGTTGATTTCACTTTATGGAGGACTTTGTAGGGGTCCATTTTGACATATGGAGGACTGTGGGGGCTCATTATACTAAATGGGAGACAATGTGGAGCCCATTATACCACAAGGAGGGCTATGGGGGATGCTTTATACTATATGGAATACTAAGTAGGGCCTGTTACACTATATGTACTATACATAAAGTACTATGTAAAGCAAATTATAGTATATGGAAGGCTATGTGGAGCTATTATAATATTTGTAGGGCTATGTGGAGCTATTATAAAATTTGTAGGACTATGCGGGAATTGTTATACTTTATGGAGGGTTATTTGAGGACCATTATACTGTATGCAAGCAATTATACAGTATGTGGACTAAATCATACAGTGTGAAGAGCTATGTGGGGGTCATTATACTGTTTTGAGGGCTGGTGGGGGACCTTATATAGTGTGAAAGGTGTGGTTGTAATTATACTCTATGAGGTCATTATAATTCATAGATGGCTGTGTGGGGGTCACAGTTGAGGAGCATACTGAGTTGGGGTCACCACACTTTGAAGGGGTAGTTGAAGGGGGTACAGTAGGGTCATCATACTGTGCCTGTGGAGGGTACAGTGGAGCAATTCACCGTGGGAGTATTATTCAGTGTTTGTGGGGAACTTGTGTTGGCATCATACTTTATGGGTGAAATGAAAGGGAAATCTAAGAGCTTTAATAAAAGGAAATTCCTTTGTAAAGGATGCAAAATTGTGAGATATGCTCTAATGTAATAAAGCTGAATATTTTTTTTTTTGGAGGAGGGAGCCCAATTATAAATTCTGCTATTGGGCCCAGTGATATCTATGTTCACCACTGATGTAACTGATTTCTTCCCTATATTGTGGTGAGACAGGCAGCTGTTACAGCCACCTTCATTACATAGTGTGCACATTGACAGCCTTCTTTGCACAGATACACTGCACAGCAGGCTGTCAAAGTCCCTGAAGTGATAACAGTGCATTCAATGTGAAGTAAGCAGTGACAGTAACTGCTACTTGAACTGCTTTGATGACTGAATGAGACCAGCTATAGTGAGAATATAACTTCATTTTCATTGCTTCCAGTAAACCAGCTACACAGGGTATAATTTACATGTAGATTACCACTATATCTGCAAGTAAATAGCATTTCTCAAAATGAACAAGTTTTGTTTTTATTGAAGAATTATTTGGAGCTAAACTCAGGATTCTCATTTCTGATGATCAACTAGCAGAATGACTATTTCACAGATTTATTGCCAGTGGTTTGGTCTTTAATATAAGTAAGAAGATCTGCATTATGTTCCCGCTATAAAGTATAAAGAAGTGAATAAGGCTGCCTTCACATTAGCGTATGTGAACGCAGCTTATGCTGCGTTCCCATACGCAGTCAAACGCATGCGCACTGCGTTCCTATGTTTAACATAGGAACGCATAGTGCCTGCGTTTGTCAGCTTTTGCTGCGTTCGGGTGCGGATGCGGACGTTATCTGCTCCTTCCAGGGTCCAGCGTCCGCACCCGGGACGCAGCATGTTGCATTTTTTGGGCGCTCGGGGACCTTGGAAAATCAGCAAGCGTCTCCAAGTGCACAAAACATGCATTGTAGTCAATGGCTCCGCAGTGTTCTGCGCTTGACAGTGCAGGAGAACGCTGCGGATCCATTGAAAAATCTCCCGGTGGCCGCCGGTGATGTCACAGGAGATCACCGACGGCCACCGGGAGATCAGCTCATCCTCTGATGATCTCCTCTTCCCCGTCGGCGGTAATACTCCAGTAGTGTCGGCTGGGAGAAACAGCTGATGTGACAGCTGTTTGAATCTTCCCGCGCCGACATCTCCTCTTGGTGTCGGCGCGGGAGATTCAAACAGCTGTCAAATCAGCTGTTTCTCTCCAGCTGACACGTCCCGGAGCTTACCGGTGGCGGGGAGGAGGAGATCTCCGGCGCTGATCTCCGCCCTCGGACACCGCCGATTGGCTGCAGGGCTGCACAGTGATGTGTCCGCAGGCGGACATTCTCCGCTGCGGACACATCAAGATAACACCGCATTTGACTGCGTTTGTGTCTGCATGCCATCAGCATGCAGACACAAACGCTAATGTGAAGGCAGCCTTAGCTATGTACATAGGGTGCATGCTGGAGTGTATACATAAAGTGTGTTGTGAAAGTATTTGGCCTCCTTGAACTTTTCAACCTTTTGTCATATTTCAGGCTTCAAACATAAAGATATAAATTCTAATTTTATTGTGAAGAATCAACAACAAATGGGACACAATTGTGAAGTGGAACGAAATTTATTGCAACTTTTTTTAACAAATAAAAAACTGAAAAGTGGAGCGTGCAATATTATTCGACCCCTTTACTTTCAGTGCAGCAAACTCACTCCAGAAATTCAGGGAGCATCTCTGAATGATCCAATGTTGTCCTTAATGACTGGTAATGATAAATATAATCCACCTGTGTGTAATCAAGTCTCTGTATAAATCCACCTGCTCTGTGATTGTCTCAAGGCCACTTTACACACACAGATATCTGTGTCCACCTTCTTTACAGATCTCTGGATTTCATTGAAATCATGGACACATTGTACCATTTGTACCCAGCCACAAAATGGAACAATGTGTCCATGATTTCACTGCAACCAGAGATCTGTTCAGAAGTTGGACACAGATATCTGTGTGTGTAAAGTGGCCTTCAGGGTTCTGTTTCAAGTGCAGAGAACATCATAAAGACCAAGGAACACACCAGGCAGGTCCGAGATACTGTTATGGCGAAGTTTAAAGCCGGATTTGGATACAAAAAGATTTCTCAAGTTGTAAACATCTCAAGAAGCACAGTGCAAGCGATCATATTGAAATGGAAGGAGTATCAGACCACTGCAAATCTACCAAGACCCTTTAAACTTTCATCTCAAACAAGGAGAAAACTGATCAGAGATGCAGCCAAAAGGTCCATGATCACTCTGGATGAACTGCAGAGATCTACAGCTGAGGTGGGAGAGTCTGTCCATAGGACAACAATCAGTCGTACACTGCACAAATCTCGCCTTTATGAAAGAGTGGCAAGAAGAAAGCCATTTCTCAAGATATCCATAAACATTCTTGCTTGACGTTTGCCACAAGCCACCTGGGAGACACACCAAACATGTGGAATAAGGTGGTCTGGTCAGATGAAACCAAAATCGAACTTTTTGGCCACAGTACAAAACGATATGTTTGGCGTAAAAGCAACACAGCTCATCACCCTCAAAACAGCATCCCCACGGTCAAACATGGAGGTGGAAGCATTATGGTTTGGGCCTGCTTTTCTTCAGCAGGGACAGAGAAGATGGTTAAACTTGATGGGAAGATGGACGGAGCCGAATACAGGACCATTCTGGAACAAAACCTGTTGGAGACTGCAAAAGACCTGTGACTGGGACGGAGATTTATCTTCCAACAAGACAAAGATCCCAAACATAAAGCAAAATCTACAATGAAGTGGTTCAAAAATAAAAGTATCCAGGTGTTAGAATGGCTAAATCAAAGTCCAGACCTGAATCCAATCGAGACTCTGTGGGAAAAGCTGTAAACTGCTGTTCTCAAACACTCTCCATCCAACCTCACTGAGCTCCAGCTGTTTTGCAAGGAAGAATGGGCGAGAATTTCAGTCTCTCAATGTGCCAAACTGATAAGAGCCATACCCCAAGCGACTGGCAGCTGTAATCGCAGCAAAAGGTGGCGCTACAAAATATTAACTCAAGGGGGCCAAATAATATTGCACGCCCCACTTGTCAGTTTTTTATTTGTTAAAAAAGTTTACAATATCCAATAAATCTTGTTCTACTTCACAATTGTGTCCCACTTGTTGATCCTTCACAAAAAAAATTAGAATTTATATCTTTATGTTAAGGTAAAGAATATTTATACCGTGTTAGCCAGTAGATAGAAAAATATATTGCAATCTGAGAGTCCTCAGTGGTTGATACCTTTTAATGGCTAACTGAAACTTCCTTTTTTTTTTTTTTTCTCTATTGCTTATGTATAAATGTATGTGTCTTCAGAATTTGTGTCATTATCAGCCTGAAGAAGAGACCTGAGTCGTCTCGAAAGCTTGCTATGTTTACCATCTTTTCAGTTAGCCATTAAAAGGTATCAACCACTGAGGACTCTCAGATTGCAATATATTTTTCTATCTTTATGTTTGAAGCCTGAAATGTGACAAAAGGTTGAAAAGTTCAAGGGGGCCGAATACTTTCACAAGGCACAGTATGTCAAGGATGATGGCAGTGTGGCTCTTTTCTTCGAAAAATATTTGAATCTGAGAGTCCTCAGTGGTTGATACCTTTTAATGGCTAACTGAAAGAAGATAAGTGAAGCAAGCTTTCGGGACACTATGGCCCCTTCATCAAGCTGATAATGACACAAATTTTGAAGACACTTACATATATACATAGGCAAAAAAAAATGCAGGGTTAGATGATGTAGTAAATATAACAGGTGACGTAAAGCAGAATCAGGCTAGGGAGGGGGGGCGGAGAGCAGCTGGGGAGGTAAAGTCAAAATTCCAAGATAAGAGGAACTGATTGTATCATTGTTCTATGATTAGTGGCCTGTAGATACCTGCAGATTCCTCAGTGAGTGTAGAAAGCCATAAATCGGTGCGAGACAGTTCACATAAGAAGTGTAAAAAGTTCATTGTACTTTAAATAGAGTCTGTTGGAAGATGTGATATCTCCAAATGCCCTTTCATCTAATATATAAAGCTGAATGTGTGTATGTGTGTGTATATATGTATGTATGTATATCCGGGATTGGCATCTACACCGTCGCAACTACAGCCACAAAGTTTGCACAGTCACACGTCTGGACCCCAAGAGCGTCATAGGCTATGTTGTGAGGCAAAATTTTAACCCTGCACGTTCCAGTTCACCAAACAATTTTGGCCCTATTTACATAATGGGGAAAAAGTAAAAGGAAACGTGTGGGAAGAAAATCGACAGCTGCCAGCTACAGCCACAAAATTTTGCACAGTCACACGTCTGGATCCCGGGTGCGCCATAGGCTATGTTGTGAGGCGAAATTTTAACCCCGCGCGTTCCAATTCACCTAACAATTTTGGCCCTCTCTACATAATGGAGAGAAAGTGACAGTTACCAGTTGACAGTTGTGAATGAGAGGGGCTTAATGACAGCACCAAAGACTAACAGCATATACCAGCATATAGTCACTAAGGTGGGTCCCTGACATGGAATATTCACCATGCACGGGGACATGTATACACACCACATGCACACAAAGAGTAACAGCTAAGGTGGAGCCCCCAACATTGGATACTCAACACGCACCCGAACACAAACACATTCACCACAAAGAGACACACACAATACACAGACACACACCACACAGACGCCCCCCCACAGGGACACACACACATACACACACTATAGGGACTCATGCACTCACCCCACAGGGACACACACACCACAGGGACATACACACATACACACCCCACAGGGACACAGAGACAAACACACCCCCCACAGGAACACACAGACTCCATAGGGATGGACACACACCACAGAGACACCCCTCCCCCCACAAGGACACACACCACAGGGACACCCCTCCCCCCCAAAAGGACACACACCACAGGGACCCCCCCACAAGGACACATGCACACCACTGGGACACACACAGCCCAGGGACACACACACCCCAGGCACACACACACCACACAGACAGACACAGATGTGCACAAATCTCCTCACACAACTCGCCTCATACGTCTGGTATCTTTAATTTCCAAAAATAAACATCTGATTAAAAACAGCCAATGTGGAACACGTGCCATATAGGGAATTAAGGCAGATGTCAGTCACATGAGCTGTCTATTATGTGTATGTTTGAGGTAACATATACTGCCCGGCCGGGGGGAGGGTTTACTGTTGGCAGAAGATTTATCAGGCCGTCTATAGCAACCAATCACAGTTCAGCTTCTATTTTCCTACAGGTCATTAATATGACATATTCAAATTCTATTTTGTTATAGCTAACAGCAGTTATTTATTAACCCGGGCGTAGCCGGGTACTACAGCTAGTTTTATATAAAAACGCAGGAATCCATGTGAGACATTTAATCTTGTTTTGATTGCGTCAAAGTTCGTTATCAATTTATATTCCCTAATTCTTCACTCTTTCTGAGATTTGAAGCTGCTTTTTAGAATGAGCAGACTAATATCGGTTTCACTGTGGTCAGGGTTGCAAAAATGCTTTGCTACAGGTAGATCCATACGCTTTTCTTTTATTGAGTGGCTGGCTATTAGAATTCATTCTTGTTCTGAATTTTTGGCCAGTCTCCCCCATGTACATGCCACCTGTTGGACATTTGGTACATATAATTAAATACACCACATTGCTTGTGGTGCAACTGAAGTTACGTGGGATTTTGCAGTCCTGATCTGTCCCAGGAATCTTTATCTTGTCTGTTGTCATTATAGATGGACAGGTTTTGCACCTGTTCTGGTTGCAGGGAAAGATTCCTGTTGCTGCTGGAGAGGACAGGGCGCTTCTGACAATGATGTTTTTTAGATTCGGAGGTTGTCTAAAACACAAGAGTGGGGGATCCAGAAAATATTGATTTTAGTCAGGCATCTTTTTGTAGGAGTGGTTGCTGTTTCCGTACAGCTCCTCTTAGCACCTCCAGACTTGGATTGTAGGTGAGTGCGAGAGGAACTCTGTTGTTTTCTTCTTTAGTTTTGTAATGTAGGAGATAATTCCTTGATATTCTGGTGGCTCTTGTAATCTGGTTCTCGATTGCTCTTGGATGGTAGCCCTGGTTCAAAAAGGTCTTTCTGAGGTCCTCAAGGTGATTGTCTCTATCTGTAGGATTGGAACATATCCGATTGTAACTGATGGTCAGGCTGTACACAATAGAGTTTTTTATGTGTTTTGGATGAAAACTGTCCCACCAGAGATATGTTGGACGGTGAATTGGCTTCTGGTACAGGGATGTCTCTATTTCATTGTTCTGTGCTTAATTGTGGTGTCCAGAAAGCTGATTTCAGTGCAGGAGTAGTTGAGTGTTAAGTTGATGGTGGGATGAAACTGATTAATGTTTTCATGGAACGTCTACAGCTATTGCTCAGACTCTGTCCAGATGATTAAAATGTCATCGATATAACGGTAATAGGCCTGATAGGACAAGAGGGTAAAAAGTCACCTTCAAAAAGCTTAGCCTTGAAAAGATTTGCATATTGTGGTGCAATTTTGCTTCCCATTGCTGTGCCAGTCTCCTGTAAATATATGTTGTCGTCAAATGTAAAGTAGTTGTATGTGAGGATGAATTTTGTAAGCTCCACCACAGAGTCAGCATCAATCCCTGTGTTTTCCAGGAAGATTTTGCAGGCATTTAATTCATCCTAGTGTCCCGAAAGCTTGCTTCACTTACCATCTTTTCAGTTAACCATTAAAAGGTATCAACCACTGAGGATTCTGAGATTCCAATATTTTTCTATCTACTGGCTAACATGGTACAAACATTTTTTGCTTTTTTATTAAGCTCTTGACTAGCCAAACTCAAGCCAAATAAGTGTCCAGGTTTAAGAGAATTAATCCTAGATTCCTGGCATTATCACAACACATGGATGATCCTTCTGCCAGATCAGTCTACTCCAGTGCTGTTCAGACTGCACGTTAAGTGAATGAAATGACAGCTGACAAGCTGGCCTTCAAGTATAAAACAAAGGTACTGGCAGTTCTATCTTGATGTTATAATTGCACTGTATTTGATTGAATAAGCACAACTGTGGTGTATAGCTGAAACTTATACAGTTGTGGCCAAAAGTATTGACACCCCTGCATTTCTGTCAGATAATATTCAGTTTCTTCCTGAAAATGATTGCAATCACAACTTCTTTGGTATTATTATCTTCATTTAATTATGTAATTAGCGATTTCGGCGTCAGACAGACACGGTTAGGAGATTATATAGTAGATTATATTAGGTACATTTCAAAAATGTATTTACTGACCTTAAAGGGGAACTCTGGGGGATAAAAAATGCTTGTACTGTTCCTGCCCTCCTCCATAATGAAGCAGAGCTGCGGACTACAGTTCTAGGGTCTATAGATCGCTTATAAAAAATAAAATCATATCTGCTCCTCAGCTCTCATCCCTTCCATTGGGGACAGAGAAATTCAGCCATGCATAGTGCTAAAGTTTCAGGGGACAGGAAGCTACAAGTTGATATGGGGGTTGGGAAACAATGACAGTGATGAATTAATCAATTGCCTCTGCCTCTGCTCCTAGCCTGACACATGACAGTACACATTATGCACCATCATATCATTGTACAGCATAATATCACAGCTTATATCTGCTTGGAGACATGATTACTATTTGAAGGTAGAACAGCCTTGTTCTTATATTACATATGATGGTATATCAGGGGCAGGATTGTAGTGTACCCATGGATCCCCCTGCCACGTCCCCTGTTCATACAGGAGTGTGAGGGGGCAAGAATGTAAGATGACCCTGAAGCCCCTAGGGTCTGCGCCTCTGACATACCTCCCGTCATTGCTGCAGGATGAGGCTGAATTTCTCTGTCCCCAAAGGGAGGGATGAGTGCTGAGGAGCAGATATTATTTTACGGATTTACTTACAGTGCTGTGCTAATTAATTGGGACAAAGCATTTTTTAAGTAAAATCGTAAGTTGGTTACCAGTCAGTGATTCAAACCAGTTTTAACTGCTTAGAACAGGTGTGAGTGTACAACCTTGAGTAACAAAATATGGTTTGACTGGCTTTAGTCAGAAAATAACAGCTAGCTGCCCCCTCAGCTTCAGTTGAGAGCTTGTTTCTGTGAAGAGTGGTTTAGTGTACTTTTTCTCTCAGTGTGATTTTCCCTGTAAAAATGGATGTTACTCCACGGAAGAGGTCTAGAATTATTACTCTTAATGAACATACAAGTGTGACTGTAAGAGAAATCGCTTCCACCGTTGGTATTGGAAAATCTACCGTTTCAAGAATAATTCGCACACACAATGAAACTGGATCGTTTTCTCCAAAACGAAAAGGGAAATGTGGAAGAAAAAGGAAAACGACACCAAGAACTGATAAAACACCAATCAGAAATAGTAAAACTAATGCAAGAAAAACATATAGAAAAAATAGCCGCACTCACCGACATTTGATCTCTTATGTTCTTTATTCATAGTCCATCTTCATGAACATCTGACCATGCTGAGCAGGGAGGGGAGTGCAAGGGAGGCGGACGACGGTTCACCTCTTCGCGGCCGTATGCCGCTTCTATGGGTCCTCTACGGCGTCTGTCGTCATGTCCGGGCTAAATACACCCGATCATGGCGTCACTACCGCTCGTAGTAAATAAACATGTGAATAAGTCATAATACACACATTCAATATTATTAACATATATACAATAGAAAGCAACACCTGCAACAATAGTTATAGTTATCATATTATTGATTCAGCTTACACGTGATACTCATTATATTACCGGCTTTCCTGCGCGTCCTGTTACCATAGGAACTGGCGTATATCCTGTAAGTAGTAGGCATTCTTTTCAGATTACTACCGTATAACCTTTAGTACCTGCGCAGCGGGCTACCATACTTTATAATCGACCAGAACGGGCAAGAGAGATTCTAGATGCCTACTCTCTACAAAATTTTCAATACTTATAGGTAATTCTACTAATATTCAACTATATGCAGACTATAGTAAACCAACTCAGATTAACCATCAGAAGCGCTACTTATTAGTTATTTAATAATAGAAGAATATTATAGAACATATTGCCGGACTATTATTCACTCTGTATTAGTATACTATATATTTTTTCTATATTATTTTCTGCAAATAGCATAAATCTCAATTGACGGAAAAAATGTGTAGCTCACAAAAATGTGTGGCTCACAAAAAAACTGCCAAATCATTTTTGTCATTAAGACCCAAGGGGCCACAAGCCCTCGTTTCCATTATCCATCTGCTTTCCCTTCTTAACAAGGCTTTATGCGTGTCTCCACCACGATCAGAGGGTTTAACCTGCTCTAATCCCACAAAAGTCAATACATCTGCATTGCCCTTATGTACTTCTCGTACATGTTTTATCAACCTTGGGCTACCAACTCCGGTTGATATTGACTTGTGATGTTCCTTAAACCTTTTTACCAGGTCCCTTATGGTTTTCCCAATATAAAAATAGCGGCATGGGCAAAAGATTGCATATACCACCCAAGAAGTCTTACAGCTTATAAAGGATGTAACATTATGTACTCTGTCTCCTATTTTAACGGGATTATCTGTCTCATGGTTCTTACAGAACTGGCAGTTTCTGCATTTGTAGTTCCCTTTAGGTCTTTTTATATCAAGCCATGTTCTTTCCTTTTTTGTGCTGATCTTATTTTTTACAAGAATATCTTTGAGATTATTACATCTTCTATACGAGATTATAGGTTCTCCCATTCCAACCATATTTAGATCTCTATCTCTTTCTATTATGTGCCAGCATTTTTTTTATAGCTCCTACAATCTTCTGATACATAGGGCCATACTTAAAGGAAAATACAAAGCGTTTATTGTGACTATCCCTTTTCTTGTTTTTCTGATGTGCACCTATTAATGCTTTATTCTTAGTTTCTTGTATCAAGCTGTCAGGATGACCCCTATCTTTAAAAATTTTTTCTAAATTCATACATTGTACTTCTTGAATTTCTTGCGTGTTATTCATTCTTTTAATTCTCAGGAACTGGCTGTAGGGCAAAGCTTTTTTAGTATGGTGGGGGGGAGCACTCTTATAGTGAAGTAACGTATTCGATGAAGTGGGTTTTTTAAACAACGATCTTACAAGTGTACCATTACTGAGGTTTAATTTAACGTCTAAAAATTCCAAACTTTTATCCCCATATATGGAAGTAAAACCCATATTATAAATATTAGACTCATTTAAGTAGGCGACGAAGGAGGAAAAATCCTCCTCCTCGCCTTCCCATACGACAAATATGTCGTCCACATATCTTGTGAAAAGCTTAATAAATTTCAAGTAGGGATTGGAATTATTATATATCAGATGATCCTCTAAGTGGGCTAGGAAAAGGTTAGCTAGGGTGCACGAAACTGGTGTCCCCATAGCTGTACCAGAGGTCTGTTTGTACCATGTGTCATTAAACATAAATGCATTGTGCGTCAAGATGAATTGTATAGACTCACAAATGAAGTCAATGGTGTTTTTATCCTGACCTTCTATTTGAAGGATGTCCCGAATCACGGACACGGCCAGATCTTGTGGAATCCGGGTATAGAGGCTCTCCACGTCAATGGACGCCATACTATACCCGGACTGCCGCTCAAATTCATCTATACATTTGATGAAATCTCCTGAATCCTTTACATAAGATGGTATTTTTATCAAAAGTGGTCTTAATAACCAATCTATGTATTGAGAGAGAGGTTCGGTTACTGAACCAATCCCGGATACAATAGGGCGTCCGGGAGGGTTTATAACCGACTTATGTACTTTTGGCAAATAATACCATATTTGTTTTCTGGGACACGCATGAATCAATTTTTCTGCCAGGTCTTTTCCAACAGTTTTGCTATAGACATATTTCCTAAGTAGGTTTCTTAATTCATTATTGAATCTATATGTAGGATCACTCGTTAATTTAGTATAAGTGTCACTAGAACTGAGCTGCCTCATAGATTCTTTAATATAATCACCCTTCCTTAGGAGTACTACCCCTCCCCCTTTGTCCACTTTTTTAATGAGGACGTCCTCCCATTTCAACATGGTGTCTAAAGCTAATTTCTCTTTCTTAGATAGATTTGATTTGGGTTTAGGGTAAATCAGGGCTTCAATCTCCCTGCACACCATCTCCTCAAATAAATCTATATTATTCCCGGGAGATACGGGGGGTAGAATGTAGATTTTACTCCTCCTGAAAAGAAAGCATCTGTATTTTCACTGTTATTCTCATTAACTACTCTCAGATCAATATCTAATAGCATTGTTACTTCATCTTTTACTTCTTTTAATGATTTTTCATCTGCAAAAAAACCTAGTGCACCTATTTTAATTTGCTTCAAGTTATCATCATTAGTACTATTTATTTTACCATCACCATCTCTCTCATTTTTCCTGCAAGAAAAGTGTTTGAACAAATGAATTTTCCTAATCGTCTTGTATAAATCCACCCTGAATTCTGTGTAATCGAATGTTTCTTCAACACAGAAATTCAGGCCCTTTTTCAGCAAGGCGTCCATGTCATCGGAGATTACTTCATCTGTAAGGTTAAAGATTTTAATCTGGTCGTCATCAGACGTGATCAATCCCTCCGTGACACTGTCTTTCTTTTCCCATAGGAGGGCCTCCTTCGTTTTCCTCTTCCTCTCCTTGTTCTCCTCCTAAAGGGTCTCCTTCAGGGACATTGTTTCTTCTATTTGCTTTTTTTACAGGTCTTGATTCTTTGTCACTCGAATCCTCACTAGAATCGTCCTCACTTGGACTCACATAGTCCTTTTTTCTATTTTTCTTATTTTTATTTTTATTGCCTCCATTTCCTCCTTTAGGAGTGAAAGGAGGTTTTTGCGGATGAAATGGATTCTTGGGAGTGCCCGATGGCTCTTTATGCGTTTTTTTCTTATTTTGGTTTTTAAAAGGAGTAGCATTTGGTGGTTTACCCCATGTGAAGACATCGCCGGACTCATAATCTTGTTTGTCTCTTAAAAACTTCTCTCTTTTATTTTCTTTAATTACTGTTTGCAATGGGATTAGCTTTTTGTCCAATTTTTTCAAATACGTATTGTAAATTTTGTAGAGAGTAGGCATCTAGAATCTCTCTTGCCCCTTCTGGTCGATTATAAAGTATGGTAGCCCGCTGCGCAGGTATTAAAGGTTATACGGTAGTAATCTGAAAAGAATGCCTGCTACTTACAGGATATACGCCAGTTCCTATGGTAACAGGACGCGCAGGAAAGCCGGTAATATAATGAGTATCACGTGTAAGCTGAATCAATAATATGATAACTATAACTATTGATGCAGGTGTTGCTTTCTATTGTATATATGTTAATAATATTGAATGTGTGTATTATGACTTATTCACATGTTTATTTACTACGGGCGGTAGTGACGCCATGATCGGGTGTATTTAGCCCGGACATGACGACAGACACCGTAGAGGACCCGTAGAAGCGGCATACGGCCGCGAAACGGTGAACCGTCGTCCACCTCCCTTGCACTCCCCTCCCTGCTCAGCATGGTCAGCTTTTCATGAAGATGGACTATGAATAAAGAACGTAAGAGATCTAATGTCGGTGAGTGCGGCTATTTTATTCTGTTTGCTGTTATTGGATAATTGCTATTCTGCCAGCACCGCACGGCTAACCCGCAGGCTTGAGTCACATTGTGACAGTGACCTTTTGCAAGTTAGTGCCCAGCAGTTCTTATATTTGGATAATGCAAGAAAAAGAAGTAAAGACAAGCTTTGTCCCAATTAATTTGCACAGCACTGTATATATATAGATCTTAGAACTGTAGTGGACAGCTCTGCATTCATGTAGGAGGGCAGGGCAGTCCAAAAAAAATGATATCCCCAGAGTTGCCCTTTAATGTATAAAAAGCACAAAATATTCAACATCAGAAACTTAACCTAGCTTTGATATAGTCAAATCATATTTCTCAAAGCTTACACAATCTGTGATCAGAAATAACTGATTTGGATAACGTTTTATTCAGTCATCAAAGGTGGGAAATGTTTGCTCTGAAATAGTTCTCCTTCAAAGTAAACCTTATTGTGAGAATTATTATTATTTACACACTTATTATGTTTAAGTATATACACTATAAAAAAAATTACTCTCTTCCTACTTTTACTAAACTTTTATGTACCACAGTAATTGCCAAATCAGATAGCCAAGAAATTAACATGAAGGATGTACAATAAAGCCACTATATGTTAATCATGAAAATTCCAGTTGTCAATAGTATATACAAACAAATTGACTTTTTGATTTCTTGTACAAATTATCACCAGCAGCAAGCTCTCTATTAGGCTGCCTTCACACTTGCAGATGGATCTGCAGCGTTTTGCAGATGCATCTGCAAGTGTGAGCATGCTGACCGCGGCCCCTATGTTTATAATAGGGCGCACGCGGTGTGAAAGCTCTCATTCACTCCTATATGTGTACTGTCAGCAGGCGTATGCCTGCTTACAGATCACACTCTCCCGCCCGCAGCATGGACGCTACATCTCGCGTCCACAGTGCGGACGGGAGTGTGTGATCTGTCAGCAGGCATACGCCTGCTGACAGTACACATATAGGAGTGAATGAGAGCTTTCACACCGCGTGCGCCCTATTATAAACATAGGGGCCGCGGTCAGCATGCTCACACTTGCAGATGCATCTGCAAAACGCTGCAGATCCATCTGCAAGTGTGAAGCCAGCCTTAACTCCTTTATCCCAGAGCCAATTTTACCTTCCTAACCAGGCTAAATTTTACAATTCTAATCAGTGTTATTTTATGAGATAACAACTCCCAAATGCTTCAATGGATCCCAGTGACTCTCAGACTGTTTTTTCAAGACACATTGTACTTTATGTTAGTGGTAAATTAAGGACAGAACTTTTTGTGTTTATTTGTGAAAACATCAGAAATTTGGTGACATTTTTGAACATTGTGCACTTTTCAAGTTTTAGGTTTTATGCCCTTATACTAGAGAGTTATGTCATGCAAAATAATTAACCCCTAACAACTTATGACATACCTATGTGTCATAGTATCCAGGGAGTTCCCGACCCATGACGTATAGGTACCTCATGGTGGTGGTCCTGGAATGTGTAACCCCCAAAATGCTGTGATCAATAGAGATCACAGCATTTACAAGGCTGGGAGAGAAGAGTGCTCTTCTCCCAAGTGATCGGGACCCCTGTGACGTGACCAAATGCTGCCATGCCATGGTCATGATGACCTTGGGTCACTCAGCTTCAGAAAGCCTCTTACATCATGCCAGGTGCTTGGTGGAAGAAATGATCTGTCAGTGCTGTGAGTGATAGTGCATTGCAATGGATTATAACAGCGATCAAGAGTAATAAAAGACGTCTCACGTAAGAAATAAGTTTAAAAGTGTAAAAATGTATAAAAATATAAAAAAAAATTAAACAGCCAAAAATATGGTACCAATAAATATATATGTATGTAAAAAAAATTACGAAAAAAGTACACACATTTGGTATTGCTGCATTAGGAATGACCCAATCTAAATAACTGTCAATCTATTTGACCCCTTCAGAGAACATCATAAAACAGTGGCAAAAAACCTATGCTTTTTCATTCAACTGCCAAAAAAAGGGAATACAATGTGATACAAAAGTTTCATGGAAATAAAAATGGTATACCTGAAAATGTCATTTTGTACTGGAAAAAATAAGCTGCCAGCTGCATTAGCAGAAAATAAAAAAGCTTTAGCTTTCAGAATACAATAAAAACATTTTTTTTTTCTATTAAATTGTTTTTATGGTGTAAAAGCACAAAACACAAAAAAGTAAGAAATGTGGTATCGCTGTGTTCGTATTGATCGAAAGAATAAATATGTCCTCTCACTTTTGCGACTTGGTGATTGGCATAGAAAAAAAAAACATAACACAAAATCTATCCAGAATTACTATTCCTTCCTGATTCTGCCCCACAAAAAGCAGAATAGATAGCAAACTTTTGGCTTTGACCGTAAATGATACACTATAAAATGTTGAAGTGAAAGGAGGGAATGAGAAAATTCTCTACACTCCTTTTTCAACAGTTACTTACACTTACTCACTATCATAGTGCAGAGGGCCCCAACCTTTCTGAGTTTAAGAATCACATTAAATTATGAAAGATGGTCATGAACCACATTCAGTTTAGAAAAAGAGTTGCAGGCCATATCCAGTCCTCGCAGTCGTGGCACCCAGAGCCCTCATTACCGGTATAATGACAGCCAAAGACTTTCCACAGGAATCACATAGAGTCAGTATTAGAGATGAGCTGTGTTCAATTCGAAATGTTCACCAATCTCAAATTCGAGCTGTTTTGGGCGGTGTTCGAGTCATTTGACAAATGTGAACAAGTGGCTTCAAATTCGGCAGTTCGAGGTTGTATTAGATAACGCTTCGATCACCAAAAGTGTAACTGGCTTTTCACAGTAATTCTGTTAATGAATGTTAATATCCAGTTTCAGTGTATAGTGTGCGGGAGTGGGGGGGCGGGGTTTTAGATCAGTGCTGCTGAAATAATACCGATCTCCATTTTATTTTCTCCTAATCACATATACAATGGGGCGATGCAGGCTGTCAGACAATCACACACACACAGCAAAGTGCATTTTTTACCAAAAGCAAGGGCATGTGTCATTGGCTGTGTATGTCACATGTCCTTGCCTTGTGCAACCCGGCCATTTTCCCCATCATCACCATTACCTCAGTGCTGCAGTTGTGTGTCAGTCAGGCACCGCTACTGCTGCTGTGGGCGCAATAAAGTGTTAGTTAGATAGATAGTGAGTGAATCTCAAGTTAGATAGACAGATAGTTTTAGGGAGTAGGGATTAGTTAGAATCTCAGCCCTTTTGAGGGCTACTTCAGACAAGTAGGGAGTAGAAATTAGTTGTAAATATCAACCCTTTTCAGGGCTACTTCATAGAAGTAGGGACTTGCCTACTACCTTTTGAGGGCTAGGTTAGAGCAGTTCCTAGCAGTTTTTGCCAGACAGGTCTGTGCCAGTGCTGTGCAAGTGTTTTTCACAGCATCTGGCCAAATCTAGCTCAGACAATCCTTTAGGGCAGGTAGTGTAGCACTGCAGTGAAGCAAGCTACACCACCTGTCTTCACTTCCAATTTTTTACTGCATCTAGTTAAGGCAATCTTTTTGGGCTAGTAGCAGTGTCTGGTAGTCAGCGGTGCAGCCCAGCTGAAAAGTAAGCAACACCGCCTGTCTATCCAGTAGCCAATTTTTTACTGTAGCTAGTCCAGGCTTTTTTTGGGCTAGTAGCAATGTCTGGTAGTCAGTGGTGTAGCCCACTTGTGAAACATGCTACACCGCCTGTCTAGTTCAGACTAATTTGTAACTGCACCTAGCCCAGGTAATAGTTTGGGCCTAGTAGCAGTGTCATTTAGATAGTGGTGTAGCCTACTTGTGAAACACGCTACACCGCATGTCTAGTTCAGACCAATTTTTAATTGCACCTAACCTAGGTAATAGTTTGAGCCTAGTAGCAGTGTCATTTAGATAGTGGTGTAGCCCACTTGTGAAACAAGCTACACCACCTGTCTAGTTCAGACTAATTTGTAACTGCACCTAGCCCAGGTAATAGTTTGAGCCTAGTAGCCAGGGGCGTAACTACAATAGGTGCAGGGGTTGCGATCGCACCCAGGCCCTGCAGCCTAGGGGGGCCCCAGAAGTCCCTTAGGCCTATAGAAAAAGACTAATTCTGTTAAAGATTTGCAATAATTGGGGGCCCCGTTGGAGCTTTCGCATCGGGGCCCCTGGGCCTGAAGTTACGCCACTGCTAGTAGCAGTGTCATTTAGATAGTGGTGTAGCCTACTTGTGAAACACGCTACACCGCCTGTCTAGTTCAGACTCTTTTTTTACTGCACCTAGCCCATGTAATAGTTTGGGCCTAGTAGCAGTGTCATTTAGATAGTGGTGTAGCCCACTTGTGAAACAAGCTACACCACCTGTCTAGTTCAGACTAATTTGTAACTGCACCTAGCCCAGGTAATAGTTTGGGCCTAGTAGCAGTGTCATTTAGATAGTGGTGTAGCCTACTTGTGAAACACGCTACACCGCCTGTCTAGTTCAGACTAATTTTTAATTGCACCTAGCCTAGGTAATAGTTTGGGCCTAGTAGCAGTGTCATTTAGATAGTGGTGTAGCCCACTTGTGAAACAAGCTACACCGCCTGTCTAGTTCAGACCAATTTTTAACTGCACCTAGCCCAAGTAATAGTTTGGGCCTAGTAGCAGTGTCATTTAGACTGTGGTGTAACCCACTTGTGAAACAAGCTACACCGCCTGTCTAGTTCAGAGTAATTTTTAACTGCACGTAGCCCAGGTAATAGTTTGGGCCTAATAGCAGTGTCATTTAGACAGTTGTGTAGCCCACTTGTGAAACAAGCTACACACCCTGTCTAGTTCAGACTAATTTTTAACAGCACCTAGCCCAGGTAATAGTTTGGGCCTAGTACCACTGTTTGGCCACTCAGCTCTGCTCGATTTCCATCCTCATCTTTCTTCTCAACAACTGCAGAGTTGCAATTTTGGTCACATACAAAATGAGTGGCAAAAGGCCTGCTGCTGGTGGAAAGGGGAATCGGCATGGTGGACAAAAAAGTTTGTGTCTGGGGATAGGTGGTAAAGCAACAGTAACATCTGCTGAAGAAAGACCATCTTCCAGCCAAAGTAAGATGTCTACTTCTTTCCGTGGACAATCTGATATGATCCCTTTCTTAAGGACACGACCATCGATACCTATTGTAGATGAGGCACAAAAACAGCAGGTGCTTGAATTTATCTCAAGTGCTCCATCAAGTGGCCAATCCTCCACCTCAACTTCAACATCCCAAACCCTAAAGTCCTCTGAGGTGTCACCCCAATCACACTTGCTTCCTCCCAGCTCCCAAGTCTCCAGCCGCCCTACTGAGTATGGGGTAAAAGAGATGGTTGAGTCTGCAGAGCTGTTCAGTCACACTATAGCCTGTGAATCAGAGGTCTGCTCCAAAGCGAAAGTGAATCCAGATGAGGAAATGATCTGCACTGATGCCCAGAAGCTTTGTGCGTTGCATCCAGTCCCAGATGAAGAAGGTTCTGAGCATAATGTAGACCCTCATTCCCAAACCGTAACTCCTCTTGGTGGAGACAATGAGGATGAGACTCAGATACCTGATTGGACAGACAACTTAACTTTTTGGTCAGGGCAGGAAGAGGTTGTTTCTGAGGACAAGGAGTGTGATAACACACAGGGTGATGATGAGGTTGGAGATCCCACTTACTGTCAACCCACAGTCACCTAGTTGATGAGGTCAGCAGAGGAGGTGGAGGAGGATGATAGTGACAACGAGGTTAGGTTGCACCTTCCTAGACAGAGACGGAGTACTGGAAGCACATCAACAACAGCATCCGCAGCCACAACTCTGCCTTTGAGCTGAAGTCGTGGTGGCTCTGGAGGTTGCATGGGCTCTAAGCCTTGCCTGGGCCTTTTTTGACATCGCCAAGGATCACCCAACTCATGTGATCTGTAAGATTTGTCACCAATCTCTGAGTAGAGGCCAAAAACTCAATAGTTTGAGTACTTCATGCATGAACCGTCACATGGATATGAAGCATAAGTCGCAGTAAGAAGCTCACTGTGCTAAAATGAGGGCTAGCGGGGTGGGCGTACCACTGTCTGCCCCATCTAGTGCATCCGTGTGCTCTTCATCCTCTGTGACTGTGGGGACAGTTGTCACACATGCTTTTGGACGCAGACCTTCCACCTCTTTACCCGTAACAGGCAGTGTGATTGCTAGGTTGAAGTGGAAAATGCTGCTGGTGTTGAGCTCTCTCAGACATCGAGAGCACCAACTTTGGATGAAGGCAACATTATATCTCTGCCTGCACCACCCTCACAGACCAGCAGTTTGCCGGGGACACTCTACTCAACCCCGTATCAGCACAGCAGCCAGCCCGTCCTCAGATGTGGACAAGTAAAAGACGATTTCCTCCTAGCCATGACAAAGCTAAGCAGTTGAATTTCACCATCTGCAAGTTGTTTGCTACAGAAATGCTGCCTTTCCGCCTGGTGGACACAGAGGATTTTAGAGACCTTATGTCCGTCGCAGTGCCCCAGTACCAGATGCCCAGTTGCCGCTACGTCTCCAAGAAAGGTGTGTCTGCGCTACACCAGCATGTCGCAGACAACATCACCGCTTCCTTGAGAAACTCTGTGTGTGACAGGGTGCATTTCAGTACAGACACTTGGACCAGTAAGCATGGACAGGGGCGTTAATATGTCGCTGATTGGGCACTGGGTAACTATGGTGAGAGCTGGAGAAGGGTCTGCTGTACAAGTCTTGCCATCCCCACGAGTTTTGCGTCAATCCTCAGTAAGTAGCAGTTCCTCCACTGCTTCTGCCTTTCTCAACCTCGTTTCAGTCCTCCACCTGCACCCAAAGCCTGGCTGGTAATGCCACCCACGTTGTAACTGCGCACAAGGAATCCTGCACACCTCCTTACTATGCTGGCTCAACGCCATCAGACGGTGTTTACCTTGAAATGTCTGGGAAATGTGAGTCACACAGCTGAGGAGTTGTGGTCAGCTCTGGAGACCGAGTTTCAGCAATCGTTGTCTCCACTCAACCTGCAGCCATGGAAGGCCGTGTGCGTCAATGCTGCAAACCTGGGTGCGGCCTTCCATGGGGACAGTGTGACACATGTGTCTTGTATGGCTCACGTGTTGAACCTGGTTGTCCAGCAATTTTTAACACACTATCCCGGCCTAGATGGGTTTCTGCAAAGGGCACGGTCGTTGTGTGCTCACTTCCGGCATTTGCATCCAGCAGCTCAACGACTTGCATCGCTCCAGATGTCTTTCGGCCTGCCGGTTCACCCACTGAAATGTGATGTGCTGACATGCTATAATTCCACTCTGCACATGTTGCAGCGACTGTGGCAGCACCGCCGAGCCCTGGTGCAATACGTTATGACATATTGCCTGGGCAAACAAGATCTAGAGGTGGGGCAGTTCACGCTGCTGGAGTGGTCTCAGATTAAGGACCTATGCACCCTTCTGCACAGTTTTGAAATGGCGACGAAGATGTTTAGCGCTGACGATGCCATTATCAGCATGACTATTCCGGTCATCTACATGCCGGAGCACACTCTAAACAGTATTCAGAGTCAGATGGTGGAACAAGAGAAGGTGCAGGAAGTACCGGAGGAGTCCTATGTGGAAGGGATTACAAGCTCACCAAGGTCCTCATGGTCAGCAGCACCAAGACGGCAGGCATGGGAGGGTGGGGGAGAGGGATTAACGAGGGTGCATGGTAGCAGCCAAACTGTTTAGGAAGGTGCAGGAGTCCAGGAAGAAATAGAGGACGAACTGGCGATGGGTGTTGTGAATTCTGCTTGTGGGCTCCCTCCTGTGGTTGTGACTGGTAATACAGTTGATCCTGTTCTGCAGTCTTGGTCAGGTGAATTGGATAACTGGAATTCAGACTGAGGTATTTAGGTTTGAAAGATTCCCTTAGTCCTTTGCCAGTTGTCAATTGTTCCTGGAGGTGTTTTACCTCTGCCTGGTCTCTTCCTGCCCTGCTGCAAACTTCCAAGCTTAGTGAATGGTTTTGTTTTCTTGTGGCACACATGCTGTGTGCTTGTTTTGGAATTATCTATTTCTGCTCAGAGTTGCGGGTTGATATTTAGTCTGCATGTCTGTCTTAACCTGCTCTCTGTTAGGAAGCTTTCTTCCTAGGATTTATGTACTATTCATTTGTTGTTGGCTTGTTCAGCTTTTGATTGTGTCAGCATATATTTAGCCTAGTTGGATTCACAGGAGTTCCGCAGATATAGAGGGCGCCGAGTCTTGAGTAGACTCAGGGGTATTTTTGTATTATCTGCTGTGGATATTTTTGAAAGGATTTTTATACTGACTGCAATAGTATTCTGTCCTGTCTTTACCTATCTAGCTAGAGTGTCCTCATTTGTTAAATTCTGTTTTCTGCCTAGACACCGCCCCCCCCAACACTCAGCCGTATACTGACTCGAGTATAAGCCGGGGGGGGTACTTTCCAGCACAATTTTTGTGCTGACAAAAACTCGGCTTATACTCGAGTATATACGGTAAATTAAAAGAAGTGAATAAATGGTTGAGATAAATATGTATAAATCACACTACAAGATTATCCAAGACACAAGTGTAAATCACCTACAGGTATATACTTCAAAATTTGTGCAGATAAACTGTGGAAATAAATTATGGACAAAAAATCGTGAAGGGTTTAAGGCTACATTCACAATATACGCACTTTTTGTGCTTTTTTGAGCGGGCGCTTTTTGCTGCGTTTTGCACCCACACAAAAAAGCGTATTCAGTCACCGCGTTTTTTTACGTGCTCACTTTTCCCTCAAAAGCGCAGGAAAGAAGTGATATCACACAGGGGAGGGACAATCCTCCCCTGTGTGACATGTGTGACTGTTCCTTTCGGGTTTCATAGTGTATTAATATACATTACGAAACCCAAAATAAACTAATCCAAATGTGTAAAAAATAATAAAAATGGCTGGTTTCACACTGCGGTTTTTCACTGATCAGGTTCGATCAGGTTTGTGTGCCAAAACCAGAGGAACTTGCAGAGGAAAACTATAATTGAAAGACTAACACCTGTTCTAGATTTTGGAGTCACTCCTGGTTTTGAAACACAAAACCTGATCGAACCTGACCTGATCTGACCGCAGTGTGAAACCAGCCAATGTTATACTTACCCTCCACCGGGTGTTCCGGGAGGCGACACAACCGTAGGTATCGACTTTCCAGGGCATATCAAGATCTCTGATTGGCCACTCGCAGTCATGTGATATGTGACGTGCTATGACGCGCATATCACATGACCGCGGGAGGCCAATCTGCGATCTTGATAGGTCCTGGAAGGTCGATACCTGAGGTTGTGTCGGCACCCGGCTCCCAAACACCCGGCGGAGAAGTAAGTATTAAATTTTTATTATTTTTCACACATTTGGATTAGTTTATTTTGGGTTTCGCAGTGTATATTAATACACTACGAAACCCAAAAGGTTCTGGCACAGATGTCACACAGGGGAGGATTGTTCCTCCCCTGTGTGACATCATATCCTGCAGCGCCGGCATATTCCCATTAGAATTGTGCATTGTCTGAATGGCGATGTGTAATTCCAGCGAGAATAATGGGCTCCTATGGGAGAAAGCGCAGGCACAGGTGCCTAAAGAATTGACATGGTCATTCTTTTTACGCCCGCGCTTTCTCCCATAAAAGCGCTGCGTATATTTACACATTGTCTGAACGACAAAGTGAATTTCACATTCACTTTGCCGGCAGACACACACGTACTTGCATTTTTTTGAAAAGCGCGCAAAAAAAACGCAGTGTGTGAATGTAGCCTAACAAGCACACAGAACTGTGAAGATAATGGTCTGTTTGCCATTTGCATTTCTAGGTGTTTTACCACTAAAAACGCATAAAAACGCTAGCGTTTTTGCCCCCATTGATTTTAATGGAAACGCATGTAAAAACGCATGCGTTTTTGCCAACGCTGCACAAAACGTCGGAAGATGTTTTGTGCTGCGTTGGCAAAAACGCATGTGTTTAGCGTTTTTGAAAACGCACATGCGTTTTTTGCATGCGTTACCATTAAAATCAATGGGGGCAAAAATGCTAGCGTTTTTATCAGTAAAAACGTCTAGAAACGCAAATTAAGCAAAACGCACACCAACCTTAGATGTGAAAACACCCAATCACTAAGGTGCACAAACAAGGCTAATGCAATAGTACAATGATCAATAGGTACATAATAGCCGAACAAGAAGATATTAACCGCAATACCTTCACATATACAATGTTACACGTATATCAACAGAAGATCAATATTACATAGAGTGCAAGTGCAGTGTGAAAAGAGAAGTACAAAATAAGGTACCGTATATGGTCCAAGAGTAGGTGATTTAATGTAAAACTGTGTGATATGAAGCTCCTAAAGAAAAAAGGGGGATTAGTGCAACCAAGTAGTTGATGGTTATACTCAGAAAGTATATAGTAATAAAACCAGAAGCAGAGAAAAAGGAGGAACCACCAAATGTGCATTAGTAAATATAAGGAGCGTAGGGAGGGATACTTAATGTTCAACCAAATTAGACAATATTATAGCTGGTGCTTACAATTTGCAAACAACTGATGACAAGGAAAACTGAGAAAAGACATAAGGGAACATCTCCGGCAACATCGCCGGCAACTCCGGGGAGCGTGCACGTTTTTGGCCACTCTCCAACAACGTTGATGAGCTGTCAGACGAGGAGACATCTCCGGCAACTCATCAGCAGTGTTGCAAGCAACTATCGCTTCCAGGGTTAAACTCAACCCTGTCAGCGATCCTTAACATGGGAGTCTATGGGGGAAGTTGCTGGCAACATCGCTGTTGTCGCAGCACATCGCCTGAGCAACATCGCCTGGCTTCACAACACTGTTGGGAAACCAGGCGATGTTGCTGAAGCAACTATCGCCGTTGAAATCACCCTGTTATACAGGGCAACTCTCCGGCGATGTTGACGCAACTTGGCCACGCCCCTTAGTTTCCGGCGATGTTGCCGAAGATGTTGCCCTGTGTGACGGGGCCTTTAGAGTAAGAAAAGACATCTTCGCAGACACTTCTATGCGGCAAGTGTCAGGCTGCAGTAACTAATACTCTGAGGTGCAGAATTACAAGTCCTAGAAGGGATGCAGGCTCACCCTGACGCGTTTTGCCCAAAGCTTCTTTTAGCCTACTTTTATATTAATAGTACATGGGACTTGTTATGTATGCTCATTTAACACTAGTTGCATTGAGAATCACTCCTTAGTGCTCTATAAATTTTAATGCTGAAAATTCCCCCCCCCCCTCTTTTCTCTTTTATTGAGTACTGTAAAACTGTTTCTTTTATCTTCTTATTCTACCTCTGAAGGTTTTTGGTTGCATGTGGATGCATATTTATGGTGTCCCATTGTCATTTTTATATTTGTACTTACTGTTTTATAACTTGTATATGAACTAATAAAGAAGCTTTTTGTACCAAGATTTGGACTACAAACTCCTTTAATTATAGGTGCTCTGATATTTGAGTTTGCCTTTCATTTATTTGACCAAAAATAGGTTTTATTAGTATAGGGAGAGGTGCTGCTGAGCTAGGGACAGATTTAGTGTGTCTTAGGTAGTGTAGTTACTAGGTAGGGTACACAAACCATCTAAACAAACTAGCTGTATACAGGCAGTGTATATAGGCAGGCAGGGTACATAGCAGAGTGCGGTGCATATAGCACAGGAGGCTCCATTCCAGGCACATCTGGGTTGGTGTAGCCTGTTACACATATTATCCATCTCTAAAAAAAACAGTCCCTTTCAGGATTAATCAAGCTGTATACAGGCAGTGTATATAGGCATCCATGACCTCTTTATCACTAACAAACTCTTCTTCCTCGGCATCACTGAAATCTGTCTTACCCCCTCTGACAAAGCCTCTTCTGCTGCACTTTCTTATGGCAGATTCCATCTCACTCAGACCCCTCGCCCCAACAACAAACGTGGTAGAGGAGTTGGCTTGCTCCTGTCCCATAACTGCTCCTTTACACCAATTGGACTACCTCTCTCCATTACTCTGCCTTTATTTGAGGTGCAGTCCGTCCGCTTCTATTCCCCCTCCAAACTCCAGCTGGCTGTCATCTACCGCCCCCAAGAGCTACCCATCTCCACCTTTCTCGACCACTTCGCCACCTGGCTACTTCATTTCCTTTCTGCTGATATTCCCACTATCATTATGGGTGACTTCAACATCCCCATTGACACTTTCACCTCAGCTGCCTATAAAATTTATCCCTGACTGCCTCCTTTGGCCTCACTCAATGGTCCTCTATGGCCACTCACAAAGATGGCCACATGCTGGACCTTATCTTCACCCGCCTCTGTTCCCTTACTAACCTCTCTAACTTACCCCTCCCCCTGTCTGACCACAACCTACTGACACCCTCTTCCCTCTCCACTCCACCAGCTCAATCATCCTCGCAGAAATCTCAAAAATCTAATTTACAGTCATACTCTGAGTCCCTTCTCCCTCTTTCAGACATGGCTTCCTTACATGACACAGATGTTGCTGCCACTTAATATAACACTACAATAACAGCAGCGCTCGATTCGGCAGTCTACAATCAACAGGCAACCCGGGCAGACCAGCCTGACGAAAGAACCGAGATGGGCCTCTAGGGTAGCTGAGCGGAGATGGAAGAAACCCCGTCGCATACAAGCAGTCGCTTGCCAACTTCAAATCCACACTCGCTGCCGCAAAACAAACTTAATTTTCATCTCTCATATCCTTCCTGTCTCACAATACTAAACAGCTATTCAAAACTTTCACTTCTCTCCTCCATCCCCCAGCACCTCCTCCCTCTCCTCTCATTTCTGCTGAAGACTTTGCCTCTTTCTTTCAGCAGAAGATTAATAACATCAGAGAAAGTTTTGGCCCGCAGCCCCCTATGCCCCTACCACCTCTTCTAACAAGTCTACAAACTGCAATGATCCTCAGTCTACTGAACTGCCGAATGACCAGCTCAACCCTCTCCTAGTGTATCCTAACCTATCCCTTGTAGACTGTGAGTCCTTGTGGGCAGGGTCCTCTCTCCTTCTGTACTTGTTTGTGCCTTGTATTGCTTATGTTTATTGTACTTTATGTATGCCCCTTTTTGTAAAGCACCATGGAATAAATGGCGCTATAATAATGAATAATAATAATATAGCAGAGTGCAATGCATATAGCACAGGAGGCTCCATTCCAGTCACGTCTGGGGCTGGTGTAGCCTGTTACGCATATTATCCATCTCTAAAAAAAATGGTCCTTTTCAGGATTAATCCAGCTGTATACAGGCAGTGTATATAGGCAGGGTATATATCAGAGTGCGGTGTGTATAGCACAGGAGACTCAATTCCAGTCACGTCTGGGACTGGTGTAGCCTGTTACACATATTATCCATCTTTAAAAAAAAAAAAAAAACAGTCCTTTTCAGGATTAATCAAGCTGTATACAGGCAGTGTATATAGGCAGGCTATATAGCAGAGTGTGGTGCGTATAGCACAGGAGGCTTCATTCCGTCACACCTAGCGCTGGTGTAGCCTGTTACACATATTATCCATCTCTAAAAAAAAAACAGTCCTTTTTAGGATTAATCCAGCTGTATACAGGCAGTGTATATAGACCGGGTATATAGCAGAGTGTGGTGCATATAGCACAGGAGGCTCCATTCCAGTCACGTCTGGTGTAGCCTGTTACACACATATTATCCATCTTTAAAAAAAACAGCTACTTACAACTGTGGTTTGTCCATCACACGGACCACATGTAACTTCGCTCTAAATTCAGCCATTTCTACTGAGCGTGGAAGATATTGTCCTACGTTCAAAATGTACAAGGCGCGTGGCAAGGGACAAGGCACTGGATATGATGGTGATGGTGCATGCAGAGGCCGTGGGCAAGCTACAGTTGTGCCAAAACAAACACCCACAATTTCTCGTCTGACCTTCCTGTCCCAATTCCTAGGGGACCGCAGCACACCACTAATAAACCCAGAGCAGTGTCAAAAGGTTTTTGATTGGATAGCAGATAATGCTTCCAGTCAGTTTGCCACCACCACAACCACCCTGTCTTCCACACAGTCACGTCTCAGTGGTCGTGAGTCTGGACCGCATATTCCTCACCCTGATCCTCCTTCCTCCAACCATGCCAAGTATCTGGACAAAACTGATCCCTTACTTGGACTCTCTTAAGAGCTGTTCACGTTTCTATTTATAGATTCGGGCTCCCCGCCTGCTCCACTTGAAGGGGGCAAGAAGAGATCGCATGTAGCAATGCCCAAATATTTGAGCAGCCATGGTCACACGAAGGTGACGGTGGGAAAGTCTCAGAAGAGGTGGACGATGATGAGACACAATTGCCAGAAAGTCATGAGGAGGACCAGGGTGCGGAAGTGGAAGATGTGGTGGATGATAAAGTAATTGACCCAACCTGGCAGGAGGACATGCACAGCGAGGACAGAAGCGCACAGGGGGAGGGAGGCGTAGCACCCCAACAGGCAGGAAGAAGTGTAGTGGTCGTAGACAGAAGGTGTGCATCTGTCCCGCATAACACCAACAGACGGAGGTTGCCAGCACAACTGTTAGGTCTTCCCAAGTCTGGCTGATTTTTAAAGACTGTGCTGATAATTCCAAAAAGGTCATTTTCACCACCTGCCATGCCAGTATCAGCAGGGTAGAAAAACTACCAGCCTGACCACCACCACAAGATCAGGCACATGGCAGAAAAGAAGCCGACTTTGTGGGCCAAACCCCAGGGTCCAAGAGCAGTGTGACACCACTGCTTCTTCCACTGTTGTGCGTGCAAGCCAATCCCAGGTCCATAGTGCATGCGAAGATGCCACCTGTCATTGCACAATCTGAAATACCACCATCAGCAACCACATCCACTTCCTTGTCCCAGGGCAGCATTCAGTTGCCCATACCCCAGTCCTTGAAACGCAAGCGCAAATACGCAGCCATTGCACCACAGGCCACACTACTGAACCTGCACATATCGCAACTACTTGCGCTCGAAATGTTGCCTTTTAGGCTAGTGAAGACGGAAGCACTCCGCAACCCGATGGCGGTGGCCGTCCCTTGTTACACGGTCTCTAGCCGCCACTATTTCTCCCGATGTGCTGTCCCCGCATTACACAAACACGTGTCCCACAACATTAGCCTTGCCCTTAACAATGCAGTTACCGAGAAAGTCCACCTAACCACAGACACGTAGACAAGTGCTTGTGGGCAGGGATGGTACATTTCGCTGATGGCACACTGGGTTAACATAGCGGAAGCCGGGACCCTGTCGGACCTTGGACGGAACATGTCCTCCCAATGCAAAGGATTATGGGCCCTAACTCAATAAGGGTTGACCTCACAGTCTACAGCTCCTGCACGTCATCCTCCCCAGCCTCCTCTTCAGACTCCACATCAGTCAAAAGCTGGAAGCACTGTAGCACTGCCTCGGCCAAGTGGCAACAGGCTGTGCTGAAGCTAATATGCGTAGGTGACAAACCGCACAATGCTGAAGAGTTGTGGACAGCTCTGAAAGAGCAGGCAAATCTGTGGCTCACACCACTGAACCTACAGCAAGGCATGGCCATGCCTGGCCCATATGCTCAACCTCTTGATTCAGCGGTTTCTTAAATCCTAACCAGAGCTGTCAGATCTGCTTATCAAAGTACGCCGCATGTGTGCCCATTTTAGAGAGTAACCTACTGCTTCGGCCGCCCTTGCCAGGTTTCAGCAGCGTTTGCAGCTTCCGGCTCACAGACTGGTGTGTGATGTCCCCACGCGTTGGAATTCAACACTGCAGATGTTGGTCAGGATTTGTGAGCAGAAGAGGGCAGTTGTTGACTACCAGCATCAACAAGGACGTCGATTTTCGGTTCAGACTCCACACATAATACCTCAGGAGTGGAGATGGATGTCCGACATATGTACCATCCTCCAAAACTTTGAGGACTCCACCAAGATGGTGAGCTGTGATGACCCCATCATTAGCGTCACCATCCCATTTCTCGGTCTTCTGAAACACTCATCAAAGAGGATGCATTGCAGGAGG
The DNA here is from genome assembly GCA_033576535.1 of Allobates femoralis. Lineage (NCBI taxonomy): Eukaryota > Metazoa > Chordata > Amphibia > Anura > Aromobatidae > Allobates > Allobates femoralis. The sequence goes on along the minus strand of JARQOC010000004.1, from coordinate 341,292,449 downwards.
AGCACGATGAGATGGAGCAAGGAACCATACAGGGTGATTACACACAGCCCAGCCTCATCTCATCCCAACAAGGATTGTGGGACAATGAGGTGGAAGAGGAAGAAGAACGGGAGCTAGTTTCATGCGCTATAGATGGTACTACCTGCACAACTGTCTTACCGTCTGTTCAGTGTGGATGGCCAGAGGACAGGGAGGAGGAGGAAGAGGAGAGCATGGTTAGTCATCCTCTTAGTTAGGACATGGAAGCGTTGCCTGTTACCAGTCTGGCGTACATGGCTGAGTTTATGTTACACTGCCTTTCTGGTGACCCTCGCATTCTCAAAATTTTCGGTGACACTCATTACTGGTTGGTGATACTTTTAGACCCACACTTCAAGGAGAACTTTATATCTCTTATTCCTGAGACCGAGAGGTCAACAAAAATGGGGCAGTACCAGAAGGCCCTTGGTGCGGAATTATTAAAAAAATTCCCATCTGAAAATTCTGGCGGGAGAGGTCACAGTTCGGTGGACAACCGAGGAGTACAGGCGAGAGAGACACAACTCCAATCCAGCAGAGGCAGGGGAGCACTGTCAAAGTTCTGGGAGAGTTTTCTCAGCCCCTCCCATGGCACAGGTCCTGAGGCATGTTATACTCTCACAAGGAGTGCAAAGGTTTGTAAGATGCTGAAGGAATACCTTGCTGACCGCACCAAAGTCCTCCGTGATTCCGCTGTGCCTTATAATTATTGGGTATCCAAGCTGGACATGTGGCATGAACTAGCTCTCTACGCCTTGGAAGTCCTGGCCTGCCCTGCTGCTAGCATCTTGTCAGAGCGGGTTTATAGTGCCGCAGGGGGAATTATTACTGATAAGCGCACCCACCTGTCAATTGAAAATGCTGACAGGGTGACTCTTATTAAAGTGAACAAGAGCTGGATTGGGCCAGACTTCTTAACATCACCAAATGATAGCAGCATAATATAAACTCAAAGCCAGTGTCTTTTTTGGGGAGGTATACTCCAATGCTCCTCTTCACCCTCTCACATGGGATAATTAACAAGGTACCATGCACCTACCTGCCACACTATAGCTAACCAAAGATTACACCCAAATCATAGGGGATATTACATCATCTAAATTGGTGAGCTATTTTCTGTGACCCATAGTCGGACTGTATATACCAGGACAAATCGCTACATAACAATACACCAAGGAAGAACAAATGCAATTACACGTCCATTTTGAATGCAAAAGTGAAAAAACTTTATTTATTAAGATCAGGATTAGTGCAAGGCTCACTCAGACAACTGTCAGAGAAAATTGCATTCCCAAAGATGTGGACAGTATATATATTCCAAGCAGTGTTCACTTAGTGCCACAGAGATAATTTTGTACATTCATTAGAATACAACAGTGTGACAAAAATACAACATGCAGTAAAATTTACAAAAAAATTACCAAAAAATTAATTGGCGCAAGAGTTTTTGCCAAATGGCTACTGATACAGCAAATTCCCTACACAGTATTCAGTAGGATATATACCATAAACATACTGTATAGGAGGGGGTCCACTTTTTATAAATCATAACTGTTAATGCACCTGGCAACTTGAGGATTAACAACTTACTCCAATTAGGTGTTTTATATACATCCAGTGGGATATAATTATGTAACAAAGTTAAATAGAGTCTCAACTATTGGAGAGTGCAAGGGTGCCTGCAAAAGGTTTACTTGTGATAATGATCTATGTTAATCACATTACCCCAATATGCTAATTACCCTCACATGGGTATTCCCTTCCTGATTTTGGCTGTTTGCTCTAGTCCTCCTTCTCCTCAGCCTCCGCCTCCATATCACCAGGGTGACTGTGGTCCATGATGTAACACCCATATAATATTTTTAAAGGGTGTTTACGATGCTCGTAAGAAAAAAAAAAAAGTTATGCAGTATATTCATGTATACCCCCCAGGAGTAAATGTTTGTCAGTCCATACTTAGTTCATGGGCATTACAAGTATAGGAGACCCGCTCCTTTGTAATGGGAACATTGTTTTTATGAAGCCCTCCTCCATGTCTCTTCCAAGGGGCATTGGAGTGTCTCCCAATTTTTGGCAGCCCTAAATAGGGCAACACTATGGGAGACCCACTTCCTAATAATGGGAACATTATTTAATGAGGCCCTCCTCCATGTCTATTCCAAGAGGTTTTGGAGTGCCTCCCAATTTAAAAAAAAAATCTTTAATGTAATAAAAAAATACACCAACACTGTCTCACAAGTTAGTATGAGCCCTTAACATTTTCCCCAGGAAAATCCATTTTGGTTTTGTTTTTGTACGTTTTATTGTGAGTCCGTAAAAGTGGCATAATACTCAGACAACATTGTTCACAGCAGTGACCTGGAAATCATAAATTATTAAAGGTGTCTTCCCCATGCTGTTCCCATGTCATCTGAGCACTGTCCCTATACATTTGTGACATTTTTAGGCTTTCTGCAGACCGCCGGGGGTGCCGCCAGAAAAATGCTCAAGTTTCCCCTAGGTTAAAATTGGGCTCGGGTTGAGCACCCGAGCATCTCAATATGCTCGACCTGAGCATCGAGCACCCATGCATTTTACTGTTCACTCATCAATAATCCTTACCATTGTTAGATTACTCCCACCGTACTGGACGAGCTGCGCCCCCAGCTGAGCACTGGAGGATATTACATGTGTGTTTGTCTTTACCAGAGGTGAGTACAATATTTACACTCACCTTGCTTACCACCTGAGTAATCACTTCACTCATATAGCGCCGCTATGGCTTTCTCTCTTTTTAGAGATATCCAGTTTTTTATCTTTCATAAATCAAACCGGCTATGGAACATGGTAAAAATGAAGGACCTTGCAACTGTGTATGGAAATATTTTTATAAAATCTCTAACATAATTTTGGAAAATGATCAGTGAGTTACTTCTGTATCATCATCACAATATTTAAACATTAAATCTAGATGGACCTGCCTGTCAGAATGTGAAGTTGATTGCTTTTATAGAGCACGGTATATCAGCTGGACATTTCCAGATAAATGACGGGTGACAAATAAAATAACCAAAGTAAACAAAATATAGTTTTAGGTAAAATCAGCCAGTGAGCTATTTCAAGGGGAAAAGCTTAATTTGGCATTTATACCAGTAAATTATGCCGCAAGAACACATGACAGGTTCCCTTTCATCTGATCTGTGCTCCCTATGCAGAATTTGTTTTCATAACCTTTAATCAAATAGCAGCAATCAGTGTAACTGCAGGAGAATCAACAAGACAAGATCAGCTCCCTCCGCTGCACAACTGACATAGGGACCAATGTTAACTGCAGCCAAAGTTTTATGCTAAACTTTTACTCCATCTGTGGTCTTGCTAGAAAAGAACATCTGATAAACTTAACTATAAAACATAAATTAAAGGCCGATGTATATGAACTGACAGCACATAAGGTCCATCTGCCGTCTCTGATTTCCTCATTTCCATACCTGCTGTAATATGCACGCCTGCATGTGAAACTTATCTCTCCTCTTATGTCAAAATAGCACTTAGCAGACATAAGTACTCAACTAAGTCTGCCTTCACATTAGCTGATGGCATGCAGACACAAAAAGCATGTTATTTTGATGTGTCCGCAGCGGAAAATGTCCGCTTGCGGACACATCACTGTGCAGCCCGGCCAGCCAATCGGCGGTGTCCGGGGGCGGAGATCAGCGCCGGAGATCTCCTCCTCCCGGCCACCGGTAAGCTCCGGGACATGTCGGCGGGGAGAAACAGCTGATTTGACAGCTGTTTGAATCTCCCGCGCTGACACCGAGAGGAGATGTCAGCGCGGGGAGATTCAAACAGCTGTCAAATCAGCTGTTTCTCCCCGCCGACACCGCTAGCAGATTACCGGCGGCGGGGAAGAAGAGATCAGCAGAGGCTCAGCTGATCTCCCAGTGGCCGTCGGTGATCTCCTGTGACATCACCGGCGGCCACCGGGAGAGATGTCAATGGGTCCGCAGCGTTCTCCTGCGCTGTCAAGCGCAGAACACTGCGGACCCATTGACACCAATGCATTTTTTGTGCGCTTGGGGACGCTTGCTGATTTTCCAAGGTCCCCGAGCGCACAAAAAATGCAACATGCCGTTTCCCGGGTGCGGACGCAAGACCCTGGAGGGAGCAGATATCGTCCGCATCCGCACCTAAACGCAGAAAACGCTGCCAAACGCAGGCACTATGCGTTCCTATGTTAAACACAGGAACGCAGTGCGCATGCGTTTGACTGCGTATGGGAACGCAGCATAAGCTGTGTTCACATACGCTAATGTGAAGGCACCCTAAATCTACTGTATGTCCTATGGGCCTTTTACATGGGGTGAAAACAAACCTTTGTTCCTAATTATTGCCCAGTGTAAACATGTTATGTTTTCAACGATAAAAATAACTACTTTGTTTGTCATTGACCACAAAAATGTTTTACAAGACCAAGAAGAAGTATAGTAAAAGATAAATCCTTTATTAAAGGGAATCTGTCACCACATTTCTAAACTATTAATATGGACATACAGGTTATAGGATGCTGAAAATAATCATACCTGTGTGCCTCATATCAGATATCATCTTTTATTGCTGTATGTAAATGACCTATTCGAGATTCTGGGACTGCAAGATAATTCTGCAACCAGACCATATTTTAAATAAAAGGGAGTTACCAGCGTGATGAGTGATGCCTGCCCTCTGCCCTCCCGATCTCACTACATAGCTACTGATTTCTTAAGCTGGTTTCACATTGTGATTTTTAGGGATCCGTGGCTGTCCGTTGAAAAACTGACACATGCCGGAGAGGTGAGGAACTTTTTTTTTTATTTTTAACCCTTGCTTCACTCCCACAATGTATGTATATACATTGCGGAAGTGAAAGTGCCCCGCTTGCCTGCACTTTGCAGGCTTGGGCTTTCTGTGTCCGGATCAGTGAAAAGCATGGACCAGGACACAGAAATGGCATCCGGAGGCCACATCCGACCCGGTACCTGCCTGTCCCTGGGGTCCTGCAAAAAATATGATCCCCACGGACAGGAAAAATAGCAATGTGAAACCAGCCTTATCTGTAGATTCCTCTCAGCTTCAGCCTCCATCTCCCAAACAGACAGGGTGTAACATTGTTACAATACAGCAGAGCTGCAAAAAAACGTGTTTGCAAGAACTAAAATGTCAGGTCACCTGTTCTGTGTCAGTTACTTGTCTCCCACTAAAACAAGTTCTGGAGATGGAGTTAACTCCCAGGCAGCATCTGTGACATGGTCTAGAATGGCTCATTTATATAAAGTATTAAATGATGATTTCTCCACAATAAGGCATCTAAAAAGAAGCACACAGGTATATTTTTTTATCATTCTATAACCTGTATGTCCATATAATAGTTTAGAAAGGTCAAAGTGACAGATTCCTTTTAATGTATACTAAAACACAAAAATTAAATATGTTCAGAAAAGACATGACCCACAACGGAAAAATAGAAAAAGGCAGAAACGAACCCAGCAACAGTAAACTGTAAAAAAGAATTATTACGGTAATCAATATGAAGTTAATGCGTATCTCCACTTTTATCTATCTATCTATGACTCTGATGGAAGTCCTTAGGCAGGGACCTGGGGCCTCATGCACACGGTATATACAACAGTTATGTATAACATCTGTGTTTTAAGCAATCTTTCTACGGTACACATAGAAAAGTGTGAAGAGTATGGGGTCCTACTATGCTTACATATGCCTATGAGAGCAGAACAGAAATGAATCTTCTTTATTCTAGCAATGGTTGGGATATCTACTATAGCAATATTTTGGCTCGTATAAATGAGATATGAGATATATATTTAGTCTTACCATCCAGGCTGTAACAAAGTCTCCCATCCATGTTCCAACTGCTGCAACCTTCATAAAGCTCTCATTCCTGATTCCCATGAATTCAGTTATAATGTAAGGGCTGTGGAGAAAAAAATCACATACGCATAAGTCTGTATAAGAAAGATATTGACGTTTCAAAAAACTAAAAGTGGACTATATTATGGACTGGATTCTTCTTCTTACAGTTTTAATATATAGCTAAACAGAAGACCTTTTAAAAAAAAAATAAATCACACATTAAACATTTTTTATTTTTAAGTGGTCAGATGCAGGTGTTGGCTATGCCTCTCATTGGAAATATGACTAACGGGGATTTCACAATTGCAAACTGGTGCACAGAACTTTTACCTGACAAGTGAAACTTAATAAATTGACAGTATATTTAGATATAAACTTAATAGTAAAATGCTTAAGTACCAAGAGGTGAGTGGGATTATGGAGAAAATCTTCAAGGTAGACACCAGCACCAGTTGAAAGTATGTGTTGAAAAAAATCACACTTTATTAAAAAAAAAAAGGATATAAAAAGATGTCACAAACATATTTACAATACAATTCCACCTTACGTGTTTCGGACAACAACTATGTCCTTATGTCCTATGACTAAGGACAGTTTTTGTCCGAAACACATAAGCTGGCCTTGACCGCTATTGTTTGTGACATATTTTATATCCTTTTTGAATAAATGTACTTTCAGTCTGGTGTTAAGACCACGTTACACACACAGATATGTGACCAACTTCTGAACAGATCTCTGGTTGCAGCGAAATCATGGACACATTGTTACATTTGTACACAGCCACAAAATGGAACAATGTGTCCATGATTTCGCTGCAACCAGAGATCTGTTCAGAAGTTGGTCACAGATATCTGTGTGTGTAACGTGGTCTTTAGAGTCTACCTTGAAGATTTTCTCCATTTGACTTTACTTGTCCTAGCTGGCCAACCTGGACTCCTCATAGCATCAGATCGGAATGCTGAGCAAAGACACATTACACGGTAGGCTGAAAAGTTTTATTTATTCGTCCTTCCTTACATCATACTTTTTTAGTAGGATTAGGGTTGTAGGGAGCAATGATATCAATTTTCTTTAATAACCAGCACAGGTGTTCACCATAGCCGCTGGCTTCCTGCAGCAGGTACCCTGCTCCTGGCTACGGTACGGTATTTGTAAATGACAAGTTATCTTTAATGGCCCCTTTACACGCAGCTACAGGTAACAGGTTTTCCACAGGTAACTTACTGGTTGCAGTGAAATCATGGAGACATGGTTCTATCCTGTTGCTGTGTACAAATGGAACTATGTCTCCATGATTTCACTGCGGCCAGTAAGTTACCTGTGGAAAACCTGTTACCTGTAGCTACGTGTAAAGGGGCCATAACATATACACAAAAAGAAAAAATGGTTGTGCCCCACACAACGAGAATATCCTGCAGTCAGTGAGCGCCAGATATATACTGGCAGAGAGGATCACTTATGGAACAGCATAGGTGCAGGCGATGCTCATTGTACCAAAGTCCAAGTAAATTAATGTAACCAGTGAAGAAAAAGCAGCAATTACCAATTTTTGCTAAAGAAAAATTCTTACTTTATTTCAAAGTCCACATAAAATTAGTGGAAGAGTAATCGGGTGGGTGGCCGGGACGGCCGCTGATTTTTTGTGAACTTTGAAATACAGGAAGACTTTTTTTAAGCACAAATGGTGAGTGGCGCTTTTTTTTTCTCTTTTTACAATCCTTTAACATATACATTTGTGTACAGAATATTTACTAAACATTGCAAAAAGAAAGCTGCAGGTCATTCAAGCCCAACAAGGTTCAGAGTGAAGTAAAAACCTCTATGAGGTAAATGCTAGCTGCCCCATATTCACATTTAATATCCAGAATTCTAGTACTATCACCTTTGATACAATTTCTTTCAAGAAAGGCATCCAGAGAAATTCTTGTTCATAAATCAACCACAATCAACCAATCACAATATTATATGGAAAAATGTACCTAAGGCGGCCGTCACACGCTGAGATATCTCTAGCGATATTGTAAGCGATCACGTGCACGCGCGATCGCTTACAATATCGCTCACATCGCTGGTGAGATGTCACACAGACAGACTCACCAGCGATGTGGAGCCGCGATCTCGCTGGTAACTATGGTACACATCGGGTTACTAGGCGCCGCGCGTCGCTTAGTTACCCGACGTGTACCATAGTTACCATCTCCCAGCATAGGCTCTGCCGCTGGGAGATCGTTCATCGTGGTGTTATACACCACGATGAAGCAGATCGTGACATCGTTCATCGTTAGATGTGAGCTCCGGAGCTCAGATCAGCGATGTCACGATCAAGCGATTTAACATCGTAAATCGCTTGATTACATGCAACGATTTTAAGCCCGATATCGCTTAAGCGATCAAAAAGGAGATCGCTTAAACGATATCGGGCAAGAAATCGTTGCGTGTGACGGCCGCCATAGTCTTACTGCCCATCTTTCTTTTAAGTAGAGATAAGTAGAGTTAATGCCCATTTATGCATTATAGACTAAAGTGGACTGTGAACTTGCCTATATTGGCATAATTGACTGACAGGCTAATGTTATTGGAAATCTTCCATATCTCCGTTGACAGATGATGTCTGTGGGGAAGGCGAATTTAGCCTACTGGATTTCCAATGGACAATCTTTTTGTTCTTCCTGAGACAATCCACTGCCAGAAGAGTGTAGCTATGACTCTCTCCTAGAGAACAAGTGAGCCTTCAGATGAGCCTAGATTCCTTGTGTGTGGAGGAGTCAGGAGAAAAAGCTGTCAGCTGAATGATTGTTACCTTGGCAGGTATCTTATGTGTAACAACATTACTAGCGAGTTCTATATACAGTGCGCTTTTTTTGTAGAACTATTTTTCTGGCTCATGAAAACAAACCAGATTTTCATGTTTTGTGACTTTTTTTTTCCACTCATCAATTTTTCATATATACTATAACATTTTTAACAGGCACAATCAGTATTATCATCAATCCGTTGTTAAGTTTAATATTTTCCTATTGACTCAAAGTCAAAACCTGGTTAAAGTGTTTTTTGTTTCCCTGGAAAAAAATCCCCAAAACATTGAAAAATGCTACACAAACTGCCATATGTAGAACCAACTATAATGGTACCTTTACACGCCGCTACCGAGGGTAGCAACAGGTAGGTAACGCATGAGCACGTGCGCGTTTTCAACGGTTGCTAGCGGTACCTGATACTGCAATTACACACCGCCACAAGGTGCTCCACAGAAGGTATTTTCGGTCCCTGGAAGTGCCGACGGATGCCGCAGGATACCTTCTGTGGAGCACCTTCCCTCATTTACACGCTGCTACCACAAGGGAATATGGGCGTACATATTGTGCGCCGTAACTACATAGGCGTGACAGAGTTGTGTATTACGTGGCGTTCGTACGGTGATTGGACAATGCACTAACATCATGATTGGCCAGCCAGCGCAGGGAGGCTGGCTAATACATGACGCTATAGCAAATGTGTAGTGACTGGTCAGATTGTTAAATATGCCGCCCTGTGCAGGGACAGCCAATGGGTACACAGTAGCCCCCACCAATGATCGCAGATGGGGCGTGGTATACATGACGCTGTGGCACGCCCCAGGAAACTCAAATACCGTACCTGTGCCCCAATTACACACCGCTACCATAGGGATTATGCCTGCTTGTTTTTTAGCACAGCTGAAAGACAGTATCCAAAGAGACAGGTGGCAACAACCCGAATTACACGCCGCCACTTCGCGGTGTTTTGAAGGTAAAAGGCAAAATTGTCTCCGACACCTGCCGGTTTCTACCTTTTGGTAGCGGCGTGAAAAGGTACCATAAGGGTACCGTTATACATCGCAACATTGCATTTGCAATTTGCTGTTTGCAGTGAAATCATGGATACATTGTTCTATTTTGTTGCTGTGTACAAATGTAACAATGTGTCCATGATTTCACTGCAACCAGCAAGTTGCCAGTGAAATTGCATGCAATGTTGCAGCCGTGTAACGGTACCCTAAGACATACTGTTCCAAATTGATCTAAACCTAGTTTGACAATTTGGTATTACAATCCAGTCAGCCTCATCTACACCCATTGCAGTTCACGTCTACTATAGCTTTCTCTCAAACACACGCACTAAAAAGGTACACAGTAAAAAAACAGGAGGGGTAGTACAGAGGCAAAACTATTTTTTTGTCACCTGCAAGCATTCCTAATTTGATGCACCACTTGATTATCCATGAATTTGTACCTTATGGCTGCTAGAGTTAAACAGTATTAGAGACCGAAAAATATTACTCTTTATAGTGCCTGATGCAGTCCTTTTTTACTCATTCTGTCTAATATAAAGGCAGCATAATCTTGGACTAGAGGATTTGATAATAAGGACTCGTTAACATGAGCTTATAAATCGGATGAGTGCAATCCGATAAAAAAGGGGATTGCACTCAGACTAACTTTCTTCAATGAAGCAGTACCGTCTACACTGTTTTCTCAGATATATTTGGCCTGATTAAAAAAAATCACAGCATGCTGAGATTTGACTTCAATATTGGTACAGTGCAAGAAGAAAAGTCGGAAGCAATATGGACCATCAGTATGGCACCCAATTTTTACAGATTGTGAGACAGTGAGGGGGATCATATGCGAGGGGCGCTATGTGTCCCCCAGAATGTGCACTGTCACGTATTGAACCCGGTATGGAATATAGGATAGAGGGACGCTCCACTCCAGTCCGGCTCTTGTAGGTTTTCCCCGGAGGGAGACACTGGATTAAAAGCTAGGTTAGGAGACGGGGCGGGGTCCCCTGTGGAGAGCTTCGGCCTGAGTTGAGGCAGAAGGGACTGCTGAGTGGTCGTCAGGTCCAGGGCGTGAGAGGCTGTGTGCTGTTATAAGACGGCCTAACCCGGGAGCCCAGGGCGACCTAGACTGGAGAGAACTCCTAACCTGAAGGGACCGTGTTACTGTCCGGGGGATGTATGCATTGTACCTGGCTGCGTCCCGGAACCCGTCAACTTGTGCCACTGCTGTGCCTCATGAATAAATTCGGGTACTGTATAAACTGATACCGGGCTCACGGCCGTTTGTCTTGCAATCCCGGCGCTACCTCACAAGATACAATACAAAAATAATAGCTACTGATTAAAAAACGGATTTTATACAGACTGCACATTAACAGCAAATGGATGACAAATGAGGAAAAATCACCCTGCTTTTCTGGATGATAATGGGAAGATATTTTTATATGCTCGTGTGACCCCAGCCTAAGGCAAATTTATGACACATGTTGGATTGGTGGATGCTAAAGTTGAGATATTGTTAGATTAACGCACACGATGAACGGGTCCGTATACCGCATTAATTAACCACCATAACCTGAGTTACAAAAAAGGTGCAAATAACACAAACACTCTGCTACAATAAAAAATTCCAATCAGCGGCAAGTGCTGTCAAAAGAAGTGTCAAAAACCGGGTTTTTGGTTGATACGTTTTTGCAAAAAAGTATATTAAGCTGCTTCACCTACGCCAAGGTAACCCTTATCGAAGCAGTCCCTAAGTGATATATTAAAAACCTGCACGTACGTGAACTTACCTCTATAAACAGGATTCAGACAGGACCTCATCTAGTATCGGCTGGCTGTGAAGCTAACTTATGTGTGTGCACAGCTAGAATTTTTCCTGCCTAGTAGGAAGAGGGAGGCTCCCACCCCTCACTTGTGAGCTGTGCACACACATAAGTTAGCTTCACAACCAGCCTATACCAGATGAGCTGCTGTCTGAATCCTGTTTATAGATGTATGTTCACATATGAGCAGGTATTTAATATATCAGTTAGGGACTGCTTCAATCAGGGTTACCTTGGTGTAGGTGAAGCAGCTTAATATACTTTTTTGCAAAAACGTATCAACTAAAAACCCTGTTTTTGACACTTCTTTTGACAGCACTTGCCGCTGATTGGAATTTTTTATTATAGCTGAGTGTTTGCGTTATTTGCACCCTTTTTTGTAATATTGTTAGATTAAGTTTATACCACCTATGGATTGCTTATGCTTTCACCAATATTTGTGCCAAAATGTTGGTGCAATTATGGCACTTTGCTAAACCTAAGCCCCCACTTGCCCATTTGTCGGATGAGGTGCAATACGGGTCTAACACACATAAAAAATGGGGCGCAAGGCTAATATGCATAGTATATTTTTGGTGCAATACAAGACCGAATTCTAGCACATTTTTCGTAGCAACTCCAATTCTCTACACTGCTTATCTTACTAGTTAAGCAGAGTTAACCAATGGGGCTAGTGCACATATCAATCTTGATTTCTATATGAAGTAGAATAAAAAATAGAATTGTGTCGCAATTGTAGAATTATGGGTTTGGCATTTTGCTATTCAGCTTTATTTTTCACAAATATAATGCTAAAATCCAGCAAATATGAAAATATTCTACTTTGCTCTGTTTCATATTGTCAGACAAGTCATAATATGGTAATATGTGAAATATTAAGACTGTGCCAACAATGTTTCCATTTTTTACACTCTTCATAAATTCATAATTCTGGATATATTGTCTCATTTCTATTTCCATTTCGTGTTTTCACATTGGTTGCTTAAAAATATATTGATTTAGAAGCTGTAAGAGTTTCTGTTCATGTTTCCATGCATTTTCTCTTCAGCCTACCAGCTGTTTCATTTGTTATTTCCTACACTAATATGAAGTTTTATGCCTTGCTGCTGGCCAGAATGATATTCATTTAAGAACTATAAAATGTCCAAGTATCCATAATACAACCAACAGCTTCCATTTATCACCGCTAGCATTTGGAAACAGATCTACGTTAAGTTAGACACGGCATAGGCATCCTTGTATTTTCATGGAGCCAACAACCTGTCCTGAGGGACCATGCAAACAGACAAATAGTTCTCTACTAAAACAACATTTGTTTTATGTTTTGCTTGCCATCCAAATTGTTTCTTGCAATCTAATAAAATATGAGCAATGTTCTCATCCCAAGACACTATCAAGTAATTTACTATAGATTGCCAAAATATTAAGGAGGAAGAAAAGAAACTTGATGGAGAGAAGGTGTTTTTTAGCCTATGAAACTCAGCTAATGCTATCTAGGCACCTAAATAAATTATTAGTGCATGTTCCCATGATCCAGAGACACTGTGTCCTGAACGCAGTGTCTCCTCTCTTGCAGGGACACCAGTGATTTCCGTTGTTGAATGCACCTGCCTGTGCCCACGTTTTTTCCCTGCATTCAACCGCCGGAATCGCCTCCAAATCCGCAACACTAAATTGACATGCTGTGTACAAGCAGTGGCACACAAAGACACCCTGCACGTCAGTTAACGCTGCAGAGAAAAGAAGCACAGTGGGCATGGAATTTCTATAAATCTGATCCACTGTGCTTGTACTGTACAACGCAGCATTATGGACACAGTGCGATCATGCTGCGTCTATAACACTGCAAACACTGTTGGATTATTGGAACACAGCTTTCATGTGAAAATATCAATACATTTATATTGGTAGATGTAACTTCTAGAGCTTGTGTAAATAATGTGGTGATTGCAAATATTTTTCACTTATACTGAACCCCTATTCCAGCAAAGAATTATTGGAAGAAATTTGAAAAGTCTGTCTCTTCAAGGTGTTTTTGATGCCTTCACGTCAGTCCCAACCAGCAACCGTAAAAGGGCGGAGAATGGGAGGAACTATGCATGCCTAAGCCTTATCTAATTCGTGAAAATTTACACCACTTTCATGGTGTAATTTTATCCAGAAATGTACTCTAGACCGTGATTGACAAAACATTTCTGGTTGTGGCGCATGCAAGTTGTATGGTGCGCCTACTTCATTAAGTGGCAGGTACATCTCAATTAATTGCATGTATCTCATGCCGCCAGTCTCGATCATTATGACTATTGTGCACAATGCCTTCATGAATTGATCCTTTTATATTTTGGTGATCATTTGTTAAATGCTTACTAGTACTGCCAAGCATCTAAAAGCGGGATAAGTTTGCCATCCCTGCTGTGAAAGTGACAGCTCTTGCTGCCACAAACCTTAGAATGACATTTAAAGAGGTTGTTCCAGCTCAGATATTTATAGCATATCCATAGGATGCCCATCTATATCAAGAGTTCATTATATTTTACAACAACAAGAATTTTCTGTGGCACACAACCTTCATAAAACATCCAAATTTATTTCAAACTTTAAAATTCAAGCACAGCAGTGCAAGAGAGGGAGCTCTCAGTAGTGCAAACACCAACTGAGCAAGAAGATGGTCCGTTTCGTGCAAATGTGCTTCTACAGGTTTTATCATTACATTTTACATCTAACATCATGCATGAAGAAGACCTCAGCGCAAGGTTCATTTACATAACATAGGGCAGGGTTCCTAATCAAAAGTCTAAATTTATTTTACATATTATAAGCATAAATGGATTCATTATTAGCTTCAGGGGTGGATAAATCATTGGTGCAACCTGTGGAGCTATACAGGGGCCCAAGCAGATCCTTCTACCAAATTGGGAGTAATTGTGATGAGCCATTAACTTGCAAACTGCTCAAATACTGTTTTTGTACAAGGGCCCTTTCTATCTTTGTCCACCACTGATTGCCACTATATTAATTCAAGTCTCAAAGCCCAGATGAATTACACCTCAGGGTACTGAAGGAGATAGTAGAGGAATTTTTTGAACCACTCTCAATAAACTTCGAAAATTTTCGAAGAACAGGAGAAGTCCAAGAGGACTGGCAAAGAACAAATGTTGGCCCTGTTTTCAAAAAGGGGAAAAGTTCGATCCAGGGAACTATTAGTCCGTTAGCCTGGCCTCTATACAAGGAAACTAGAAAAGAAGGGAGATACAAGAGGCGCAGATTGTGCCCTATCAAACAGACACTATAGTTCTTATGTGGATTATAAGTGTATCCACTCACCTTTTATGGTTGTGAGACTCACAACCAGTTTAAAAGCATAAGGCAGCTGCTGCAGAACCTCCACCAACGCCACAAAACCGTGGGAAATCAGAAGATAAAACTGGAATGGTATCCACGGTCCGCGCTGCTGCTCTTTATCCAAGGAATCCACAAGAGGTTATTACCATCAAAAGTTCTTTATTTCATCACACCAACGCGTTTCGGTGCTGTCCCAGCACCTTCCCTCAGCGTTGGTGTGATGAAATAAAGAACTTTTGATGGTAATAACCTCTTGTGGATTCCTTGGATAAAGAGCAGCAGCGCGGACCGTGGATACCATTCCAGTTTTATCTTCTATACAAGGAAAGGTCTTTGAATAAATTATTAAATAACATGTATGCAAGTACCTGGTTGAGAATGAAGTAATTAACCAGAGCCAACATAGAATTGTAATTAATAAGTAATTTCAAACTAACTTAATTTTCTTCTATGACAGAATCATTGCCTAGGTGGATCACAGAAAAGTAGTAGATATAGTATATCTTTACTTCAACAAAGAATTTGACAAAGTATCTCATACTAATCTTATTGAAACAATTGACCAAGTAAGTAATGGACAAGGCAACTGTTAGGTGGATTCATAACTAGTTTAGTGATCGGACCCAAAGAGTGGTCGTAGATGGCAGCACATCCAGTTGGAACAATGTCTAAAGTGATGTACCAAAGGGCTCCGTCCTAGGACCTGTGTTGTTCAACATCTTTATCAATAATTTAGATGAAGGAATTTAGGGTAAACTGATTAAATTAGCAGAAAATATAAATCTAGGAGGGATAGCTAATATTAGAGAAGAAATAGAGGATTCAAAAAGAACTAAACAAACAGGAACAGTGGGCAGTCATTAACAGACTGGTTTACAACAGGGAAAATTGCTAAGTCCTACACCCGCAAAAGAAAAATGAAAAAAATATGCAGAATGGGAGGAATAGGGCTAAGCATCAGGACATGTGAAAAAGACTTGGGTATATTAATAGATCACAAACTAAACAGAGTCAACAGTGTGATGCAAAAAACACAAACACAATTCTGGGATTTATTAACAGAAGCATACAGTGTAGATCACATGAAGTAATTACTGCCCTCTTCTTCTCTTTGGTCAAACCTTATCTGGAATACTATGTCCAGTTCTAGGCGCCACATTTTAAAAAACATCAACAAACTACAGCAAATTCAGAGAGTAGAGTGACCAGAATGGTGACCGGTCTGCAAACCATGTCCTATGAGGAACAGTTGCAGGCTTTGTGAATTTTTCGCTTGTAAAAAAGAAGACTGAAAGGAGACAAATATTGTCAAATATTGTAAAAATATTTGAAGGGTTGTCACACTGTAGAGGGATCAGCTATATTCTCATTTACACAAGGAAAGACTAGAAGCAATGGGATGAAACAGAATGGGAGGAGACACAGATTAGTTATTAGAAAAAACTTTTTGACAGTGAGGGTGATCAATGAGTGGAACAGGCTGCCGGGAGAGATGGTGAGTTCTCCTTCAATGGAAGTCTTCAAACAGGCTGGACATACATAAGGGAAGATTTAGTGACTCTTGCCTTGAGCAGGGGGTTGGCCTAGATGACCTATGAGATTCCTTTCAATTGTACCTTTCTATGATTCTATGCATCAAACTTGAGAGCAAGTAGCATAGGGAACTTTGAGGGAAATCCTCTACATGTGCTAATATTACAGTTGAACATATGCAACTGCACAATGGAAATAGGTGAGTAATAGTGTTACTGTGTTTTGTGATGGCAATACACTGGAAAGTAACACTAAATAGTCATCCCTATAAAAAGCAGATATGAAAGGTTATCTATTGTCAACATGGCAGAAAGATTGCAGGTTATGAATCAGAAACATTTTCAGTTCTCCCTAGATGAGGACTCTATTCCTAAAATGTTTACGCTGTCTGGAAGCTTAAGATCATGGCCCTACCGCAGGACATTAGTAACAGGACTTTGTAAGGTACATCTGAAATGTTTGGTGACAATTAAAGTAGCTTTAATTTGTGTTTGGATATAAGTAATTATGTTCAGGAAGGCATCAATAAAAAAATGTAAGCCTTTAATCTCTAAATGTTATGCGGTCAATGTCTTTTAATGAGATGCATCCTAATTGAGATTAATAGCATTCCTTTTAAATTAATTAATCCAAGCCACTTTACTGCATACTTCACGGCATCAAAATAAGTAATGTTCACTGGAATATCACGATGATATTGAATTATTTTAACAACAATTATTGCTAGGTAGCAATAAAATATTTATTATTTTTTACAGTTTACTGATTTTGCTCTTTCATGCCATGTTCACTCATTATGGATTCTGTAATGAATAGGCTATGGATTCTGCCCCCAACCCAGTCAGAATCAGTGCAATTCGATCATCAATGAATTGGTTATTTTAGTTGGCAGAAGTGTGAAAGCTCAAGATGTGTAGTTAAAGGGGATACCCAGTACTTTTGTTTTTAACAATGTGTCTAAGAACTAAAGGCCCCGTTACGTGGGGCAACATCTCCGGCAACATCACTGGCAACTCAGGGGCGTGGCCAAGTTGCGGCAACATTGCTGGTGAGTTGCTCTGTGTAACAGGGTGATTTCAACGGCGATAGTTGCTACAGCAACATCACCAGGTTTCAGGACAATGTCCTGAAACCTGGCGATGTTGCTCAGGCGATCTGCCTGACTAGCCCTTTCTGACATCGCAACAGTCATGTTGCAAACATCTTCCCCCATTGACTGTAATGTTAAGGATCACTGCCAGGGTTGAATTTAACCCTGTCAGCGATAGTTGCTTTCAACATCGTTGCTGTGTTGCGATGTCTCTCTGTCTGACAGGAGCACAGCGATCTTGGCCAGCAGCCAAAAAAGAGAGCGCTCCCATTAGTTGCCGGCGATGTTGAAACGTCTGATGGTACCTTTAAGGTACCTTTACACGCCGCAACTATCACTGGTGATCGGTAGCAACCGTACGTGCGCGTGCACGTTTTTAACGGTTGCTAACGATCGCCGATGCCGCATGTACACGCCGCAATTGCGCCCTCAACTTATGGGAACATGGTTCCCCGGAAGTTCAAACAGATCCTGCGGGAAACATCCGGTTGAATCCCGCTGCCGCTTCACATGCCGCAATCAGTAGGGGAATGTGGTCGTACATGTTCAGCGGCGCTAAATTATAGGCATGACAGACTCGTGTATTCTGTGACGCTAACACGCTGATTGGACAACGCAATAGCGTCATGATTGGCCAGCCTGTGCAGGAAGGCTGGCTAATACATGACGCCATTCCAATTGTGGAGTGTGAATGGTCAGCTCTTTAAATATGGCGCCCTGTGAAGGGACAGCCAATGGTAACACAGTAGCCCCCACCAATAATCGCTGATGAGGCGCGGAAAACATCACGCTGTGGCACGCCTCTAGGAAATCACTAGGTGACGCAGATTCCATCCCTATCGCCTGTTTACACACCAATACCAGGGCAATTCACCATCTGTGTTGCCTCTGATTTTAGAACAATGCTCGGAAACTGCAACTCGGAGCAACTGAAAAAATCCCGATCACTTTCCCAAATTACACGCCGCAACTTCGTAGCAATCTCAAGGCAACCGAGACAAAAATCCCGATTGCCTGGCAGTTGCTACACCGCAGTTGAGGCGTGTAAAGGCACCTTTACAGGCAAGTAATTGCTAACTACCTGGCTTTTTTTCCTGGCGCCATTCTCCACTAGCATAAAGAAGCTGCAGACTTCCACTGACATCATGTCAGCAGGAACACTGGAAAAGAAAATATGGTGCACAATAGGGTCTACCCATGGTGGATATTTGATAAAAGATAGGGAACCGGCTCACCTGAGCTGGTTGTGAGAAGTCACAACCACAATCCACACTTACAATATCTTGTGATATCTAAATCCATGGTCTGCAGCAGTCTTCCCCGGTATACAGATCCAGATATCCAAGCAGCAGAAAGGGGGTTAATTACTGTGCTCTTATTCAAATTGCTCAATTAAAAAATTTGCAACGATTTAAATTCTTTGTGTGATTTATTTCTCTACGCGTTTCAGGGTCTGCATGCCCCTTCTTCAGGAGAATCACAAGATGTACATCTCAAACATGTGCCGCACCAGGAATATATAGACTGGCAAAGTATACAATCAATGACATTCAATAGAAAACAGATTAAAAAAAATGGGGCATGCTGGTGATGTATTGTCACCTAACAGATAGTACATCCATAGACTAGATTGGCACATATTTATATTTGCATCCAGAATACAGAAATTTGACATGTACATGATATATAAATCCATTAGAATATATTCATAAAACGTCAGAGAAAAATTAAAAATAAGAGGATTTTTTTAAAATATACATTTTCGGAATAAATATATATCCGACCATTCGCTTTCTCTAAAACAAGTGTTATAATGTGGATTTGAACCCTCAAAGATGTGTATTATGAATAATTCAAATTTGAGCTGAAGTACCTGAGAAAGGCCACTACATAATGTAAAGAACTGTTGTTTTCTTCCTCTGTGCCCAGAGTACATTTGGCTGCCATAGGAGCTGCAAACTGCTGATCGGGGTTGCCAGATATTAACTGTTGTGTCCCACGAATGGGAACAACCTGTAATGTCTACTCTCTCGGCATTGTATATATTTCCTCCAATCAGTAATTCCTTGTTGTTACCAGGTAGATTAGACCGTGTACTAAGTTTGTCCCTAAGTTGCTCTCTTAGTTGTGTCTGTACAGGATGTCCCCCCCTTCTTCCACAGTTTAGTCTGCAGAAGCCATTGCTCAAGACACATGTGTACACCCCTGTACAGATTATTCTTTTTTACCTATCGTTATTGTGACTAATACAAGATCTGGAAGAAAACTACAGTGTTCTCCTGTCTTACTACAGCTGCACTGGCGATCGAGTTGAAGCTGTCTGTTGCCCCTGATGGGGTAAGTACCGAGTATACAATTTTATATAAGGGACTGGTAATTAGAGCGCTTAGATTTACAGCCATCAGATGGGGACAGAACATTAACCCACGATTAAACTGATATTGATTAACTAACCTAGAGATCAATCATCAACAGAAGTTTACATACACTATATTAAAAGACACATATGCATGTTTTCTCACTACCTGACATGAAATCAGAAGAAACCATTCCCATTTTAGGTCAATAAGGCTGGTTTCACACTGCAGTTTTTTCCCTGATCAGGTTGGATCAGGTTTGCGTGCCAAAACTAGGAGAGGAACCAGGAGAGGAACTTGCAGAAAAAAAGTATAATTGAAAGATTGACACCTGTTCTGAGTTTTGGAGACACTCCTGGTTTTGGCACACAAACCTGTTAGAACCTGATCAGGAAAAAACTGCAGTGTGAAAGCAGCCTAAGGATTACAATAATTATTAATATTTGCCAAATGAAACATTAATCAGAGAGATAATGATTTTAGTTTCATCAGACCACAGGACATGTCTCCAAAGATTTAGGTATTTGTTCCTGTGTGCATTTACAAAAATGTATCTGGCTTTTTTATGTTTCTATTGGAGTAATGCCTTCTTCCTGGGAGAGTGGCTTTTCAGCCCATGTTGATAAAGAACTCATTTCACTGTGGATAGTGACACAATCTTACCAGCTTCCGCCATCATCTTCACAAGGTCTTTTGCTTTTGTTCTTGGGTTAATATGTACATGTTGGACCAAAGCATGTTCATCTCTGGGACACAGAACCCATCTCCTTCCTGAGCGGTACGATGGCTGGGCATTGCCATTTTGTTTAAATTTGCATATAATTATTTGCACAGATGAACAATGCTCTTTCAGGTATCTTGAAACTGCATCCAAGGATGAACCAGACTTGAGAAAATCTACAATTCTCTTCCTGATAATCTTTGCTGATTTCCTTTGGCTTTCAAATGATGCTACACAAAGAAGCAGTGTGTTTCAGGTTAAAATACACACAGGTGTGTTTCTAATAAACTCTAAACCTATTAGAAGCTTCCAAACACATAACATCATCATATGGGCTGTCCCGAATTGTGTAAAGTCATAGTAATCTTAGTGTATGCAAAGTCAGTTTGTATACACTAAGATTGCTGAGCATATATACAATATTAATAATAACAACATTAATTACTCAGGGGTCACCAGACATTTACTTAAAAAACATGGGGGTTCTATAGATAATCTGAGGGTTTTTTTTTGAGTTGAAAGGGTTAATGCACCCAAAAGGAACAACTGTTGGCAGAAAAAGCTTTTTCTGTGCAAACTTTTTGGGATTGTCAGATTGAATACCAAACATCCTTATGGTATGAACAACAGGGGGGATACAATGTTCATTTACTAACTTGTATTTTATTTTCCTTTCTGTATTTGTTCTGCTGAAATAACAGTGTTATCTGACTCTTAGGGCACACATCAGTGAAACCCGTCCGAGTTTACTGTGCGGAAAATTCGCATTGCTCTCGGACCAATGTTAACTAATGTCAGAGAGCACTTTTCTGAGTCTCATACGCTTTTTCCGCATCCAATTCTCGGATTGTGAGTCAATTGCAATATGTTGCGATTCTATGCGAGTCATGGACGAGACTGGCCAATGCAAGTCTATGGGTCCGACAAAAAACACGGATTGCACTCGGACCACACTCGCACCATCCGAGTCTGATGCGAGTTTTAATTGCTACATTACCATTCTGTAGCTCAGACAACTGTACAAAATGCACCTGTAAACGATTATACAGTAACTAGCTGCTGAGGAAAATAACGGATTGCACTCGGACAGCACTCGCAAGCCACACTGACCAAAAGTCAGATGACACTCGTCCGACTCTCGGATCCGAGAATCGGAGCATTTTTAAACTCGGATGTGTGTCCATACCCATAGGTAGAGAATAACTCTGTATGGCTGGAAGTTTTCACATACTAATTAATCAATGTAATCTATACCACCTGGATTGTTCTAATTACTATGTCTATAAATCTGTTCTTCTGTATTCTGCTTCATCTATGAATAAGGATGCTTCAAAGTCGTCCGAAACGCGTAGACTTGTTCCCTATGTGGGGCTATTCATTTTAATGATGAAGAATAAAGTGATGCTTTTATTTTGAAAAGAATCCAAGCACTATCGCCCGTTAATTTTTTCCTCTTTTCTTGCTAATCTTAGTGTAAGCAAACTTTTGACTTTGCAGAAAGTAATAAAAATGCCTTAAAACACTCCCTCTCTCATTAGTCTGGCATTTGGTAAATAATAATACTGTAATTATGGGAAAACTGATTGACCTAAAACGGGAATGTTTTTTTCTGATTTCATGTCAGATAGTGAGAAAAACATGTATATGTGTCTTTTTATATAGTGTATGTAAACTTCTGGTTTCAACTGTAGGTCCTGGATGTAGGTCCACATAATTTTACACTGCTATAGTTATCACTCTCCTGTTTTTCTCCTAAGTAACAGACCACAAATAAGACTGATCTGACTAAAAATGTGTGTGTATGTTTCTTTGGCCATATGGCCGTTCTTAGGACTCTTCATGAATTAGGAACCTCTCAAAATTACTGGTCTTGATTAATCTACAGTGTTGGCCAAAAGTATTGACACCCCTGCAATTCTGTCAGATGATCCTCAGTTTCTTCCTGAAAATGATTGCAATCACAAATTCTTTGGTCTTATTATCTTCATTTAATTTGTCTTCAATGAAAAAACACAAAAGAGAATGACGCAAAAAGCAAAACATTGATCATTTCACACAAAACTCCAAAAATGGGCCAGACAAAAGTATTGGCACCCTTAGCCTAATACTTGGTTGCCCAACCTTTAGCCAAAATAACTGCGATCAACTGCTTCCGCTAACCATCAATGAGTTTCTTACAATGCTCTGCTGGAATTTTAGACCATTCTTCTTTGGCAATCTGCTCCAGGTCCCTGATATTTGAAGGGTGCCTTCTCCAAACTGACATTTTTAGATCTCTCCACAGATGTTCTATGGGATTCAGGTCTGGAGTCATTGCTGGCCACCTTAAAAGTCTCCAGTGCTTTCTCTCAAACCATTTTTTAGTGCTTTTTGAAGTGTGTTTTGGGTCATTGTCCTGCTGGAAGACCCATGACCTCAGAGGGAGACCCAGCTTTCTCACACTGGGCCCTACATTATGCTGCAAAATTTGTTGGTAGTCTTCAGACTTCATAATGTCATGCACATGGTCAAGCAGTCCAGTGCCAGAGGCAGCAAAGCAACCCCAAAACATCAGGGAACCTCCGCCATGTTTGACTGTAGGGACCGTGTTCTTTTCTTTGAATGCCTCTTTTTTTCTCCAGTAAACTCTATGTTGATGCCTTTGCCCAAAAAGAGAGAACATTCTTCCAAAACGTTTTAGGCTTTCTCAGGTAAGTTTTGGCAAACTCCATGACGGATAGTATGGGTTGACACTGTTGTACCCTCGGACTGCAGGGCAGCTTGAACTTGTTTGAATGTTAGTCGAGGTTCTTTATCCACCATCCGCACAATCTTGCGTTGAAATCTCTTGTCAATTTTTCTTTTCCGTTCACATCTAGGGAGGTTAGCCACAGTGCCATGGGCTTTAAACTTCTTGATGACACTGCGCACGGTAGACACAGGAACATTTAGGTCTTTGGAGATGGACTTGTAGCCTTAAGATTGCTCATGCTTCCTCACAATTTGGTTTCTCAAGTCCTCAGACAGTTCTTTGGTCTTCTTTCTTTTCTCCATGCTCAATGTGGTACACACAAGGACACAGGACAGAGGTTGAGTCAACTTTAATCCATATCAACTGGCTGCAAGTGTTATTTAGTTATTGCCAACACCTGTTAGGTGCCACAGGTAAGTTACAGGTGCTGTTAATTACACAAATTAGAGAAGCATCACATGATTTTTCTAATAGTGCCAATACTTTTGTCCACCCCCTTTTTTATGTTTGGTGTGGAATTATATCCAATTTGGCTTTAGGACAATTCTTTTTGTGTTTTTTCATTGAAGACAAATTAAATGAAGATAATAATACCAAAGAATTTGTGATTGCAATCATTTTCAGGAAGAAACTGAGTTTTATCTGACAGAATTGCAGGGGTGTCAATACTTTTGGCCAACACTGTAGGTCATGGTGCATAACTGCCTAAACTAATAAAATCCTACATTTAAAAATAAATCAAAAATAAAAATTGCAATTTACTTAAACTTCTTAATGGCTGGGTGTAACATCAACCTGACATTAGGGATTTTGTCCAATACAAAGCTGCCTTTAACCCCTTATTACACAGTTTGCCACTGCTACATGGCAAGTGGAAGAGACAAGTAAAGTACCAGGAATTGAAGCTTCTTATGAATGCGCCAATTCCTGGGGCAGCTGTGGGATTCTATTCTATATAATGATGGGCCCTCGCCCCACTAAGAATACCAGCCCTCAGCTGCCTACTTTAAGACCTCTTTCACACATCCATACCTTCGGCACGTGTGTAGGCCGTGCCGACACATGGCTTAGGCACGAACATACGGAGAGCAATGTTGATCTACCAACATTTTCATATGTCCGTGATTCTGCACTGACCATGTCTCCGTGTGAAGTGCATGTGTCTCCATGTGGAGCAGACGCGGCAGCACGGACCCATTCAGGTCAATGGGTCCATGTAAAAAATGTCCCAAACACAGATGTCATCCATGTGACATCCATCAGCACGGACTGTAGTAAAAATCTGTAAGTGTAAAAATAACTAATTTTATACTTACCTGACTTCAGCAATGTTCCTGTCCCTCTAACTCCCGCTCATTAAGCTCATGAATAATCACGGAACTGTGAGCTGCAGTGGCCCCATAAATGAGAGGGACAGGCAGCGCTGGAGACAGGTGAATTTACAATGACATTCTGTCCGTGTGCTATTTGGATGTCACATAGACATCATACATATGTGACACAGTGCCAGACACATGGCCCCCCAAAATCAGCCTCTCTAAAGCCCAGGTTACACATAACGATCACCCAGCGACCCCACCAGAGATGGGGGTCGCTGGGACATCGTTATCTGATCACTGGTGAGCTGTCATACAGGCAGACTCACTAGCGATCAGCGACCAGTGTTCGCTGGTATCCAGGGTAAACATTGGGTAACTAAGAAGAGCGCTGTGCTTAGTTACCCGATGTTTACCGTGGTTATCAGCTCCCAGTGTGAACTGTGCAGCGATGGGAGGTCGTTGCATGTCACACGTAGCGACATCGCTAAGAGGTTGCTGCAACGCCACAAATTGCAGCAACATCATTAAAGATGTCGGTACGTGTAAACCCAGCTTAACACGTGCGCGTTTGCACAGATGTGTGAAAGAGGCCTAATCTTAGTTGGCAATTACAAACAGGGTGGAGCCCAAAAACATTTTTTTGCATTATTTATTTTATGTCAGGTTACACAGCCAGTATCATGCAGCAGTGAATCCCGCTGTGGCCCTGCCATGTTGTTTGATGCCTTTCTAGAAGCAGATTTTGAGAATCTGCATGTCTATCCTGAAGGCAGAAAAGTCTATGAGAGTACTGAAGTGCTATGCCAATGTGGGTTTTTTTTCTTGCAGATTTTGGTGCAGAGAAAGGAAATCTAAATGACATGTGCAAGTATACAAAAAAGCTACATGACCACAGCACTTCTGACCTGTCCTACACTTTGCTGGCCTCATGATAGAAATGCAGATTTTGATGCAGATTGTCAATGTGGTAAAAAAAACATCAAGCAATGCAGCATGAGCTCAGAGCTTAAGAGAGTCCAAGGAGAGCTGCAGCTATGGTGAAAGGGCTCAAGGATTCCTCTTGCCCCCTCGTTACTTCCACAAACGCCACAAGGGCAGGGGTGGCCAACTACAGTCCTCAAGATCTGAAAACAGTGCAAGTTTTCTGAATTTCTTTTGCATTGTACAGGTGCTAATTTCATCACCTGCAGAGGTGATGCATAATTCCAGCACTATGTGCAATGCTAGGGAAATCTTGAAAACATGCACTTGTTTGCGACTCTTGACAACTGCATGTGGACAGTCCTGTTCTACTGGAGTGAGTGTAGTGGCTTGCAGTTCCATACCTCACATCTTCAGGCCACAGGCCAGCAACATGTTCACCAGTCTCTGTAGCGCAGTATCAAAACATTTGTTTGCAGAAACAGTCCAGCACACAAGGAGTGAACTCAACAAACTTTACTATTAACACACAGACTATAAATCTCCAACATAAAAACTTAACAAAATACATAGTATACACATATAAATAATAAAAACATAGCTGGGTGAAGGACAACAAAAAGCTGTAAAAAAAACAAAAAAAGTCCTAAAAGTCTATGCCATGTAAGGGACGGGTCAGTTTGTCACAGACACACCTACATGCCTTTAATAAGGTCCACTGACCATCATAAGCTGTATTTTTATCCATGCTTTGGATGAAAGCCGCAGTTTATGACTGTAGTCTGCTACCAGATGGTCTTGGGGGGATTCTCCAGGGCTACTCCTCTCAGTGCAGTCTCTGCCACCACCTGCCCCCAGAACACTCCATTATTGCCACAGCTAGAGAGGATGATGAAGGAACTAGGGAACAACCACCCCCTCTAGGACAATCAGGACCAGGACCCTGTGGCTCTGGGTGCATCTGGCTGGCCAACCAAGAGAGACTTTGGCAGCACCCGATGACACATTCTTTCTAAGTCGGCCTCTTTCTGCCACTTCTGTAATTGCGCCACGGTGCCAACCCAGAATACACCAACTGCAAACTACCTTCATGCCCCTCAGTTTCAAAAATGTGACTTCATCCCCAACATAGATGGTGCAAAATCATTGAGAAAGATCGTCACACTGCAGGGCGGAGTGGTTGACGTAGTAACAATGTTTGGTGCCATGTTCCACTAGGAACCCATACCCCCTATCCTGTGTAAATGCGACCACGTTTTCGAGCATTGGTCGAGGAAATCATTTGCGTTAGGCCCATGCAGCCAGACCAGGGCGATGGCATCTGCATGATGAATCTCCTCAACAAATGACATAGGAGAACGTGGTGGTTGATGCCTTGTTGGATAGGTGCTTGGAGGAGGTAGGGGTCCCCAAATGGCATTGCCCCAGTTAAATACTGCGAAGGTGGTGAGGGTGATGCAGACAGCCTGGACAAATTGCCTTGTATGTGCTCCTCTTTCTTTGGCTCCACATAAAGTCCTGGTCCTCGTCCTGGTCGTCTTGGGAATGGGACCCACCAGGAGCTGAGGCTGCAACCCCGGCTGCAGCCAGAATGTAGACAGACATACTGCCAAATCATCTGCAGTTTCATAAGTGCTGCTCCCGGGACCAGATGCCGTATGGTGGAAGTCACCTGACTACTGGAACTCGCTCCTTGGGTCTGCGGCTTGCATCAGGACCCAGGACTCGATCTAAACCTCTTTACAAATGATGCCAATCGGGAAGTGTGGTGAAGCTCCAGGTGACATCGGTGCCCATCTCCACTCCATAATGCCACTCTGGGTCAGGTTCAGCTGACCCACGTCTGTCCCCGGAGTGCTCAGGTAGATTATATCCTCTAAGTTGAGGTCAGTCATGCCTTGCAGGGGATCCATGAAAGGACTGCAGTGCAAAATCCAGAGAGAGTACCTACATGCCTAGAGGAATGCAGACACAGTGGAGCTGAGTGTCACTTGGACTGCCTACACAAAATTTTGGGAAGCAAGGTGTGTAACAGTCCGCGCTGCTGAGTCCACAGGAAACACAAGGAATGAAAGATATATCTTGTAGCAGTACTCTTCTTTATTTCCTACGCGTTTCGGTGCAGTTCCATGCACCTTCCTCAGGGATCCCGGCTCTTAGCAAGGCATCAAGCTGAGAGGGGCGTGCATAATTACAAGGCAGCAGCAGACTGACAGACCATTGAGACTAATTCAGAAACAGAGAACTCACACAGGACGGAGGTAAATATAACTTCTTTTCTACTTTACTAAATCGATTTTTTCTGCAAAAGGGATGGCTAGAAATGATAAGAGGGGGTGCAGGGACAGGTCTAAAGATGCGGGGGGGTCAGTTTGTGAGGTTAGGTTCCCTTTAAGCTGCACGTTTATAGCTTTCTGAAGCCATGCAGGTTCAACAATGAGAGCCCCGCTTTCGGAAAGAAATTAACTTTATTCCTCCAGGCAGCCTTGGACTTTCAGTAATAGGGATGGCTTCATTCACGGCTCACTACATAGTGACCAGAGACCATAACCACACCCCAGTGCTGACTGACAACGAGCTCTGTACTGATGTTGTGCCCAGAGTTCACTTACAGCCACCGCTCACTATGTACTGAACAGTGTCTGAAGCTGTGGCAACTCCACCACTATAACTGCAAGCCCGAGACTGCCTGGAGGAATAAAATGTATTTCCTCCCAATGGCATCCTGCCTGCCAGCGATACTAGAAGTAAATCTCCTAAAATGGAATTGCCGAACTGAGCGAGCACCCGTGCAAGCTCCGTCCCACTGGAGGTTATACTCCGCCTCTCATGGCCCCTCATGGCCAGTAAACGGCGATGGGTGACCGGCTGAAAAGCCAAAGCATGCCCAATAGCTTGAGGGGCTCACTCAGGTATGTAGCTTCCAAACTGGACACCGAATTGATTCTCATCTGCTTCTTTCAATACTCTATTAGAGAAGAGGATGAGAGTCTAGTTGGCATTTTCGAGTGAGAAGGAGATGAGAATCTAGTCTGCACGTGACCGCCCACTTGCACTGGGAGGAGCTTTGTCATGATTCACATAGATTGACTGCAAACACAGACATTTAACATGAGACTAGAATACGACTTTAAGATGGATGGCTTTTAACTAGCTAAACATATGTGCCCCTTTTGTTGAATACTAGTGTCATCATAATCAAATACAATTCTAACTCTGTACTGAAAAGATTAATCAAAACCCAACAGATTGGATGTTCCATTAAATCAATTAAAGTATGCCCCATCTGCCATTATTTTTTCTTTAATGCAGAAGGATAGGATAATATTTTTTCATATCCTGACATTTTGATGCCAGATACTATTTATAAACATTTCTAATGAATATGTCATTTTATGAAGTACATTGTTAAACGTCTTGTAACGTATTTCATGGAAACCAGCCAGCATAAATCATGTTCTATTTGTTTAGGAATGATATACATAAGATAAGAGAATGAACATATGCAAAATGTTAATTAACAATATATTCAGAATACCTCATATTCTTGGGGAATGATGTAAATGTATGAATTGGAGTTATTTTAGTACAAACCCAAATTTAAAAAGAGATATGCAGCATGGTTTACTGAAATATTTGAGATATTTTTCAAATCTTTGACCAACTTATTTGTAGTAAATATTAGATGTTGAAGACAATAATATAAACAAGTATTCACTCTACATTTTATATATGCTACATATATATACAATAAATAATCTGAACCATCTGAATAATCTATTTACATAATTGCACTGTCCATCTATTACCGACTTCTGCCCGGATATCCCTGTATTACGTGCTCTGCACTTCCGGTCCAGCAACCAAGTAATAGATAAGGAAATATGGTGGCTGCAGCCTGATGCTTGCTCCCCCCTGCCTGCTCCCAGCAGTCTGCCCAGTATCCCACCTACCCAGTGTCATCTCCACCCGATCTCACCCCCACCCAGTGTCACTCCAGTCCACCCAGTCTCCCCCCGCGCCCAGTCTTACTGCTCCCAGAAGGCTGAAGGGGCCCGTGTGACGCGGCGGGGTCATGTGACATATCATTTCACATGATTTCTTGCAGCCTTTTGGGAGTGGGGAGCAGTAAGACCCGATGCGGGAGGAGACAGATGTGTGTATGTGTATGACGTGACCCGCAGTGTGTGTATATGTGTGTGTATATGTGTATGTCTATGACATGACCATGGCGGGTCACATATTCACATATACACACATATATACACAAAT
This sequence comes from Allobates femoralis, assembly GCA_033576535.1. Classification (NCBI taxonomy): domain Eukaryota; kingdom Metazoa; phylum Chordata; class Amphibia; order Anura; family Aromobatidae; genus Allobates; species Allobates femoralis. The sequence continues at coordinate 341,262,634 of JARQOC010000004.1, read as the reverse complement.
ACACACGTATATACACACACGCAGGGGGGTCACATCATACACATATATGTACACACACATATAAAAACATATTTACACACACACATATATACACACGTGGTGGGTCACGTGAAGCGGAGGATCACATCATACACATGCATATATACACACATATATACACCCATACAGCAGGTGGCATCGCACACAAACATATACACACACACATATATATATATATACACACATATATATATACACGTGCGGCAGGTCACGTGATGTGGCGGGTGATATCATGCACATACACACATATATACACACATACAGCAGGTGGCATCGCACACAAACATATACACACACACATATATATATATACACACATATATACACACACGCCGGGTCACGTCACATGGCAGGTCACATCATGCACATACACACAAATATATGGACACATATATACACAACCATGCAGCTAGTCACATGATGCGGCAGGGAAATACACATATACACACACGGCGGGTCACGTGACGCAGCGGTTCCACATATACACACGTATATACACACACGTACACAGCGGGTCACATCATACACATATATACACACATATATACACATATATATACACACGTCAGGTCACATCATACACATATGTACACACACATACATATACAGCTCTGGCAAAAATTAAGAGACCACTTGAGATCTTGCTTGGAGCCCCAGATCAAGAGAGATTATCAGTGGTCTTGTATGTCTTCCATTTTCTAATTATTGCTCCCACAGTTGATTTCTTCACACCAAACTGCTTGACTATTGCAGATTCAGTCTTCCTAGCCTGATGCAGGGCTACAAATTTGTTTCTGGTGTCCTTCGACAGCTCTTTGGTCTTTGCTATAGTGGAGTTTGGCATGTGACTGTTTGAGGTTGTGGACAGGTGTCTTTTATACTGATAACAAGTTCAAACAGGTGCCATTACTACAGGTAATGAGTGGAGGACAGAGGAGCCTCTTAAAGAGGACCTGTCACCCCCCTGGTGCTTTGCTAACTGAATGCAGCACTGAATGAGGTGTGTCTGCTGCATTCAGGGAAGAGCTCCCCCATGTCTCTAGCCCCCTATAAGCTGTTAAAAAGACTTTATAAAGTGTATAGATAAGGAGTCCAGAGGGACTTTCTCAGTAATGATTCACCGCTGTTGTTAGTGTCCTCCCCACCTCCAGCCCTCTGTGCTACCTCCAGCCCAGGGCCGGCTCCAGGCTTCTGTGAGCCCCGGGCGAAAAAGTCTCAGTGGGCCCCCTTTAGTACATATCGCGGACTGTAATTATATATATACTAGCTGTGAGCCCGATGCAAATGCATCGGGTGTCTAGAATATGTTTATTGTTTTTTTAAAGATTTTTAAATAAATAATCGCATCATCAATAGCAATAATATTAGCAATAGCATTATTATTAGCAGTAATAGCAGTATTAATAGCATTATTAGCAGTATTATGAGCATTAATAACAGTATTAAGAGCATATAGAAAGTATAGGGGGACTTGCGGCAGGTGCGGCGGCTGAGGTAGCGACTCGCAATGGCCTCGCGGCCATTGCTCGCGCTACCTCAGTGGTAAATCGCTAAGTTTGTGGCCGAGCCTCTGGTTCTATTTTCGGCCAGCGACTCGCAATGGCCGCCTCGCGGCCATTGCTCGCTCGTGGTGACGTCACTTAGTGACAAAGCCACGGCGTTTTCGGGGTCCGACACGAAAATGCCTACGGCAATTATAGAGTAGATATACTGCAGAGTGCCATAACCCCTGTCCTGTATATATATATATATATATATATATATATATATATATTTACTCTATAATTGCCGTAGGCAAAATCGTGTCGGACCCCGAAATCGCCGTGGCTTTGTCACTATGTGACGATGGTGCCGGGGGGGGGAGTGGCGGGATTGTGTCGGGGGGCAGGATGGCAGGTGTGCAGGATGGAGCCGGGGGGCGGGGCAGGATGGAGGCGGAGGGGGGGGCAGGATGGAGGGAGCGGGCAGGATGTAGGCAGAGAAGGATGGTGGCAGGGGGGGTAGGGTTAGATAGTGGGGAGCGGGGCAGGATGGAGTGAGCAGGGCAGGATAGAGCCGGAGGAGCAGGATGGTGGCGGGGGGGCAGGATGGAGTGAGCAGGGCAGGATGGAGCGAGCGAGGAAGGATGGAGCCGGAGGAGCAGGATGGTGGCGGGGGGGCAGGATGGAGTGAGCAGGGCAGGATGGAGTGAGCGAGGAAGGATGGAGCCGGAGGAGCAGGATGGTGGCGGGGGGGCAGGATGGAGTGAGCAGGGCAGGATGGAGTGAGCGAGGAAGGATGGAGCCGGAGGAGCAGGATGGGGGGGGGCAGGATGGAGCGAGCACACTTGCACACACATGCATCATGTACATAGCACACCTGGACGCACATGCATCATGCACACAGCATACCTTCAAGCACATGTATCATGCACACAGGACACACATGCATCATGCACACAGGACACACATGCATCATGCACACAGGACACACATGCATCATGCACACAGGACACACATGCATCATGCACACAGCACACACATGCATCATGCACACAGCACACACATGCATCATGCACACAGCACACACATGCATCATGGACACAGCACACACATGCATCATGGACACAGCACACACATGCATCATGGACACAGCACACACATGCATCATGGACACAGCACACACATGCATCATGGACACAGCACACACATGCATCATGGACACAGCACACACATGCATCATGGACACAGCACACACATGCATCATGGACACAGCACACACATGCATCATGCACACAGCACACACATGCATCATGGACACATCACACACATGCATCATGGACACAGCACACACATGCATCATGGACACAGCACACACATGCATCATGCACACAGCACACACATGCATCATGCACACAGCACACACATACACCATGCACACAGGACACACATGCACCATGCACACAGGACACACATGCACCATGCACACAGGACACACATGCATCATGCACACAGCACACACATGCATCATGGACACAGCACACACATGCATCATGGACACAGCACACACATGCATCATGGACACAGCACACACATGCATCATGGACACAGCACACACATGCATCATGCACACAGCACACACATGCATCATGCACACAGGACACACATACACCATGCACACAGGACACGCATACACCATGCACACAGGACACGCATGCATCATGCACACAGGACACGCATGCATCATGCACACACGACACACATACATCATGCACACAGGACACACATACATCATGCAGACAGGACACACATGCATCATGCACACAGCACACACATGCATCATGCACACAGCACACACATGCATCATGCACACAGCACACACATGCATCATGCACACAGCACACACATGCATCATGCACACAGGACACACATACATCATGCACACAGGACACACATACATCATGCACACATCACACACATACATCATGCACACATCACACACATACATCATGCACACAGCTCTTAAACTTACCGCTCCCGGCACAGCGCGGCAGGCAGGAAGCGGCGGCTGCTTCTGCACAGCCGCTCCCCCTGGCATGGACGGATGGATGGTGCGGCCCTGGGCAGCGGGAGCAAGGGGGGCCCCGCGAGAAGCAGAGAGGGCAGGAGGACCGGGGGGAGCGCGGGCATGACACAGGAGGACCGGGGGGAGCGCGGGCAGGACACAGGAGGACCGGGGGGAGCGCGGGCAGGACACAGGAGGACCGGGGGGAGCGCGGGCATGACACAGGAGGACCGGGGGGAGCGCGGGCATGACACAGGAGGACCCGGGGGGAGCGCGGGCATGACACAGGAGGACCCGGGGGAGCGCGGGCAGGACACAGGAGGACCCGGGGGGAGCGCGGGCATGACACAGGAGGACCGGGGGGAGCGCGGGCAGGACACAGGAGGACCCGGGGGAGCGCGGGCATGACACAGGAGGACCCGGGGGAGCGCGGGCAGGACACAGGAGGACCCGGGGGAGCGCGGGCAGGACACAGGAGGACCGGGGGGAGCGCGGGCAGGACACAGGAGGACCCGGGGGGAGCGCGGGCATGACACAGGAGGACCGGGGGGAGCGCGGGCATGACACAGGAGGACCCGGGGGGAGCGCGGGCAGGACACAGGAGGACCGGGGGGAGCGCGGGCAGGACACAGGAGGACCCGGGGGGAGCGCGGGCATGACACAGGAGGACCCGGGGGGAGCGCGGGCAGGACACAGGAGGACCGGGGGGAGCGCGGGCAGGACACAGGAGGACCCGGGGGGAGCGCGGGCATGACACAGGAGGACCCGGGTGGGGGGCTGGGAGAGAGAGAGTGTCCCGGACATTGCAAGTGAAGCAGACTCGCAAAGCCATTGAGTGAGGCTTTGCGAGTAGCTGGAGGCTATTCTGTGCAAACTCTCAAAGCCAGCGACTCGCAATGGCCTCGCGGCCATTGCTCGCGCAGGCTAAGTATAGAGAGACTTGCGGCAGGTGCGGTGGCTGAGGTAGCGACTCGCAATGGCCTCGCGGCCATTGCTCGCGCTACCTCAGCGGTAAATCGCTAACTTTGTGGCCGGGCCTCTGGTTCTATTTTCGGCCAGCGACTCGCAATGGCCGCTTCGCGGCCATTGCTCGCGCGTGGTGACGTCACAGCGTGACATAGCCACGGCGATTTCGGGGGCCGACACGAAAATGCCTACGGCAATTATAGAGTAGATATATATATATATATATATATATATATATATATATATATATCTATAGCCGCACACTTACCGCAAGCCCCATAGACAATGCATGGGGCTTGCCGCAAATGTGAAGCAAGTGCAGCCGCTAGACAGAAAATGCGGCAGATGCGGGGTTTTTTTTAACTGCAACTGCCACATTTTTAAAAAAGTGCCTATGTGAAGGCAGCCTTACAGGAACAGTGACTGCCGAAACCAGCAAGAGCTGTTTCTGACAGTGAGCATATTACACGTTGTTAGGAGCGGGCTAAAATGCGTTTGCATTCCCTTGCGCTTTTTAAAAATACCCTTCAAATGCAAAATGTTGCATTTTTGTGCATCTGAGGATGCTTGGTATATACACAAGCATCCTCAAGCGCACAAATAATGCAAGCAGCTCAATGGAGCCGCACTGCCATATGGGTGGCACCGCAGCTTAGCGGAGTGTCTGGCCGTCTGGATCTCTCTTTCTCCTCACCTTTCTTCTTGCCGCTTCGGTCTCCTCCGGTCGCTCTGCACATATCAGCACAGTGATGACTACATCGTGCCCCTCCATTCTGAGCTGCAGAATGCAGACAGTGGCAGAAGAGACTCTGGAGAAGAATGCTGCTGGCAAAGGTGGCTGAGACTATAGGAGCGGAATCCGCGGGGGGCTACCACTGGTACACATACCTCGTACACACACGGCTCTGCTCCATACACCTCGTACGCACGCGGCTCCGCTCCATACACCTCATACACATGCGGTTCTGCTCCATACACCTCGTACACACCGCGGCTCTGCTCCGTACACCTCATACACACGCGGCTCTGCTCCGTACACCTCATACACACGCGGTTCTGCTCCATACACCTCGTACACACTCAGCTCTGCTCCATACACCTCATACACACGCGGCTTTCCTCCATACACCTCGTACGCACGCGGCTCTGCTCCATACACACATCGTACGCACGCGGCTCTGCTCCATACACCTCGTACGCACGCGGTTCTGCTCCATACACCTCATACACACGCGGCTTTGCTCCATACACCTCGTATGCATGCGGCTCTGCTCCATACACCTCGTACACACTCAGCTCTGTTCCATACACCTCGTACGTACGCGGCTCTGCTCCATACACCTCGTACGCACGCGGCTCTGCTCCATACACCTCGTACGCACGCGGCTCTGCTCCATACACCTCGTACACACTCAGCTCTGTTCCATACACCTCGTACGCACGCGGCTCTGCTCCATACACCTTGTACACACTCAGCTCTGCTCCATACACCTCGTAAACACTCAGCTCTGCTCCATACACCTCATACGCACTCAGCTCTGCTCCATACATCTCGTACGCACGCGGCTCTGCTTCATACACCTCGTACGCACGTGGCTCTGCTCCATACACCTAGTACCCACTCGGCTCCGTTCCATACACCTAGTACACACTCGCCTCTGCTACATTCACACTGTAAATCCCTCCTGACCCCACACATAAACTTCACCTAATTGCCATACACCTAGTACACACTCGCCTCTGCTACATTCACACTGTAAACCCCTCCTGACCCCACACAAACTTCACCTAATTGAGTCTCATGATGGGCAGCACAGCAGAGTCCTGCATACTCGGAGATGCTGATCATGTGATCCCTGACTCCTCCCCTCCATGTGACATCATCACAGGTCCTGTAAGCACAGAGTGTGCTGCTCTGTTGGCTCCCATGGAAGGGGGAGGAGGGAGACCTCCGGTGCTGCAGGAGGCTGAAAATGACCCCCCAGCTGCCCCCTGGATATGGCCCTGGCTGTGGGGGCAGTGTGCTCAGGGGCCCCTGAGGCTAGGGTCACACTTGCATTGTGTCCCTAGCCTGAGGCAAGTATTTTCGGCTGCAGCACATAGCTTTTAATGCTATGCGCTGGAGCCCATAGAAACCCGATGTTTACCTTGACAACCACTGGTTGTCAATGTAAACATTGGCTTTCTATGGGCTCCGTTGCTGGCAGCGCATAGCATTAAACGCTCTGCGCTGCAGCAGACAATACTTGCGTCAGGCTAGGGTCACTCCAAGCAGTCGGGCCCCGGCACTTGCCCCGGTGCGCCGGGTGCTGACGCCGGGCCTGCTCCAGCCCTCTCTTGTTCAGTCTCCTCTATGTGTCATTGCTGAGGGCTGGAGGTGGCACACAGAAGGAGGCGGGGAGGACACCAGCAACAGCGGTGACTCATTACTGAGTAAATCCCTCCGAACTCCTAATCTGTACACTTTATAAAGTCTTTTTAACAGCTTACAGGGGACTAGACATATTCAGGACCCTTTCCCTGAATGTAGCAGACACACTGCATTCAGTGCTGCATTGTTAGCATAGCACCAGGGGGGTGACAGGTCCTCTTTAAAGAAGTTACAGGTCTGTGAGAGCCACAAATCTTGCTTGTTTGTAGGTGACCAAATACTTATTTTCCACCAAAATTTGAAAAAAAATTCTTTCCCAATCACACAATGTGATTTTCAGGATTTGTTTTCTCATTTTGTCTCTCATAGTTGAGGTCTACCTATGATGTCCATTACAGGCCTCTCTCATCTTTTTAAGTGGGAGAACTTGCACAATTGGTGGCTGACTAAATACTTTTTTACCCACTGTATAGGGATTTTCACTGCTTGATATTTCTGTCCCTGCACTATACACACTTCCCCACTTTTTATGCCTGTAATAATATGATTGGGATTCTTACCGCTCTATACTGGTATTTAATAAAGTATATTATTGGTGGATTTTGTACTCCATATTCTTTGTAGGAAATATATACTTTATACGGTAGCAACAGTTTCAAACATTCACAATCACTTTATACCCTGACCCAGTTAATGGATAGAATACTAGAAGTGGGACTTGAATCTCTCAGATGTTTCTGGCATACTCTGTGGATAGTTGTTACATTAAAGAACTCCCCTTTAAGGTATCGCTCAGTTATTGCTAAAATATTAAACATATCTACATCAACAAAAAATATTAGAAATATGGTATCATTTCTATTAACAACAAAGTATCCTTATAACAAATAGGTATATTTATAATCCTTCAGAGCTACCAGACTCCAAACCTATTAAGGGAACATGTCAATCGATTCATGTTGCCCAAACAGAGGACGCCATGAATTACAGCCTCTCAATAATATTATTTACAATTATTATTCTCCAATAGTAATTCTCTGTTTCAGAGAATACATACTTTGAATATTTGGCTGGGGACCATAGCCGGAGACTAAACTAGTCCAGTATAACCACAGCCAGCTCTTCAAAACACTGCTGCAACAATGTCTCTTCCTATATACACACAAGGGAGAGAACTATCAATCACATGCAGCTGCACTGGAAGAGCCAGCCGAAGGGCGGGATCTTCATACTATATTTTCTCTAAAATGTTTCTGCATTTTAAGCATTAATAAACAGTTGAAACCAGAAGTTTACATACATATATAAAAAAGACACATATGCATATTTTTGTCACTGACATGAAACCAGAATAAGCCTTTCTCGTTTTACGTCAATTAGGATTACCATAATTATTTCTATTTGCTAACTGGAAGAATAATAGAGAGAGAAAGTTTTAGGTCATTTTTATCACTTTCTGCAAAGTCACAAGTTTACATACACTAAGATTACGATGCTTTTAAACAATTTGGGACAGCTCATATGATGTCATGTGTTTACAAAATTCTGATAGGTTTATTAGCAACATCTGAGTTAATTAGAGACACATCTGAGGATGCATTTTAATGCACACCTGAAAAATAGTGCTTCTGTGGGTAGCATCATGGGAAAGTCTAAAGAAATCAGCCAAGATGTCAAGAAGTGAATTGTGGACTTGCAGAAATTTGTTCATCCTTGGGTGCTATTTCCAGATACATGAAGGTGATTCGTTCATCTGTACAAACAATTATATGCAAGTACAAACAAAATGAAAATGTCCAGCAATCGTACTGCTCAGGAAGGAGACTGGTTCTGTATCCCAGAGATGAATATGCTTTGATCCAACATGTGATTATCAACCCAAGAACAAAAACAAAAGATATTGTGAAGATGATGTCGGAAGCTGGTAAGATTGTGTCATTGTCCACAGTGAAACGAGTACGGTATCCACATGGGCTGAAAGGCCACTCTGTTAGGAAGAAGCCATTGCTCCAAAAGAAATACAAAAAAGCCAGATTAAGCTTTGCAAATGCACACAGGAACAAAGACCTACATTTTTGGAGATATGTCCTGTGGTGTGATGAAATAAAATTGAACTGATTGATCAAAATGACCACCAAGAACACAATCCCAACTGTTAAACCTGGGGATGGTAGCATCAAGTTGTGGGGTTATTTTGCTGCAGGAGGGACAGGTGCACTTCACAAAATAGATGGCATCATAAGGAAAGAAGATTATGTGGCAATACTGAAGCATCAACTCAAGACATCAGCCAGAAAGTTAAAGCTTGGGTAAAAATGGGTCTTCCAAATGGACAATGACGTGAAGCATACTGCCAAACTTGATACAAAGTCGCTTAAGGATAACAAAGTCAAAACAAATGTTTTGGAGTGGCCATCACAAAGCCCTGATCTCAATCCTATTGAAAATTTATGGGCAAAGCAGATAAGGAAGGTGCGAGTAAGGTGACCTACAAACATGGCTCAGTTACATCAGTTGTTTCAGGAGGAATGGGCCTAAATTCCTACCAAGTATTATGAGAAGCTTGTGGAAGGATATCCAAAACGTTTGACCCAAGTCATACAGTTTAAGGGCAATGGTATCAAATACCAATGAAATGTATGTAAACTTTTGACTTTGCAGAAAGTGATAAAAATATCTTCCAACATTCTCTGTCATTATTCTGGCATTTGGCAAATATTAAAAATTATGGTAATCATAATTAACTTAAAACGTGAAATGTTTATTGTGATTTCATGTCAGATAGTGAGAAAAACAAGCATAGGTGTCTTTTTATATAGTGTATGCAAACTTCTGGTTTCAACTGTATCTGGCTGAATTCATACAGACTGGCTTTGATTCATGCTGTCCATGGTTTCGGCAGCATGAATCACCTGACACATTCCCTTTAAGTGCCTGCCACTTTTATACATGAAGTGTTATATGAAAGCATTATAGTATAGATCAGCTGAGCTGATCAGATTGATATATACTTTTGTAAGTTAGCAATTCAGTACATCCTGTATTTTATTCATTTCAATGTTTTATTGTGCGTAAGTAGGTGGATCTATTAGGATACTGACTGCTATCAGTGTACTGTATGTAAAGAATATAAAATACACAAGTCTTTGTCCCACAAATAACATTCAATATTTAATAGACGCTGTGCCCAACTGACAGTATATTAGGATTCCATCAACAAACATATCTCTCAGGGGCGTGTCCTGGAGCGAGCAATGCCGGACGCTTAATCAGAGAGCTCTCCCAGCGGTCTCCATAAACCGAGGACAAAGCGGCACATAACGGGACCTTTCCTCCCCCATCTGGAGGCGCATTAACTCCACAACCTCCGGTGATGCCGCGGACAGGATCTAGGAGCCGTGGCCCGATCCAAAAGGTATCTGATTTCTTCTCCCCTGAGCGCCCAGTAGCTGCAGGACTGAAAACCAAGATGGCGCCGACGGGAGACGCAGCTTCCCGCTCTCCCCGCTCCCCTCACTCACAGTCCTCACATACTAGCTCGCAAAGTGATAGAGGTGAGCGTTCACCTAGAGGGAGACAGGATGACTCCACAGTTATTACCTATGGTGCCCTGAGAGGTCTCCTGGGCGATCTGCGAGCCTCCATTCAGTCTGACATCAGGAACATAGTGGGAGAGTTAAGAGCAGACATGGCGTCTATGAAGGAAAGAACTGGCCACCTAGAGGAAAAAATGGCCGAATTTGCTGGGGCCCACAATGAGTTAGCTGACAGCTATCATGATATCTCACAAGACTTTAGAACCATGAGGGCGAAAGTCTGTGATCTTGATGATAAATTGAGAAGAAGTAACATAAAAGTGAGGGGAATAGCTGAATCAGAGGGAGAAGAAGATTTAACAGCTATAATATTGCCTTTCCTGAGAATAATTCTCCCCAAGGCATCTGCATCTGAATTAGACATTGAAAAAGCATTCAGACTTCCCCGCTCACAGAGAGCCCCTCCAGATGTCCCGAGAGACGTCATGGTGCACCTTACATCTTCTAAACTAAGAGACTCTTTGATGCACACCCTACGAAACAATCCGATCCTGGAGGGTCCTTTCACTAAATGGTCTCTCTTCCCGGATCTCTCACAGGGAACGCTAGCAAGGAGAAGAGACTTCGCGCCATACTGCGCCGTTTTGAGAGACCGTGGAATCAACTACGCATGGGGTTCCCCTGTTCATGTAACATTTAGATACAAAGGGAAACGTCAGCTGTTTTCCTCTCCGTCAAAAATGAAAACAGCCCTGATAGACTGGAGGTTAATGGCGAAATCTGGCTCACCGCCAAACAGCTCATCACCACGTAACAACAACAGCTCAGCGGCGTCCCCGGAAGGAGGGTCAGGATTGAAATGAAGATCAGTCCTCGAGGAGTGGACTACGCCGCTGGTATGACTTAAGTCGTAATTCTCTGCTGGACTCTCAGATCTTAGCACTGGTTGTTGAGTTCTGTGCGTTCATTTGGGGCCCGTCATCGCCCCTTATTTTTCTCCCCCCACAGAGGCCCACAAGTTAATCTCACTAATTGGGTGAGAACGCACCCTGGGCCTGACGAGCGCCTTCACGAAGGCCTCTAAGTTCAATGCATAGTTATATTTGTTAACCCGTGGTCACCGGATTCTCTCTAACATCTCTTTCTTCTCTAACTAGCTTGTTGATCCCCCTTTTCGTTTTCCCCCCACTTGGCACCTTCTCTTCTCTCTCAACACCTACTTAATCCACTACTTTCTCAAACATCTATTCATTACTTCATACCAATCCTATAACTGCATAGCTTCTATCCCCTTTTACCTCCCTATCTCTATTCCTTCTTCCACTTCTTACTCCACTACTTATCACTAATTCCCCCACTATATGCTCACCTCCCCTATATCTCCTCTTCTTCCTAAATTCACTTTCTCCACATCTTTTTTCACCAACTCAACAGATCTCTCCGGTGGTGACCGGTTCCTTTAACCTAAGCAAATCAATTACTAGATTGATAATTTTTGTGTTCTGAAACTTGAAGAATTTGAATGGTATTCAAATGTTGTTGACTGTAAATTTATAATTTTAATTATTGTATTTTCCTCACTGTTCTACTTTCCCCCCACTTTCACTTCTCCTCCCCACCCTCTATCCTAATTCATTTCCCACCTCAGATTCCCGTCGCAGCGTAATTAATTGTCATCCTATTGGTTGTAACTTGGTAATCTCCTTCTTGAACATAACTACCTGCCAAGATGAGCTTCCAATGTGCGTCAATCAATGTTAATGGCTTAAACTCCCCAAAAAAGAGAACCCTGGTGTGGCAGCAGCTCACCAAATTGAAAGCCGACATTATTTTTGTCCAGGAGACCCACCTACTAGAGGTGGATAACTTCAGAATGGGGTCTTTAAAGTTCCCCTTACAATACTTTGCTAATGCTCCCACCAAAACTTCAGGGGTGGCTATCTTTGTCCATAAAGCTCTGGCATTTCAACTAATTGAGAGTGTAGCAGACCCGTTGGGTCGATACCTGGTGGTTCGGGCCATGATCAATGGGAAACCTTACACCTTGGTATCTGTATATGGCCCTAACACAAACCAACAAAAATTTACCCGCTCACTGTTCAACACATTGGATGAACTCTCAAAGGGATTTCTTCTACTGGCAGGAGACTTTAACATTCCAGTAAACAAATACCTTGATTGTTCAACCCCTTCAACCTGCCGGGGTGATCTGGGGGGTCTATTACATACCCACCATCTTCACGATATCTGGCGATATACCCATGGTGAAGAGAGAGATTACACTTTCCTATCTCCTAGATTTCAAACATACAGCCGAATAGACTACTTTTTGGTTGGGGACTCTCTTCTCCCGAGATGTCAAACATCATCCATTGGACACATCACTTGGTCCGATCACGCCCCAATTCTACTTCGCATAGCTGATGACCTGCAAATTTCCCCTACACCTACATGGACAATGAATGATCATCTTCTAACTATACCGGACAATATATCACACATTGACTCCCAGCTAGACCAATACTTTTTGCTTAACCAAACTCATGACACAGACCCTGAAGTATTATGGTTCGCCCACAAAGCTGTATTGAGAGGCCAACTTATTCAGATAGCGGCTCGTGCAAAACGTAATCGAAATGAGCAACTAGAAGCTCTTACCAAAAAACTATCAACTTTAGAAGCACTGTATAAACAAGCCCAAACTCAACAAACTCGGACTGAACTAGAGACCACCCGTAAAGACCTCAAAGCCCTCCTACTTTACAGAGTAGAATTCAACCTTAAAAAGCTTAAAGCGCGCTATTACGGAATGGGCGACAAAGCAGGTAAACTTCTAGCAAATAGGATTAAAAAAAAAAGGATATCCACCAAAATTGATCATATCCTCCGGCCTTCAGGAGAGAAAATTAGACACCCCCTGGAAATTACTGCCCAATTTAAAGACTACTATACATCCCTATATAACCTTCGTGATGACCCCCACACCCCACAGCCAAATAACGACATAATCAAATCCTTTCTGGCCCAAGCGCACTTACCTAAGCTGAATGCCACTCAACTTTCTTTACTAAACGCCCCCTTCTCCACTGATGAAATCAAGTCAATAATCCTTTCGACAAAGAAATCGTCAGCCCCAGGCCCAGACGGATTCTCTAACAAATACTACGCGACTTTTCAGACTAAACTAATTCCTCACATGCTCTCCCTCTTCTCATTCTGGAGAGATAAGGGACGCATACGTCCCGAGGGTCTGGAAGCTACGATTGCTACAATTCCAAAACCGGGCAAACCCCCTAACTCCCCACCAAACTTCCGCCCAATTGCCTTACTAAACGGTGACGTAAAAATTTACGCAAAACTACTGGCCCAACGCTTGGCGACAGTATTATCTGGCCTGATAGGCCTGGAACAAGTGGGTTTTATCCCAGGACGACAAGCCTCCGATGGTACACGACGAGTGGTCGACCTTCTGGAGATTTTGGAGCGGGGAGGGGCCCCCAGTGCATTGCTCTCTTTGGACGCCGAAAAGGCGTTTGACAGAGTGCACTGGGGGTACCTTGAGGCGGTCTTGAACGAGTTTGGATTGGTGGGCGACTTTAAGGCGGCGGTTTTGGCTCTCTACACCTCTCCCACAGCTAAGGTCAGGGCTTCGGGCTTTCTGTCAGACTCTTTCTCGTTGACTAACGGGACCCGACAGGGGTGTCCGCTCTCCCCGCTAATTTTTGCTCTGATCATGGAGCCGTTGGCGGCTAGAGTGAGACGGGACCCTCTGATCTCAGGCCCATGTTTGGGAGAGGTAGAACATAAAATTGGTTTATACGCGGACGACGTAATTTTTATCTGTTCAAATCTCACTGTCACCATCCCTAGAATAATGAACCTATTGGAAGATTTTTCCGCGGTGTCATATTACAAACTAAATATAACCAAATCTCTACTATACCCGGTCCAGATACCTCCGACACTTTCGGAAACACTTAAGACACTTTTCCCATTTCAGTGGTCTCCTACGGGAATCCCATACCTAGGAATAATGATTTCACACACTAAAGAAATGGTCCGACGCAATTACGAAACACTGCTTCAAACATTGAAAGAAGGCACCTCAGCACATAAACAATTAATCCTTTCATGGGTTGCCAGAATCCATATTGTAAAAATGATATACCTCCCAAAAATCTTATACATATTTAGATGTCTCCCGTTGCATTTCCCAAAACGCATGATCGCAACCCTACAATCTACATTAATCGACTTTATTTGGGATTATAAGCATCACAGGGTAGGCATGAAAGTTTTGACTCTTCCGACCCATCTCGGGGGAATGGGAGTCCCCAACCTGAAACATTATTATGTAGCCTCTCACCTAACGGTGGCTTGTCAGTGGTGGGCTGACACCCCTAACCAGTTGTGGATGTTAATTGAGAAACAGTACGCCCCACAGGGTTCCACTAAACTACTACTGGAAATGAATCTACTGAGGACTACTGAAAGTTCGACCTTACTTAAACCTATGCGAACTTTGGTACAAATTTGGCGACAAAATTCGCATCCCCTACTTTCTTTTCTACTAAAATCAGTATCTCTCCGGGCGGTCGAAACACTAGTGAACTCTCTCTCTCTCCATCATTGGCGATCCAAGGGAATCGTTTACATTCATCAGGTCCTAGATGATTCCACCATGAAATCCTTCGCTGAATTGACAGACAGATACGCTATCCCTAGAACTTCATTTTACCAATACTTACAACTACGCCATTTTTTAAGCTCTGTAACATTGATCCCTGTAGACTTGTCCACGGTGGATGGCCTGGTTCAGAGATTCTTTCGATCTTCCCCCGCGGGTTTAAGAGGAGTCTCCGTTATGTACGGGGCCCTATCTCGACTACATTCTCTAGAGAAACTGCCTTATATGACCAAGTGGGAAGCAGCTTTAAAAGACGAATTCTCTCTGAATCAGTGGCAAGAAGCCTCAGGGAAAAGCACAAAATATACCAGTTGTGTGAATCATCATGAACAGCTCAAAAAAGTGCACTTCGAGTGGTACGTCACCCCAACAGCTTTGGCGAGGTATAAGAGTGGATCTCATGGCTCAGCTCAGTCCTGTTGGAGAGGATGCGACCAGACAGGGTCCTCTTTACATATGTGGTGGGACTGTAGTGCTTTGCAAGGCTTCTGGCGGGGAGTGTCCTCCCTCCTAACTTCCTTAACAGGAGTCTCCTTTCAACTAAAACCATCACTGGCGATTCTGGGGCTGGAATTAGATGATTGGCCGACACCATTACGACCAATGGTAGCCAATGTTTTACTGGCAGCGAGATTGTGTGTCGCCAGACATTGGAAATCAAACACATTACCATCTATGCCAGAATTACACACAGCTATTAACCTCCATCTCCAACATGAGATCATGTTGGCACATGATGCATCCTAAAGAAACAGAATTCTCATTTGGTGGGACCCCTGGATAATGTCCCAGTATAATACTGTCCAGATCCCATCTTAACCTAGAGCTCCCTATAATGGAGAGGTTGAAAAATCACTATTCCTGGATCATTTAGTCGAAAGCTGTCGTAGTGGGAACTCACCCCCCTCCCCCCCCCCCCTCCTCACCCTCTCTTTTATCCTTTTTCTGATATTTCCTTGTCTCCTTCTTTCCCCCATTGTTTATAGTTAAACCTGATTTTAGGTTAACGTTTTGATACTAGACAATTGCATATATTAAAAACAATACGGACTTAACCACCTAGAAAAATTACAAATATTACTATTATAAACAATACTTGCATTTATTTTCAATATTGTAACACGTCTTACTCTGTATGCTAAACAAACGAATAATAAAAACCATTGTTAAAAAAAAAAAAAAAAAAAACATATCTCTCAATTAGGACTTTGCGTTACCATAGTACAAGGGAACCAAAAATGGCTGTTATTATCTGCCTGATATAAATATCATGAAGAAGTGACTTAAATCTATCAATGTCAAAGGAACATGAACAAGTATTTTTCTCTGCAGCTCTCACTGGTGATGACAAATGTGTTGGCAGAAGAGAAAGGCAGTCAGTTTACACTGCAAGAGCTGTATGTTTGCAGTAGTTCATTGTAAACCTTTTCAAGAATTTTTTATTCATTATTTGTTACTTTAGCAGAATGTAGTTTGTTTGTTTTGATTTTTTGATTATTTAAGTCTTGTAAATAAAGGGAAGGGAAATGCCCAAACCCCCAAAAAAGTAAAAACAAAAAGAACTACCATATTTTTTTGGACCATAAGATGCACTTTTTTCCCAGATTGTGGGGGAAAGTGAAGGTGCGTCTTGTGGTGCGAATATAGGTGGTTGTGCTGGCTGTGCTGCTCTGTGCTGGAGGGGGGGTGGCTCAGGAGCAGCTGGAGGAGGCGGGCTGGGGCTGCAGAAGCAGCCCGTGGTCACATGTCCCCGTGCATTAGAGTACTGTTATATTCACTGCACTCCGATGTCCACCTCGTAGTGCTGAAGCCAGTGCTGAGCGGTGGCGGGAGGCAGTGTACTGACCTCCCTCATCACTTTATATGCCCTTTATGCTGGGATCTTGCAGCCTCCATCCCTGGATATAGCCCCCATCATTGAATATGGCCCCCCTGCTGCTGCTCACACTAAAATAATAACTGGTATACATTTTCACATGTCCATAGTCCTCTGCATCTCTCCCTCTGCAGCTGCAGCCACATCGATCTCTTCCTGGTGAGCTGGAATCCTATCATATGACCTGGCACAGCAGAGTGATGTCATCACGGACTGTCCAGGTCACTTGACAGGATGCCGGCTCACCAGGATGAGATCGATGTGGCTGCAGCTGCAGAGGGAGAGATGAAGGGGACTATGGACATGTGAGAATGTATACCAGTTATTTTAGTTTGAGCAGCAGCAGGGGGGCCATATTCAGTGATAGGGGGCTATATCCAGGGATGGAGGCTGCAGGATCCCAGCATGGGGGCATATAAAATGATGGGGGCTGCAATATCCCAGCATGTGGGGCCATATCCAGAGATGGGGGCAATATCCAGTAATGGGGGTTGCAAAATCCCAGCATGGGGGGCCATATAAAGTGATGGGGGTTGTAATATCCCAGGATGGGGCCATATGCAGTAATGGGGGCTGTAGTATCCCAGGATGGGGGCCATATTCAGTAATGGGGGCTGCAGTATCTCAGCATGGGGGGGCATATCCAGCGATGAAGGCTGCAATATCCCAGGATGGGGGACATACAGTTGTGGCCAAAAGTATTGACACCCCTGCAATTCTGTCAGATAATACTCAGTTTCTTCCTGAAATTGATTGCAATCACAAATTCTTTGGTATTATTATCTTCATTTAATTTGTCTTCAATGAAAAAACACAAAAAGAATTGTCCTAAAGCCAAATTGGATATACTTCCAAACCAAACATAAAAAAGGGGGTGGACAAAAGTATTGGCGCTGTTAGAAAAATCATGTGATGCTTCTCTAATTTGTGTAATTAACAGCACCTGTAACTTACCTGTGGCACCTAACAGGTGTTGGCAATAACTAAATCACACTTGCAGCCAGTTGACATGGATTAAAGTTGACTCAACCTCTGACCTGTGTCATTGTGTGTACCACGTTGAGCATGGAGAAAAGAAAGAAGACAAAAGAACTGTCTGAGGACTTGAGAAACCAAATTGTGAGGAAGCATGAGCAATCTCAAGGCTACAAGTCCATCTCCAAAGACCTGAATGTTCCTGTGTCTACCGTGCGCAGTGTCATCAAGAAGTTTAAAGCCCATGGCACTGTGACTAACCTCTCTAGATGTGGACGGAAAAGAAAAATTGACGAGAGATTGTAACGCAAGATTGTGCAGATGGTGGATAAAGAACCTTGACTAACATCCAAACAAGTTCAAGCTGCCCTGCAGTCCGAGGGTACAACAGTGTCAACCTGTACTATCCGTCGGCGTCTGAATGAAAAGGGACTGTATGGTAGGATACCCAGGAAGACCCCACTTCTTACCCCGAGACATAAAAAAACCAGGCTGGAGTTTGCCAAAACTTACCTGAGAAAGCCTAAAACGTTTTGGAAGAATGTTCTCTGGTCAGATGAGACAAAAGTAGAGCTTTTTGGGCAAAGGCATCAACATAGAGTTTACAGGAGAAAAAAAAAGAGGCATTCAAAGAAATTAACACGATCCCTACAGTCAAACATGGCGGAGGTTCCCTGATGTTTTGGGGGTTGCTTTGCTGCCTCTGGCACTGGACTGCTTGACCATGTGCATGGCATTATGAAGTCTGAAGACTACCAACAAATTTAGCAGCATAATGTAGGGCCCTGTGTGACAAAGCTGGGTCTCCCTCAGAGGTCATGGGTCTTCCAGCAGGACAATGACCCAAAACACACTTCAAAAAGCACTAGAAAATGGTTTGAGAGAAAGCACTGGAGACTTCTAAGGTGGCCAGCAATGAGTCCAGACCTAAATCCCATAGAACACCTGTGGAGAGATCTAAAAATGGCAGTTTGGAGAAGGCATCCTTCAAATATCAGGGACCTGGAGCAGTTTGCCAAAGAAGAATGGTCTAAAATTCCAGGGAAGTCTTGAATCTGAAGGGATCCCTACATCTAACCACTAGACCAGACCGAAGACGTAGCCTATCCTGCAGATCCTCGTCCTATAAGCATATATCCTGCTGGACATTCCCCTCAGAATATCAGAAGAACGGGTATATATATCACCCAAAGCTGGCTTCACCACATGAACAAAAAAAAACACATTGTTGTAGCTGTGTATTCCGAAGCAACCATAAGGGCGACAATGTGAACAAGGCTAATGTTAACTTGCCTGTCGCTTCACTCAGCACTGTATAATAAACTTTCACCTTAAGCATACCGGACATACCGGACATTGTACGTGTGCAGTGATTACAAACCATATTGTCTACGGAACC
>JARQOC010000004.1:341205742-341238242 GCA_033576535.1 Allobates femoralis | reverse complement strand
TAATAATACCGTGTTTCCCCGATAGTAAGACCCCCCAAAAGTAAGACAGGGTAGGGGTAACGGGGGGGTCTGCTAATGTAAGGCCCCCCCCAAAATTAAGGCCGCCTAGGGGGGAACACTGGGGAATATAAGGCCTCCCTTACTACCATTCCTTTGGGCCGCCGCTGTCCCGCGGTGTGTCACGTCACTGCTGTCCTCTGGTATAGATCGCAGCAGTTGCGGTGAAAAAAGCGCAACTGCCACGATTACCGCATAACGGCTGCACTTGCGGTTCACTTGCGGCAAGCCCCATACAATGTCTATGGGGCTTGCGGCAGGTGCGGCAAGTGCGGTATCGGCACTTGCGGCAGGTGCGGACGTAAAAAACTGCGACATACTGCGGTTTTTTCGCGGTCGCACCTGCGGCAAGTGCCAAAACCGCACTTGCCGCACCTGCTGCACACTTACCGCAAGCCCCATAGACATTGTAAGGGGCTTGCCGCAAGTGAACTGCAAGTGCAGCCTTTATATGATCGCGGCAGTTCCGTTTTTTCACCGCATCTATGTGATCAGTGAAAACCGTCTAAGAAGTTGAAGCTGTTTTTCTGCCCATACAGCCGAGGACACACTGCGGGGGCTGCCCCGACACCCTGTACATCACTGATGGTTCCCAGCCCCGACGTCACTGCCCGGCTCGCTGCTGATTGGCCCATCAGCTCGAGTGCTGATTGGCCCAGCAGCTCGAGCTGTGATTGGCCGCCCAGCCCTGACGACACTGTAGTCCCAACTCGCTGCTGATTGGCCCAGCGTCCCCTGCAGCACAAGCTTCACAGCTGCACCGCAGACGAAAGTGAAAGAGAAACCAGAGAAAAAAAAAGTAAGGAAAGTGTACTGTATAACCATAACCATGGGTGTGTGTGTGTATAGGGCTGTGTGTGTGTACTGTATGTGTACCTATGGGTATGGGTGTGTGTGTATGGGTACCGTATGGGTGTGTGTGTATGGGGCTGTGTGTGTCTGTGTGTACGGTACACTGCACTACTGTTCTGGGAGGCTGCAGTGGTCTTCTTGGGCTAATGTAAGACCCCCACCCCCCCCAAAGTAAGACAAGACAGGGTGCGACTTTGGGAGGTAAAATTAATGTAAGACAGGGTCTTACTTTCGGGGAAACACGGTAGCTGTGGGCAACATGTCTCTAGGGGGTTCCCACCACCCCTAGAGACATGCTGTCCACTCAGGTGGGCATGAGAGGGGTTAATGTAGTCAGTATAGTATTGCCGGCTATTGTCGGCTTTGTGAATTTTAGGAATGAATGCGGCGGCTCCTCACAGTAGAGGATATACTGTATGTAATGTATGCATGAGCCCCTGTCCTTGGTCCTGAAAGTTGTTACATTAGGTCTATGACGGTGTGTGAGCCGTGATACCAAATGTGTGCGGTTTTTTTGTTACTTTTATTTTCACTGGAGAAAAAGTAGGGGTGATTTGAACTTGTTTTTTTTTTTTTATTCATATTTTTAAAAACATTTGTACTTAACTTTCTCTTTATTTTACACTGCCCTATAGGCCGCCTTAACACTGCAGAGTCCAATCACTCCTGCAGTACAGAGCCGTGATGATGCTATTTCACTCCTCTGTACTGCAGAAATGATCATCTCCTGTGATCACCCGTGCTCAGCAGGCATCCCAAGGAAGTGTATCATGACAGTGACGGTTTCCTCATCTGAGCCCACGCTGTCCACGATCAAGTTACAGGTTTGCCGATGGAGGCAGGGAGCAGCACGATCCCCGCTGTGGCGCTTTAAATCCGCCCATATGGCATGCTGCAGGGTTGTGTGCCCCAGCCCCCCCATATGCAAAGCTGCAGCCTACAGGTCTGTGTGTCACAGCTCCCCCCTCATATGGAAAGCTGCAGCCTGCAGTTCTATGTGCCCCAGCCTCCCCCATATGGAAAGCTGCAGGTCTGTGTGCCCCAAAACCCCCTCCCCCATGCGCATCCTCCTCAGTATGGAAGACTGAGGTGGGTGGGCGGCCGACCCAGAGTACACAAAAAAAAAAAATTCCTTGCTCAGGTGCCGCCCTAGACACGTGCCCAGTCTAGTGATGAGCGAGCATGCTCGGTGCTACTCGTTATTCGCACGAGTATCCCAGTACTCGGCATGCTCGGCGAGCACCGAGTACCGCCGAGATGCTCGAACTCGTCACTAATAAATATCGATCTGACACAATTACACAGCTCCATTCAGTGCACACAGTGAGCTGGCACCTCACAGAGAGCAGATGTACTATTAGGGTCCCTCTGGGGGCCACAGCAAGGTGTTATATGCTGTGTCGATTTGAAAAAGCCCGCCCTCCCGCCCATTCCTAGAAACACTCGTTTTATAGCCGGACGTCTGTGGGTGAAGCCAGTCACTAATTGACTTACATTGGGCTCGGTGCTCTGTTGAGCACCCAAGCATCTCAAGATGCTTGACCCGAGCATCGAGCACCCGAGCATTTTAGTGTTCGCTCATCTCTAGTGCCCACAAGTGCCTAGTGACAATTACAGCCCTAGCGCTGCCCCCTTCTATGTAAATACCATAGGTTATCATGCCCACCGAGGCATGATGACTACAGAAGGAAGGCAGGGATGGACAACAAAAGAACGTCCACAATGTCTAGACACTACCTAATGAACATGGGGAAATGTAATATATAAAATGATTTTTTATTCACCTATTACACTACAGTATTAGGTTAGATAGTACTTAGAATAGTAGAAATCTTAGAATAGTACTATGAAGCTGCAGGGACAGATAGTGATACCTTTGGGGACATAAAGTAGCTGACGGGTTCCCTTTAAATACTGCTTTTTTTTAACATCTAGTGATATACTTTTCTAGTCTGCAGTAATAGCTTTTGACATTGTTGTATTAAAATAATCTTTCAAGATCAGGTTGCATCCCAACTGTCAGAGACAGCCAGAGACCCAGAGGAGAAGATAGTAGAGATTTACTTTCCTTTTTCTTATTCTTCATACACACATTTAATGATAACCTGTCACCAGGTCAAAAGTAGCCAGTTTGTGGTCTTATTTTATTTGCACAATTTTTTTATTCTTTTTCTTTATTTGAAATCTGCCACACAACTACCTATTTATACACCTTTTATTTGTTACTAATTTTTATGCAGATTACAAAAAGGGTTTGGCTTACAAGGTAATAATGCAGAGCTGTCTAAAGATGCATGCTGAGATAATTCTTTATAAAGGCCTTAAAAATATACACCAAATGTAAAGGTCAATATGTCTGGAACAATATTGCAAATGAAAAAAAATGGCATGCTCATTGGACTGGTGGGAATGAAATAAGAGCAAAAACTAGTCACTTTTGACCAGCTGACAATTCACCTTTAAGAGTACCATGCATTGCATTGAAGGATTGGTAATGACAATTCTTCCATTGCACTTGGTGATTACATGATTATTAAGTGTATGCAGTCCAGCACTGACTTAAGCTAAGTCATAGATTGGGACTGAGTTCCTCTTTAAGGCTGAAGGCACACTGTCGTGCATCAAACACGGAGCGTGTTTGATGCACGACAGTGATGCGAGTGAAATGCGTGTTTTTGGTTGAGTGTGGTGCGTGTGGTGAGTGTGCATGGCTGTATGCATGTGAGCGTGCTGCGAGTGTGAGGTGTGAGTGCGTGTGTGGTGCATGTGAGTGTGATACTGTCCATGGTCCTGAAGCAAACTTCAGGTCCGTGGACAGCATTTTCCGGTGATTTTAAACCTAGCGGCTCTCAAAGCCGCAGAGTTTAAATTTGCCGGTACAGTAATCAATAATGTGTCAGCGCTGTTACAGCAGCGCTGACACATCATAGTTAAAAACACATGTGGTAATAAAAGATTTATGTTATAGAGCTTAATAATCATTTTAACCCCCTCTGCAAGCTCCGTGCTGCATGTCAGCACAGAGCTTGCAGACGCGGCTAATAAAAGCCAGTTTATGAAGGGTTAATGTGCTGTTGTGTGTTGCCATCATGTGAACACAGAGTGTGTACACTCTGTGTACACATGATGACATCCCACCCTGGCAGTGGAGGGGGAAATAATAAAGATTATAGTTTCATTTTATTAAAAGCTGCTCCGCTCCTGCTCTTTATCCGTGCTATCCGTAGTCCTGTAGTTAAATTGCGTACAGGACCAGCGGAAGTGCTGTAGAACTGGTGAGTTGTCCTTGGTACTTATGCCAATAACGTACCCTAACAGCGTAGTAGTGCTAACATTCACGATTAACTACAGCACAGATAAAATAAATTTTCTAGATACTCTGATCGGGGTCAATGTTCGTGGACAACTGGACGTGAATTTGTACACAAAACCCACGGACAGAAACAGTCTTTTATACTTTAACAGCTGTCATCCACCACATATTAAAAATTCTCTCATTCACAACACAAAAGAATTCAGCGTATAGTCTCGGATCCCAACGTGAGGTCAATAAGACACAAAGAAGTGACGAATAAATTTACTACTCGCGGCTACCCACAAAGAATTGCCGAACCACAGACATTAGATAGAGCTAAACAACTCAGGATTACCCCACAAGTGGCATTTGTTAGTACCTACCACCCGTTTCTATATCTAGTTAAAAAAAAACATTACGGAACATTGGCCCATGTTAACTAAATCTTACCCCTCCATTGGTGAGTTTTCCACTTTTCCATTATTCTGCTACAAAAGGTCTAACAACCTTAAAGACCAGTTGGAGAAAGCCGACTTGGGTAGTGCAAAACCTAAAAATACCCAAAGGTTCTTGAGCATCCCTAAGCTCGGTAACTTTCCTAGCCTGGGATGCCTTCAGTGTTCCCACATGACAAAAGGAAGCTATTTTTCACATCCAAGAACCGGCAAATTGTATCCCATACGGGATTTTTTACATGTAGTTCGTCATTCGTGGTATATTTGATTAAAAGTCCTTGCGGTCTTGGATATCTTGGGGAAACTACCCAGCATATCCAAGATAGCATTAGTAAGCATAAGTCTACTATAAGGTGCCACAACACTTTACTGCCGATCCACTTTCATTTTATTTCTATAGGACATTATATCTCCCAGTTGAGATTTCAGATAATCGATCAAGTGCCCTTATTGCTCCATGGAGGTGATCGTCTGTGTAAACTAAAAGAGTGTGAGGCATATTGGATACACCAACTGCAAACTCTAGAACCGTATGGCCTAAATCGGGAGTACGAGGTTATATACTGATGTGTATAATTCTTTGTAGAGACTATGACTGGTTAAAAGATTTGTGGTTGTTATGAAGTTATTAACTTTATAGTGTACAACACTATGTCCCATTCCAAAAATTCTAATCTAATGGGAGACTGTTACATTGAGAGTGTTTACCTGTTTATTTATAATACATAGATTAGGGTCCTGTGACTTTAAGAAGATCTTTTTGCATCCTATGATATACTTTTTAGATCCCATAGTTAATAGGCTCAAAATGCAGACCAATATAACTGATGAACATTTTTGTCCTCTATATTTTCCTTTTTAGGCATATTAACAGCAGCTCCTGCATTTTTATCCAGCCACACATCATGTGTGCAGTACCGCCACCTCTCTCCCTTAAAGACTGATACTTCGCGCATGCGAAATTCTCTGCCGGCGGCAGAACTGCGCAGGCTTCGGCTTGCGCCCCAGTGCGCGATGCTTCCTGCGTTCCAAAGACCGGAAGCAGGAAGCTTTGCGTCTGAGACGTCACCCACAGCACATATACGGCTTAAAAGCCGACATTCCTAAGCAAACTAACACCTGCAGCCATCGCCAGCACACTTTCCCCACCAGTGAGTGTCTGAACCAGGTTATGGTAAGACAGGCAGTATTGTGCCTGTATTCCTGTATTCTTTGTCACACTTGAGGCTCATAAGTGTTTCTTTCTTTTATTTAAACCAGGTTTCTGGTTTTGATCTAAGTGCAAGGTATGTTTTAATTCTTTATTACTATGGTGAGGTTAATGTGCTCAGGCAACTGGCTTTCCCTGGCAATTTTACTACATTAGCACTTTCTAAGGATGGCTTCACATTGCGGGTCAGATCCGATCCGAGGCTTTCCGTGTAAAGCTCTCTGCCATCCGATTTCTATCTGTCCGGGACAATCCGGGAGAATTCAGTATTCTCTCACGGACACAAAAACATTGCATGCAACATTTTTGTGTCCGAGAGGAGAATATCTCCTCTAATTGCCTACTCCCGGATTGCCCCGGATTCACCCGGATCCTCCCGGATCTGGGGCAATACGGCGCTCCCTAACATGGGAGCCCATGGGGCTGGATTGTCCCGGTCCGGGACGATCCGGGAACCGGACACCTGCGGCCGCACGCCGCTGTTGTTTCAGGACCGCGGCTAGCTCCCTGCGAGCCACGGTTCTGAGTCATCAGTGGCAGCAGCTGTGTGCGGCAGCACACCGGACCGGAGGGCATATGAGCCCTCCGGTTCTGTGTGCTGATCCGATCCGGGGCTGTCAGGTTCACCCTGACAGCCTCGGATCAGATCTGACCCGCAATGTGAAGCCAGCCTAAGTTGTTTTCTTTTTTTCACATATAGCACTGAGGCAACAGTCATTAGTTAAGGGAGGATATAACAGGTCCTCATAGTATTCTGACTAATAAAAAGGTAAAATTACATTATTGATATTATGTACGCATATTGAGCCAAAGACAACAGGATTGTGTCATATTATATTTTATTGCGACAGGTTACAGTAGTAAACACCTCCTAAAAACAGTTCTCCTTTGCTGACTCTATACCTCACTACCTGAGGGAGCAGGTATTTTGCTTTCCTTTTATCACTATTATTCAACTGACTATGTGACAACCAATAATCCAGGTTTCTCTAATAGTCATTGTATCTATAGATATTTGCCCAAATTCTTATTGTACCCATATGTGTACGTATATATTTACAGTGGTATACCTAAGGCATAGATTTTCTTTTGGATAGTGTGTATCCTATTATATCTTGATTCTATATGATTTTTGAGACAATAATGCATGGTTTTGTTTTATTTTAGATACAACAATTTGTTTCTAATTTTCTAGTCTAATATGTATTAAAGTACAGTTCAAAAGGTTATACTCTGACCACCTTTATGTTACCATCCAATTTTTTGGTATAAATATACAATACTCCTATAGCAATTATTAAGGAGGGTCAATCTTTTATGATTATGGGCAATATTGATGAGAAATGTATACATTTATGATTGACATGTATCCTGATACGTATTCTCTTTTTTTCTATTAAGTTGTTTTAACTGAGGAAGACCGTATGTATGGTCGAAACGTCTGATTTGAATAACAACTTTTGCAACTATGCTCCCGCAATAAAAGTGCGACTCAATTGGAAAAGTAAAGACTCCTGTATTCTTTTTGGTGTGCCAGATCCACATTACATAATGTACAGCAATTTTATCTGAGCACCCTACTATCCGTAGAGCCATCCTTCTCTAAATTAATAGATTATCATAATGTGTGATCCGGGTGGCGTCAGATTCGTTTCTGTCCATTCTTGTCCAATGCGCCCAAAACCACTGCAGTTTCCGATTTTGTCCCGGAAAAAAAAAAGGACAAAAACGAATACCGCAGTGAATTCACAAAAACGGATGGCCATATATAACCAATCCGGCACCATAGGGATACATGGGAGGCAAAAAAGGATGTCTGCCTATCCATTTAAAAACGGGTAGACCCGAATCCCCAAAATCGTGGTGTGAAGCCAGCCTTCGTCATTTACATGAAACTATTAATCTGAAATGGTTGAGTATTTTCTGTAAAACACTGTGTAATCAAAATGTAATAAAAAATGTAAGCAAAACAAAAAAAAGACACAGTAATATACAGTCATATGAAAATGTTTGGGCAACCCTCTTAATCTTACTCATTTTTTTTTGTTTAAAATAGTTTTTTTTCGCAACAGCTATTTCAGTGTGATATATGTAATAACTGATGGACACATTAATATTTCAGGTTTGAAATGAGGTGTATTGTACTAACCAAAAATGTGAAATATGCATTATTTCAAAATTTGACAGGTGCAAAAGTATGGGCACCCTTCTGATTTTCATGATTTGAATACTCCTAACTACTTTTTACTGACTTACTGAAGCACTAAATTGGTTTGGTAACCCCATTGAGCTTTGTACTTCATAGCCCGGTGTATACAATCATGAGAAAAGCTATTTCAGGTGTCCACTTGCAAGTTGTTCTTCTAGTTGCATCTTCTCTGAGGAGTGGCATCATGGGCTCCTCAAAACAGCTCTCAAATGATCTGAAAAAAAAAGATTGTTCAACATAGTTGTTCAAGGGAAGGATACAAAAAGTTGTCTCAGAGATTTAACCTGTCAGTTTCCACTGTGAGGAACATAGTAAGGAAATGGAAGACCACAGGGACAGTTCTTGTAAAGGCCAGAAGTGGCAGGCCAACAAAAATATCAGAAAGGCAGAGAAGAAGAATGGTGAGAACAGTCAAGAACAATCCACAGACCACCTCCAAAGACCTGCAGCATCATCTTGCTGCAGATGGTGTCACTGTGCATCGGTCAACAATACAGCGCACACTGCACAAGGAGAAGCTGTATGGGAGAGTGATGCGAAAGAAGCCGTTTCTGCATGCACGCCACAGAGTCGCCTGAGGTATGCAAAAGCACATTTGGATAAGCCAGGTTCACTTTGGAAAAAGGTCCTGTGGACAGATGAAACAAAGATTGAGTTGTTTGGTCTTACAACAAGGCGTTATGCATGGCGCCACAAAAACACAGAATTCCAAGAAAAACACTTGCTATCCACTGTCAAATTTGGGGAGGGTCCATCATGCTTTGGGGCTGTGTGGCCAATGACGGCATCGGGAATCTTGTTAAAGTTGAGGGTCGCATGGATTCCACTCAGTATCAGCAGATTCTTGAGAATAATGTTCAAGACTCAGTGTCAAAGTTGAAGTTACGCTGGGATAGATCTTTCAGCAAGACAATGATCCAAAACACCACTCCAAATCTACTCAGGCATTCATGCAGAGGAACAATTACAATGTTCTGGAATGGCCATCCCAGTCCCCAGTCCTGAATATCATTGAACATCTGTGGGATGTTTTGAAGCGGGCTGTCCATGCTCGGCGACCATCAAACTTAACTGAACTGGAATTGTTTTGTAAAGAGGAATGGTCAAAAATACCTTCATCCAGGATCCAGGAATTGATTAACAGCTACAGGAAGCGACTAGAGGCTGTTATTTTTGCAAAAGGTGGATCTACTAAATATTAATGTCACTTTTTTGTTGAGGTGCCCATACTTTTGCACATGTCAAATATTGAAATAATGCATATTTCACATTTTCAGTTAGTACAATAAACCTCATTTCAATCCTGAAATATTACTGTGTCCATCAGTTATTACATATATCACACTGAAATAGCTGTTGCAAAAACCCAAATTTAAAAACAAAAAAAATGATTAAGATTAAGAGGGGTGCCCAAACTTTTTCATATGACTGTATGTATGTCCAAAAATGACAATAAACAATACAATTTCCCCTGCATAATACAAGACCTTCATGCAACCACATCAGAAAAAAATAATAACATATAAGGCCGGTTACACATTGCGATTTTGTGGCTGTCCGTGGGATCCGAGTTTTTGCAGGAGCCCCCGGACAGCCATGGATCTACATGGATCCCTGCAATCAGATGGCAAATAGCCATCTGATCCGTTCTATGCAGGATCCGTGTGGATCTTGTGGTCCCCTGTCTTTCCCTGTTCCTGCCTCCTCCATCTTCTTCCCTCTGCTATTCTATTCTGTCCACCCGCTCCTCTATCCTGATCTAATCCCTATCCTGTCCCCTGTTCTCTTCCCTGTGTGTTTAAAAAAAGAAAAACTCCTCCCGGAGGTTACATCACCTTGTCACCGGCTCCCAGGATGCGACACCATCGGGGCAGAAGGACCTGTGGTGATGTCAGAGAGATGATCACATGACACGTCAGCTGACCGGCTCTGTGACATCACCACAGGCCCTTCTGCCCCGATGGTGTCGCAACCTGGGAGCCGGTGACAAGGTGATGTAACCTCCGGAAGGAGTTTTTTCTTTTTTTAAACACACAGGGAAGAGAACAGGCGACAGGATAGGGACTAGATCAGGATAGAGGAGCGGGGGAAAAGAATAGAATAGAATACAGAATAGAATAGCGGGCGGGGGACAGAATAGAGGAGATGGGGAGGAGATGGGGAAGGAAGATGCAGGGAGAGACAGGGAGAGGCACGGACCACAGAGCAGACATCGGATCTGAGGTGAACTCGGATCCGATGTCCATAGGCTCACATTTTGCGTGCACTCGGATCAGCACTGATCCGATGCTGTCCGGTTTGAGTCACGGACACAACATTTTTTGCCCGTGATTAAATCGGACAGCATCGGATGGTGCCAAAATCGGATGCCAATAGTGGCACATCCGATCCGATTCCCATAGGGGGACAATCCATGCGGATACAATTGGATGACCGAAAATCGCAATGTGAAACCGGCGTAAAAGATATAGCTGCTGAAGAGCGGAGAGTAAAAAAAAGTGAAATATAGAAAAATTGAATGGCCATCAAAAGGTTAAAGATGTAGCATAGTTCATTTTTACAAAAGGCCTGACTGAATAATCCTTACATGGTTCACATACACATAAAATACAATGCGCAAACAAAGCATACATATGGAAACTTACACTTCACAAATTAATAGCCAGTGAATGAAAATTAGGCCATTTTGACGCGAGTCAATAGTGTAATAAATAGTCTCAGAGGTGAAGAAACAGACTGTAATAACGGAAAGTAAATATAGTAATAATACTACTTACTGGTGAGGTCCAGGAAATGGTGCAGTAACAGCAAGGGGTAGTCAGAGACGAAGTTCAAGTCTAGCCGAAGTCAGGAAAACCAGAGTGACAAAACAAAATATACAGAGCAGGCAAAAGAGTAGTCTGGTCTCAGGCAAATGGTCAAAGTCAGGTAAGGGAATAAAGTCAGGCTGGATCAGGGCCAGCAGGGATCACACAGGGATCAGACCTGCAAAGGCAAAAGTAAATGTACAACTGACACTGAATGGAGAAGCTAGCATGCTTAAGTAGAAGCCTAATTAAGGGAAGTGAAGAGAGGTGATTGCAGCACAGACCAAGTACAGACTAAGCTTCCACAACAATAGTAACAGACAAGGGCAGAGTGGAAATCGTGACAGTACCTCACTGGACCCCATGCTTCCAAGGAAACCTCTGATGAAAGGCCCCGACCAAGCGATCAGCCCTTACAGAATAAGCTGGAACCAGGGCCATTTTTCAGGTCCATACCCATTACAATGCACCAGATATAGAAAGGAATTCAAGACCATTCGGGAATCAATGATAATAATATTCTGTATATAGACTTGGAACTCTCAGGGGTAGGACAGGATTTAATTTGGAGCTTGGCAGATGTTCTGGTTATTGTGTGTTCCCGGATTCCTCTTGATGAGATCAACTGGAAATTCCATGATCATGGAGTGATGCTACAATATCCGGTGATATAGCGATGCTTACTCTTATTATGGACACTAATGCTTAAACGACATGTACTAGATTGTTACTTTACTATATAACCTTTAATATTTGTTTTAACTCAAAAATTGTTATCAGTTGTGCCTAACTTGCATGTTAGTGAGCGAACTGCAGTAAAACCTCTGAGCAGGTAAGATAGCGGGGGCAAGGGAGACAGAGCAGAGGGAGTAAACTCCTTCAACAACGACTTGTTAAACACATTAGGAATACTAAAAGAACAGGAGCGTTTTAATTGGAAGGCAAATGGATTCACCACCTGCAGAAATCTCATACGAATCAATGAACCTAGGACCCAACTTCAGCGAGGGCATCTTCAATCTAATATTCTTCGAAAATTATCTCCCACTTTGAAAATGGACCTGTCATGGTGTAGTGAGAATGCTGATGAGGGAATGGCAGTTACGAGTAGGGTGACCAGGGAAGACTAGTCTGACCCTAGAGTAGGAACCCTGAATGGCCCTGACCCCGAAGGTATCTCTGATGGTGAGAAGGTTCAGGTCTCCAGCCTCTCCCTAAATTCCTCCACCAGCCCTGCGCTATTCCACCTTCACCTCCCTCCACAGAACCAGGATACAAGAACTCCAAAGGAAAGGTCTTCAACACAAACACACAGGTCTGCACAGCACAGCTTCCAGGCGTAGAGTAAACTCTATCAGCAGCACCACCTGGTGGAAGGAGAGGCTACTTAAGGGCTAGGGGGAGGGAGATTTTAGGTGAGTCACACCCAACCCTCATATCAACCAGCAAAGAAGCACAAGACCTTCACATCCGTACCTCAAGCAGCTCCTGAAGAAATGCAAACATAAACACACAGCAGCATCCAGCAAAGTCAGCACAATCTAAGCATGACAGTACCCCCTCTTGTAAGAAAGACCTTCAGACTTGACAACACACACATCCGAACTAAGTCCACATCCTGAGTGATGAGACATGAAAGATGTTACTGGTCGCCAAAACTTGGAGTAGTTCAAGTCGGTAAAGCAAGGAGTTACAAATGGCCGATATCCAAAAACGGTCCTATAACCCCAGAACTAGGAGCCCCAGCAGCACGCCTCCACCTGACGTGTTTGGACAACACCCACACATACTCATTCACTCTTAGGTCTGGACCTGCACATTTACTTTCAAATCTACGGTCACAGTTAGAGGGCACACATTCAGGATGGCAAACTGCAGCAGTGTCCCCTCGGGGCCCAGGGCTCCCTCCCCTGGAGTGCACAGCAGAAACCACCTTCCCTCCCCGGCCCCTCCTCCTTGAATGACGCCTAGTCCCACCATTAATCTGAGGCATAGTCCAGACTCCACCCCCATTTTCAGGCTCACTACCATTCACTTCTTCAAGAGGTTACAGGACAGGACCTCCTGGTGGAGAGTTCCTATGCTCAAGTTCACATTGCACACCACTTGGGAGAGGACCTTCTGGCTGGGTGGAACTGAGTCGATCGAGGCGTGTCACTAAAGCACTGCTGGCTAGACTATAAACCTGAGCAAATCGAGAATCCATCAAATTGACCCCCGCTCTGCTATTGACCAGAACTGGTACAGTGTCGGTTCTACCATCCACTGCCACCTTGGCAGACAGTGTGAATGGAGACTTAGCAAGGAAGGAAATATAAACCCTCTGGTCGTGTCTTTCCGAACGACCCGAGTAAGGCTGCTTCTGAGACTGCGAGACTAAGTGGACAAACCTTAATGAAATGGTCAGATTTTCCACAGAAAAAGATGCTTCGCCCACTTGGGGATCAGTAGCCACAGGAGGTTTAACACGAGAACCTACTACCCCCAACTGCATGGATTCATTGGGTATAGTCTCCTCAGCAGGGATAGCAACAGGAGACATAGTAGGTTTCGGTCTCTCCCTCAGGCGTCTGTCAACCCGTATGGCTAGGGACATTGCAGCGTCCAATGACTCAGGTGCGGCATACTGAACCAGGTTGTCTTGCAGTCTAGCTGACAAACCCAAGCAGAACTGACTCCTGAGGGCTGGGTCATTTCACTGGGTGTCAGTTGCCCATCTCCAAAATTCTGAGCAGTACTCCTCCACTACTAGTGTGCCCTGCTTGAGTTTACGGAGATTAGACTCAGCAAAGGTCATCATATCAAGTTCACCATACATCTGAGCCAGAGCAGCAAAAAAACTGTCCACCGATCACAGCGATGGCGAGTCGGCTTGGAGGGAAAAGGCCCAGGTCTGGGGGTCCCCTTTAAGAAGGGAGACTATAATCCCCACCTGCTGTTCCTCACTTCCAGATGAATGGGGCCAGAGCCTGAAATATAGCTTACAGGCATCACAGAAAACAAAAAATTTGTTTCATCACCTACAAATCCTATCACGAAGAGAGACCTTAGGTTCTGGCATGGCCTGTGCATGAGCCGATGCCAGGTAACCCACAACTTGCTGCAGCTGTTGCACTACCTGCGTTCGCAGACCAGTTACCTCTTCAGAGATGGTCTGCATCAGGCGAGAAAATGCATCAGCTGAGGCAGTCTGAGAAATAGTGACTCAAGGTAAAAGGTATGGGCTGCTGATAATGTCACGGTGTAGTGAGAATGCTGATGAGGGAATGGCAGTTACAGGAAGGGTGACCAGGGAAGACTAGTCTGACCCTAGACTAGGAACCCCGAATGGCCCTGACCCCAATGGGGTCTCTGATGGTGAGAAAGTTTGTCTCCAGCCTCTCCCTAAACTCCTCCACCAGCCCTGCGCTATTCCACCCTCACCTCCCTCCACAGAACCGGGATACAGCAACTCCAAAGGAAAGGTCTTCAGCAACACAAACACACAGGTCTCCACAGCACAGGTTCTAGGCACAGAGTGAAACTCTATCAGCAGCACACCTGGTGGAAGGAGAGGCTACTTAAGGGCTGGGGGGAGGGGATTTCAGGTGAGTCACACCCAACCCTCACATAAAACAGCAACTGAGCACAAGACCTTCACATCCGTACCTAAAGCAGCTCCTTAAGAAATGCAAACATAAACACACAGCAGCATCCAGCAAAGTCAGTACAATCTAAGAATGACAGGCCCCTGACAAGTGACACCTATCAGCCTTACATTTCTGCAAATGCTGAGTCACCCCAATGTTCCTCTTAACCTCTCTCCAGATATTCCCCAGCTCTTGAATTATGACATCTACCCCAGGACACATAGGACTTATCCTGCAGAATTCACCAAATGAGTGGGGACCCATAATTACAGAAAAATGGTGAGGTCCCGTGGACTGATTAACCC
Organism: Allobates femoralis; assembly: GCA_033576535.1. Lineage (NCBI taxonomy): Eukaryota > Metazoa > Chordata > Amphibia > Anura > Aromobatidae > Allobates > Allobates femoralis. The sequence goes on along the minus strand of JARQOC010000004.1, from coordinate 341,223,423 downwards.
GACTGTTGAAGGCAAATTTCGCCAGATGAAGAACTGACGACCAGTTCTGTTGCTGATCGACGACAAAACATCTGGAAATTTGTTCCAGAGACTGATTTGTCCTCTCTGTCAGACTTTTAGATTCAGGGTGATAAGCAGAGGAAAAGGACAAATCAATCCCCAATTTTTTGCAGAAGGCCCTCCAATATCTAGAGATGAATTGTACTCCCCTATCAGACACAATACTAAGGGGAATCCCATGCAATCGTACCGCATGAACAATAAACAGTTTGGAGATAGTTTCAGCATTGGGTAATCCAGATAATGGTACAAAGTGAGCTTGTTTGCTGAATCGATCGACTACCACCCAAAAAGCAGTCATCACCACACACAGAAGTAAATCAGAAATTAAATCTATAGACAAATGATTCTTTATGGAATTAGCAAAGGAGCCAATTCCCCGGCCTGCAGCAATGCAGTACTTTGGGCGTGCGCAAGTTTCACAAGCTGACACAAAATCTCTAATATCTTATAGAGTCTAGCAACTGCCTTCTGGGTAGCAGTGACCCCAGGATAACCACTCATCACAGAAACATGGAATTCTTGCAAAAGACGTAATCTGAGATACACAGGAACAAACAACTTGCATTCACGGGTATTAGAAGGAGCCAAGGACTGAGCGGTACGGATTTCAGCTTCCAACTCAGAGGAAACCATGGGCACAACAATACCCTGAGGAAGAATGGAGGAAGGAGGTTATGGAGGAGAAAACGAATCAAGACCATGAGACAGGACATCCGCTCTTACGTTCTTAGACCCTGGTCTGAACATAATAGAAAAATAAAATCTAGAAAAAATAAAGACCATCTGGCCTGTCTAGACTCAACCGCTTGGCAGATTGAATGTAAGCTAGATTTTTGTGGTCTGTCACCACAGTGACCTGATGAACAGCTCCTTCTAAAAAATCACTCCATTCTTCAAAAGCCAACTTGACAACAAGTAACTCTTGATTTCCCACATAATAGTTTATTTCAGCAGGAGAAGATTTTTTTTAAAGAAAAAGGCACATGGTCGCAGGTTAAAGTCTTAGAACCTTGAGACAATACAGCCCCCACCCTGACATCGGAAGCATCCACCTCCAAAATGAACTGCCTCCTGAGGTCTGGTTGAACAGGAACAGGAGCAGACATAAAACATTTCTTCAAAGTTTCAAAAGCCCCAACCGCTTCTGGTGACTAAACCTTTAGCTCTGCCCCTCTATGAGTGAAATCTGTAAGAGGCTTGACGATCGGAGAAAATCCCCTAATAAATTTTCGGCAATAATTTGCAAACCCTAAAAAGCGCAGCAGAGCCTTGAGGTCACTGGGTTGAATCCAATCAATGATGGCCTGAACCTTCTCAGGATCCATCTTAAAACCGGAAGCTTACACAATGAAACCCAAGAATGATATTTCTTGAACAGAAAAGATACGTGATGTTTCAATTTTAGCGAACAAACAATTATCTCTTAACCTTTGCAGAACCAAACGGACATGTTTATGACGGGAATCCAGGTCAGGTGAAAAATTTAAAATATCATCAAAATAAACTACAATAAATCTACCAATATAAGCAGAAACAATACCATTCATAAAATTCTGAAAAACCTCGGGTGCATTAGTTAGACCAAAAGGCATAACAAGATTTTCAAAAAGATCCTCAGGTGTTAAAAATGCTGTCTTCCACTGATCACCCTCACAAATATATATCAGACTATATGCCCCTCTGAGATCCAGTTTGGAAAAACATTTGGCCCCGAAAGCTGATTGTACATATTGGGGATAAGTGGAAGCGGATAAGTATTTTTAACAGTTATTTTGTTTAATTCTCGGAAATCAAGGCAGGGACGAAGACCTCCATGTTTCTTTTAACAAAAAAGAATCCGGTGGCTACTGGCAATGGGAAGGACGAATATAACTTTATTGTAAACTTTCGGTAATATAAATTTAGGCTGCCCTAGTCATGACCAGACAAGTTATAGAAGTGAGCCTTGGGCAATTTGGTATTAGAATGAGATTACTAGCACAATCATAGAGATGGTGAGGAGGTAAGATCTCAGACTTTTTTTCTGAAAAAACATCTCCGAAATCTTTCAGGTATTCCGGAAGAGCTTCCAGACTAACGGAGCAAATATGCACAGATTAAAGACAGTTTTCAACACAATAAAGACCCTAATTGACAATATCTTTCAGATTCCAGTCAATGATTGGATTATGCAAACGCAGCCAAGGGATACCCAACACAATTCCAGCAGGTAAATTGTCAAAAACATAGCAGGAGATTAATTTTGTGTGAAGGGACCACACCTTGAGTGTGAACTCCATAACTAACTGAACCATATTTTTGAGCAACGGAGTTCTAACAATAGCCACAATTTCAATGGGGCTTTCTATTTTAACTATCCTAATTCTAACTTCAGAATAAGTCCTGAATCAAAGAAATTAGCCGCAGATCGAAAGGAAAAAAGAGATGTCACTCACCGGGATGAATTGCTGCGGTGCTTTATTTAAAGGTTCATTAGAACATCGTGCAGGGAGGGGGTGCCTGAACAGACGACGGCACCGTTTCGCACACTTGTTGCGCTTCAATGGGTCAAAGGCCTTTGTCTGTTCAGGCACCCCTCCCTGCACAAAGTTCTAATGAACCTTTAAATAAAGCACTGCAGAAATTCATCCCGGTGAGTGCCATCTCTTTTTTCCTTGTTATTCTTCACACTTGATCTTTGGATTGAGCACCAAATGGGAATTTTGCATCTATAATGGACATTAACGCCAGGCTCTGCTGAAATAGGCTTCTTGAATCAGTTTTGGTGCCCTTTTTCTCCTGATATAAATCGTTTAACAAATGATCAGCTTCGCCACAATAGAGAAAAAGTCCAAGTTCCTGATGGCATCTCCTCTCATCGATCCTTGAGCTGGCAGATCCAATCTCCATAGGTTCCATCTCAGGTAAACGAACCAGGCCAGATGGACAAAATGGAACCTCTTGTTGAACCTTGCGTCTCTCCCACATCCTCCGATCCATGCGGATAGCCTGAGTCATGGCCTCCACCAAACAACCAGGTGGACCATGTAGAGTCAGGGCTCATTTAGAGTCTCTGAAAGACCCCTGAAGAATTGGCATTTGAGAGCTGCATCATTCCACAGAACCTCAGTAGACCACTGACAAAACTCAGTACAATAGTCTACTGCTGTGCGGTTTCCCTGTGTCAGGTTCATGATACTTATCTCTGCCACCTTCACCCTGTCACATTTGTCATAGGTCTGTCCTAAAACATCAAAAAAGACATGCACCAAAAGACATTCAGAAGCAAAAGAGGGTAGGGAAAATGCCCAAGTCTGTGAATCCCCCAGCAAATGTGATATTATAATCCCGACCTGCTGTGACTCACTCCCTGATGACCGAGGGCGCAAGGTAAAAAATAATTTACAAATCTCCTTGAAAATTCTGAACTGGTCTTATTCCCCCAAAAAATTTTCAGGGAGTGCTACAACAGATTCAGAGGAGCTCAAAGGGAGGTTTGAAGGTTCAGAAGTCATAATGGTGATCGGAGGAGAGAGATTCTGAGGTACAGGAAAAGTCACCAAACCAGGCATGGTGATCTAATTACAGCACTGAATGCAGCATGTCTGCTGCATCCAGGCAAGGGGTCCCCCAGTCCTTGAACCCCCCTGTACCCCGAGATAGTGCACTTAGAAAACTTACATTGAGGAGCCAAATAGGAGGTGGCTTATGGCTGGAGCCAAAGGGCAGATTCACACCCCCTGCATGTTTAATCTGCCCACCGCTGCCTCCCTGATGCCAATCATTGTCTCCCTCATCTGCAGCATAACACAGAGCTTATTTTAGTAATGGACGCTTAGCCCCGCCCCCTGTGGTGACGTCACCGCTTATACCCGCCCTGCTCTATGGTTAACATAGAGCAGGGCGGGGAAAGGTGGTGATATCAGAGCAGTAGGCCGGCCGCCCCGCCTTCTGCAGTGACATCACCGCTTATACCCGCACTGCTCCATGTTAACCATAGAGCAGGGCGGGTATAAGCGGTGACGTCACTGCAGGGGGCGGGGCTAAGCTTTCTAAGTGTATTATCTCGGGGTACAGGGGGGCTCAAGGGCTGGGGGACCCCTTGCCTAGATGCAGCAGACATGCTCCATTCAGTGCTGTAATTAGATCGCCATGCCTGGTTTGGTGACAGGTCCTCTTTAAAAGGTCTGTAGACAAAATTACAACCAGATTTGAAACCCCATTGTGAATAAACACATGTAGATATATAGAATTTTATATTAAACCTCATTTGCACACATAAAAAACCCAGCTATGGTCGATGATGGCTTAGTTCTCCTAAATGAATGCATCAGATATACTTTAAATATGGAATACCAAGAAAAATGTTAAAAATATGTCGATATGGTTTTATGTAAATGAACCATTTCGGGATAGAAGAACTTAAATGCTCTTTTGAAATGTGAAAAACCCTCATGCTATTACCTCTTAGATAAACCTTTAATAATAGCACTATTAAACACTCCTTTATCAGCTCAGAAACACAGCCACTTTGCAAGGCATAAAAGTGGGAAATGCACTTTTTGAATGGATAGCATGCATTTATATCCTTCTAGTTACAAAGTTTCCTTTAGAAAGATCCTCACATAATAGCACAGCTTTTCTTGCTGTTTTACGAGATTACTTTCATTGAAACAAGAGATTTTACCTCGATTTATCCCGCTAGTCATACTCTCTGTCAAACTCCTGCTGTCTTGCTTGCAGAAAAAGGACTTTAAAAATAACTTAGTAAGCAACCTACGCAGAGCAAGCTGAGAGGAGAAAATAATAGGGAATTAATTAACATTTTACTATTTCCGAGCTCATGGTAGTTATATCTACACAATTGGAAAACACGATTTGCTTTTCATAAACCCTTTTATATTCATCCAGCCTTAATCTCATTGCAACCTTTTCTAGTAATCGTTCCATTACTTTACGTCAGAACATTCACCTTACGAATGAAACATCTGAGCTAACATTAAACAGGTCCGTAAGGGAAATATGTAAAAAGTTATTCCCTTGATATATATTTTGAATACATAAGGATAAGAATCGATATTCTAATTGGTATGCATTAAAATAATAAACAGATTATTATTCTCAAAATTGAATGTGCACTATATAAAAAAGTAGCTATTTCAGGGGGGAGGTGTGCACTGATAAGGAAAAGTCTGTAAGCAGCCCAAATTCTGATACTGCCTGACTGGAGTGGTTGGCACCCTAATAGGCAACCCAAGAGATCGCGCCCCCACTCAATGTTGTCTTAACCTAGCTGCCCCAGTTAAACCCTAAAGAATGTTATATATATATATTTCGGAGATTCAAGTTCATCAGGAGGAGGGGCAAAAGTGCGCAGTCTGGCAATGCAAAAAGTGCTAAGGGGGCATGCTCAGGAAAAAACATGAATGTCCCTTCAGAGAACAAGGGTGTAATAAGGAAAATCTGGTACATTATAAATACAGGCTGGGACTATTAATGCAATTGACCCACAATACCCCGGGGACCAAACTGTAGGATTTGCAATGAAAGTGTGGATAAAAAGGAGTGCACATAGGGTTTTATCTTAATAAAAAAGGAGATAATCTGCTGGGTTCACTCACCTGGCCAGGTTGTATGACACACAACCAGTTTTAGTAGCTTACAATACTGTTCAAAAGTTTGGGGTCATCCAGACAATTTTGTGTTGTCCATGAAAACTTATACTTTTATTAATCAAATGAGTTGAAAAATTAATAAAACTATAGTCCAGATATTGACAAGGTTAGAAATATTGATTTTTATTTGAAATAATAATTTTCTCCATCAAACTTTGCTTACGTCAAAGAATGCTCCCTTTGAAGCAATTACAGGATTACAGACCTTTGGCATTCTAGCAGTTAAATTGCTGAGGTAATCTTGAGAAATGTCACCCCATGCTTCCTGAAGCCTGTTAGACGGAGGCCATGGGTACCAAGGCCTCTGTCAGCCATTTTGTCTCTTGAAAATATATCTATTGAAACTTTCTCTGTTAGTAGAAATCTAGATGTCATGTCTTCTAGCTATAAGCAATGACCTAAACCTGTATAAGAAAACAGATGGAGTTAATTAGATTTGGTCTGATCATTTAGCAAAATTTATAATCAGTTCATAAGCCAGTTCTGAATTTGTCTTATTTTTTACGGTGTATTCGATCCCTCTAGGCTAATATGACGTTTCTCATGATCAAGAACAGAGCTGATTAATGTCAATAAGTTGTGATTTGTGCTTGGTCCAAAAAAGGCTATTATAAGATAATTTGTGTAGATAAAATTAAGTATAGTATGTAGTTAGTAATGAAATTAATGTGCTTTTTCATGTCAATATATGTTGTATAATAATGTGAAGGGATCACTCATGACAGGTGAGGTAATCCTTTGTGTCCATAGAGGGTCATTGGTTACAGTTATTCTCTATGGAGAAAATTGGTATAAAAACGCCCTGCTTTAGACAGGCGGGGCGACACTATTCCATCTTGTGTGCCAGGCGACACTATTCCATCTGGTGTGCCATGAGACGGGAAGCCATTATTTTGAATCCATCTTGAGTGTGACACCTGGGGTTCCGCGCCTGTCATTTAGATTCTTATGCCTGATTACTGCTTTTGCTGTACATCTCTGTGTATTTTGTTCCTGCCCGAATAAAACCCACTTTTGGTTCTGAAGACGCAGTCTATGGAGTTTATCGAACGAAGAAACTGAGTAGATTATTTCTAACAAAGCCCCTCCCACAAGTTGGATTGGCTTGATGGGCACTTTTTGCGTACCATACGGTCAAATTGCTCCCACAACAGCTCAATGGGGTTGAGATCTGGTGACTGTGCTGCCCACTCATTACAGATAGAATACCAGCTGCCTCCTTCTTCCCTAAATAGTTTATACATAATTTGGAGGTGTGCTTTGGGTCATTGTCCTGTTGTAGGACGAAATTGGCTCCAATCAAGCGCTGCCCACAGGGTATGGCATGGCGTTGCAAAATGGAGTGATAGCCTTCTTTATTCAAAATCCCTTTTACCTTGTACAAATCTCCCACTTTACCAGCACCAAAGCAACCCCAGATGGTGTCAGGCACTCTTCCAGCATCTTTTCAGTTGTTCTGTGTCTCACAACTGTTCTTCTGTGTGATCTAAACATCTCAAATTTTGATTCGTCTGGCCAGAAAACATTTTTCCAATCTTCCTCTGCCCAATGTCTGTGTTATTTTGCCCATATTAATCTTTTCCTTTTATTAGTCAGTCTCAGATATGGATTTTTCTTTGCCACTCTGCCCTGAAGGCCAGCATCCCTGAGTCGCCTCTTCACTGTAGATTTTGACACTGGCGTTTTCCGGTACTATTTAATGCAGCTGTCAGTTGAGGAGCTGTGAGTCATCGATTTCTCAAACTAGATACTCTAATGTGCTTGTCTTGTTGCTCAGTTGTGCAGCGGGGCCTGCTACTTATCTTCCTACTCTGGTTACCCTGTTTGTGCTCTCCTCTGAATGGAGTAGTACACACCGTTGTAGGAAATCTTCAGTTCCTTGGCATTTTCTTGCATGGGATAGCTTTCATTTCTAAAAACATGAATAGACTGTAGAGTTTCACATGAAAGTTCTCTTTTTCTGGGCATCTTGAGAGTTTTATAGAACAAACAAATGTAATGCTCCAGATTCTCAACTAGCTCAAAGGAAGGTCAATTTTAGAGCTTCTCTAATCAGCCACACCGTTTTCAGCTGTGCTGACATACTTGTACAAGTGTTTTCCAGGGTTTTCTAAACATCCATTAACCTTCGTACACAGTTAGCAAACAAAATGTACCATTAAAACACTGGAGTGGTGGTTGCAGGAAATGGGCCTCTATACACCTATGTAGATATTGCATTAAAAACCAGATGTTTGCAGCTAGAATAGTCATTTACCACATTAACAATGTATAGAGTGTATTTCGGAATCATTTATTGTTAGCTTCATTGAAAAAAAATGTGCTTTTCTTTCAAAAATAAGGACATTTCTAACTGACCCCAAGCTTTTGAATGGTAGTGTATATGGCTGCTGCAGAATCCACATTTGCATGCACCACACAGCAATAATCAAGCACAATAGATACAAGTGGACATTATCCACACTGCCACAAGGAAAGGAGAATCATGAAGATGTACATATTTCAAAGTGGTGACTTTTATTCATTCAACATGTTTCAGAGTGTATTCCTCACTCCTTGGTTGGTTACCTGAGGAAGGAGTGAGGAATACACCCGAAACATGTTGGATGAATAAAAGCCACCACTTTGAAATATATACATCTACACGATTCTTATTTCCATGTGTCAGTGCAAATAACATCCACTTGTGCTAAACTGTAGGAGTTAATATATACAGTGGAACCTTGGATTACGAGTATAATTTGTTCCAGGATTATGCTTGTAATCTAAATCACTTGCATATCAAAATAAATTTTCCCATAAGGAATAGTTGAAATGCGAATGATTTGCTCAGAAATATTAACTCCTTAACATGACTTTAAATATGGGAATGGGAGATGATAATCATCCGTTAGCAGTGAAACGTGCTTTAAGGCAGGTAAATAGAGTGGGAATTTTATGAAGAAACCAAGACATAGGCTTATATGTTTCATAGCTGCTGTCATGAAGCTCCAGTGTACGCGAGCAAAGGTTAAGTAGCAAAATACTAATATGTGCCTTATAACATTGGGACAGATAGTTAAATCATTAGAATTGGAGTTGAAAACCTTCATCAGGAAGGGAGTGAGATGTTCTCTAAACAATGTATAAAAGGCACGAATAAGCTGTTTGGCACTGGGTTCTTCTGTGCATAAGTTGTTAAACTGAGACAATATATTTCCAAAAGTTGTATCTAGAGTCTTAAAGGGAATGTGCCAAAATTTCTTTTTCTGAATTAAAAATATTGATTATATAAACAACTATTTTGATATTAAATACATTTATTTAATAGTTTTTTTTTGTTTTTTTTGCACCCTCTTGGGGCTGCCATTTGCATTTGCTGATGTATAGTGACAGTTACACACCTCAAATATGCCAGTCCCTGTGCATAGGAGATATTAGTCGGTTTCCCACCCTATTTCCCAGCATTGTGCTGCGTCCTGCAGTTATGTTGGCATGCCCCCTGGGCTTTCCAGATCATAGTAGAGGGAAAAGATGACACCAACTTTCTAAAGCCCTGCAGGCTCTACTTTCTCCCTGTAACCACTCTGCTCAGTGCGAGCTGAGCGGTGATACGGGGAGACAGACGCTAGTGAGGCAGAAGGCGGTGCGGGCAATGGCGGTCTGGATAGGTGAGTATCTACGGCAGTGGTGGGTGGTGATCAGTAGCCTAGGAGCAGTAGTGCAGTACCCTGTTTCTGATCACTGGTCCCCACCGCTGTCACCACAGTGTTCAGAGCACAGGAGTGTGATCATCTGTGTTCTGAACACTATCTATCAATCTATCTATGCATCTATCTGTGTATCTGTCTATCCATGTATCATTTATCTATCCATCCATTCATATGTATATCTATGTCTGTCTATCTATCTGTGTATCTATGTATCCTTCTATCAATCTACCTATCTATGTATGTTTCTATATATCTATCTGTATATCTATGATTCTTTCTTTCTAGCTATCCATTTACAGTATCCAGCCAACTTTCTGTCTATCTATTTATCTATGTGTACATCTATCTATGGATGATTTTAATAGGAAATAAAATGGTTAATGAGGGTGTCTCCTGTCTTGATTTGTTCACCAATTGGCTTTTTTATGCCTGGCAGGTTACATTTTTTTGGACTACATGGATTACAGCAGAAACCCTGACTATTGCAGGATTTTTTCTCTATTTTTATTTTTAAATAAATTGGTGAAAGAAGTAACGTGTTTGGGAATGTTTTTTTTTATTTTTATAAAATATATATATTTTCTTTATTTTTGTTATTACTGACTGGGTTAGTAAAGTCGTGTATGTGACAGACACCTCAACATTATTAACCCCTGGGCTTAATGCCAAAGGACCTTACACAGCTAGCATCAACCCTAAATACCATAACCCCGTTTGCCACCGCACCAGTGCAGCTGGAAGAGCTGGGGAGAAGCACCAGGAGTAGTGCATCTAATGGAGGCGCCAGTTCTGGGGTGGCTGCTTCCTGTTATTTTGAGACTGGGGAAGGCCAATAACCATTAGGAGTTAATAATATAAAATCAATATTCTTCTGACATTTAACCTAAGAATGCGTATCCCAGGCCTTTTAGGTCCGGTGACTTACTTTTTTCCTATTGTCTGCAAAATTACTTTAGTTAGAAATTTGAAACTGTAGATATTCCTCAACTATGTCGTTGTTGGTAATATCCAGTTGTTCATATCATTTTATGTGATAGGCATTTTGGTTGTAACAATGCTTGTTTTGGGGAAACCCAATATTTACAGAACCCAGGCCTTTTAGGCCCGTACTATGTTTATCTTGTACTAATCAGTGTTTGTGTATCAAGTTAATGAATAATTGTAGTCAGGGTTGCTGGGGAGGTACATGGATCATGCCTGTGTGTTGAAAGACCTGTGATTATGTAATGGCCATGTGATCTTGGGAGGGAGACTGACTCCTCCTTACCAACATCATAAGGCCTTGACATCATCGCAGGTCCTCCTGAACACAGTAATGAGTATACATTGTGAACTAATTACTGAAGGACCTGTGATGATGCCATGTGATGTTGGGAGGAAGGATTCAGCCTCTTTCTCAGCCTCCTTTTTTCTAGATTAACCTTGCAAAGTGTATACCTATTGAGACACAAATATGCAGAATATTGTACATTACCTAGAAGAAAATCTAAAAAATAAGAACTGCTGAGGGTGAGAGAAGGAGGGGGAGGGAAGCACTTTACACTTACCGTATATACTCGTGTATAAGCCGACCCGTGTATAAGCCGACCCCCTACTTTTGCCCCAAAAATCTGGAAAAACCTATTGACTCGTGTATAAGCCGAGGGTGGACCCCAGCACAGGTATACAGCCCCCAGCAGTGTGGTATACAGGCCCTCCCCAGTGGTATACAGGCCTCCCCAGTGGTAGTATATAGCAGCCCCAGTGGTAGTATACAGCAGCCCCAGTGGTAGTATACAGCAGCCCCAGTGGTAGTATACAGCAGCCCCAGTGGTAGTATACAGCAGCCCCAGTGGTATACAGCAGGCCCCCAGGGGTACATATAGCAGCCCCCAGGAGGTACCCAGCAGCCCCCTGGGGTACCCAGCAGCCCCAGGGGGTACACAGCAGCCCCCTGGGGGTCCCCAGCAGCCCCCAGGGGGTACACAGCATCCCCCAGGGGGTACACAGCAGCCCCCTGGGGGTCCCCAGCAGCCCCCAGGGGGTACACAGCAGCCCCCTGGGGGTACACAGCAGCCCCCAGGAGGTACACAGCAGCCCCCTGGGGGTCCCCAGCAGTCCCCAGGGGGTACACAGCAGCCCCCAGGGGGTACACAGCAGCCCCCTGGGGGTCCCCAGCAGCCCCAGGGGGTCCCCAGCAGCCCCTGGGGGTACACAGCAGCCCCCAGGGGGTACCCATCAGCCCCCAGGGGGTCCCCAGCAGCCCCCTGGGGGTACACAGCGGCCCCCAGGGGGTCCCCAGCAGCCCCCTGGGGGTCCCCAGCAGCCCCCAAATGCTGGCACTCGCCCCCCCTTGCAAGGGCCCCCCCCGCTTCTCTTACCATTCCGGACTTCTGATCCGCGCCGCTCCTCGGTGCTCCTCGCTGCTCCGTCCGTCCGTCTTCTACATCCGGGATCCCCGGCCGTGGCGCGATGACGTCATATGCCTGCGACGGCCGGAGATCCCGGATGTAGAAGACGGACGGACGGAGCAGCGAGGAGCACCGAGGAGCGGCGCGGATCAGAAGTCCGGAATGGTAATATAACCATCGGGGGGGGGCCCTTACAAGGGGGGGCGAGTGCCAGCATTTGGGGGCTATATGCACTGCTTCCCCCTGCCGCTGATTGACAGGGGGAAGCAGTGCATATTTAATGAGCGGCCCCACGTGACGGGGCCGCTCATACAGCAGCCCCCCCCCCGCCTCCTGCAGCCTCCACAGCCCCGGACACAGCCCCCACCCGTATTGACTCGTGTATAAGCCGAGGGGGAGACTTTTCAGCCCAAATTTTGGGCTGAAAAACTCGGCTTATACACGAGTATATACGGTATGTTACACACTAGGAAAGAGTGAACAACCCTGATTGTATTCATTGTTTTTCCTTTTAGTTTCCTGACATCTAAGTCAACAAAGGCACAGTCTTCTCCCAAGAGTTTGACTGACCAAGAGATTGAAGCAATCATGTTTGAAAGTGATGATAAAAGTGAACTTTCTTTGTCTGATGAAGAGTACCTGCCACCAGTTAATCACTCTGCTTCCTCATCCAGATGTGGATCCAGGGGAATTAATAAATAGAACATCCAAAACTAATGTATTTTGTGACAGAACTCCTTCAGTACTTGGACGTACCCCAATACATAATATTGTAAAAGAAGCTCAAGGAGCTGTGGAAAGTCCCAATACTTGTATTCTAAAGATGTTTCTGTACTTTTTTTCTAAAGATATTGTAGAGGAGATGCTTTTATGTACAAACCTAGAAGGAAAATGTATTGGTTCTGAAAAAAAAAAATATGGAAAAATATCTCAAACAAGGAATTGTATGATTATATTGGACTTACACTTCTGGCAGGGTGTAAAAAAATCTTATGATGTTTCTATCAGAGAATTATTTCTGGACCCACTTTCTGATCCACAGTACAAAGCAACAATGTCAGTGTATACATATGAGGAAATTCAGATAAGCCTTCTATTTGATGATAAGCAAACTCATCTTTCAAGGTTGAAAATGGATCAATTAGCACCTATCAGTTACATCTGTAATATTTTTATCAAGAATCGTACCAAGCTCTACAACCCTGGTGCTAATGTAAGGCCAAATTCACAGCACGGTTTGGAAATGCCAGGTTGTGTCCGGTATTTTGCAGGATGCACCGTACACAACCTGACAAGCCACGGACGCACACAAACTGGGGGCAAATATGCCCTCCGATCTTGTTTTGTGCCGGATTCGTTTGTGCGCGTCTGTGCCGCTGTTCAGTGCTGAAATTTCAGCAGCGTGGGCGCAGGGGAGCTGCCCACAGTGCTGAACTTCAGCGGCAGCTCTGAAATGCTGTGCTGTCCATGGTGCTGAACGGGCGCGGCTGTATTTCAGAGCCGCCACTCTTGTGGCTCCAGGTGTCTGGGAACCGGTACGATTTTTTGCCAGATCCAGCGCCCATAGACTCCGATGTTATGGGCTCCGGATCGCCCCAGATCCGGGAGGATCCGGTTTTGTTCGTTTTTGGCACCAGACACAAAAAATCATGCAAACTCTGATTTTGTGTCTGGGGCAAAAAAAGCACAATACCGGGTCCTCCCAGAAAACCACAAAACTGGATGGCAAATAACAGCCATCCGGCACCATAGGGATACATGGGGGGCAAAATCGGATCCGGTGCTGACCAATTCATATCGGACAGACCCGGACCTGTGAAGGCGGCCTAACAGTGGATGAGCAACTTGTAGCCTTCAGAGGACGTCGCAGGTTCATTCAATATATGACTATTAAACCAGCCATGAGTGGAATAAAAATATTCTGGATATGTGAATCTGCAAATTATTATGGGATGAATGGGCTTATCTACTGTGGAAAAGAAATTGGCACTCCAGTACTGAAAGACCTGGTTTCTGACATTGAAAAAAAAAAACCTGCTGTACCAATTTACAATTCTGGTAGAAACACTATAATGGACAATTACTTTACTAATGTTGAACTGGGCAATTTTTTGTTTCAAAAAGATCTTACAGTTGGTGGTACTATTAAGCCAAATGGAGGAGATATTCCTCCGGTGATGAAGCACATTCCACAGCGAGCACTTTATGATAGTGGCTTTGGTTTCAGCAACAAAGCAAAGAAGGAAAAATCTGTTATACTACTCAGTGCCAGATCATGATTCCAGTATTGACAGCAATGACAGGAAACAGAAACCAGAAATCATCCTGTACTATAATAAAACTAAAGGAGGTGTGGACAAGATGGATGAAATGGTTGGAGAACATTCATTCAAGAGGCAAACAGAACATTGGCCTTTAGTAATTTTTTCAAATATGCTTGATGTATTAGCCCTTAAATCCTACATTATTTATACTGAAACTCATCCCGATTTCCATGCTAGGAGGAAGGACAGGAGATGGCTATTCTTGAAGGACCTTTGCCATGAACTTGTAATGCCTCTCATGATGCATGAAGCAACATAAAATACTTGCCAAAGCAAACTAGAGAAGCTATGAAACTGTGTGGTGTACATTTTCAGGCAATTCCAGAGCCAGGAGAAAGAAAATGAAAGTGTTGTATTATTTGTCCAACAAATACAGGAAAACTGAGCATTACTGTAACATGTGTGGAGAAAATGTCTGTAAAGAACATTCTTCAGAAAAGATAACGTGTAAATTGTGCGAAAGCTCAATAAAATTGTAAAGGAAAAGTTGGAAAGGAAATGTAGCTGCAGCTAGTTTACTTCAACATTTATACACACTTGTTTGTGTGTTCTTCATATCTTTGTTTGAAATTGAAGAAAAAAAAAAAAAAGGTTAAATGATAAAAAGGTTCATCACATAGAGTGCATAATGCAAGCCTTTTAGGCCCATGTACTTACTTTTTTGTTTTCTGGAAACAATTATAATTACAATGTTGTGCATTTTTTATATCTTACTTTGCAATTTTGAAATAAATTTGTAAAAGTTATTTATTTGAGTTCCTCCATATGATTTGCACAAGGTCCTAAAAGGCCTAAGTCATGTGAACGTGTATATTTCAGATGTCAGGCATTCTAGAGTTAAACCAGTTGGAACGCTGTATTCAATGAAAAGATCCAGCAAGCTTCTCTTTTCCGCAGAGACTCAGTTCAATAGCATATGAGGAAAAGTGTTTAATACTGGGATTAAGACATTCAATAAATCTGCAACATGTCTTTTCCTGCAGCTTTTTTCCACCCCAAATGAATGAAAAAGGTATGCAAAAAAATGCGTCAAAAACGCATTGCATATTTTTTTACTACAGGAGATGTAAATTTGGCGCAGAAATTTATGCAACCAAATACTCAATGGGCAATGTTCATACCGGGCATTTTTGTAGAATTTTTTCCATTGTTTTTTCATTGGTTTTATGCAAATCCAATGTTAATAAAAAAACTGTTTTTCATAGTACCAGGAAGACCTACTGTATGAGATTCCAGAAATGTCCTGCACATAGACACACCTGCTTTTTTCATGACTTTCATGGGTCCGGACACAGTAAGAGCTGTGCAGGGCACTTTTCACTTCCGCAATGTATAATATACATTGTGGAAGTGAAATTAAGTAAAAGAAAGCTTTAAAAATAAAAAATATGTATGCTCACCTTTCCAGCGATCCCCCGATGCCTCCAGCAAGCTCCGATGTGACTACAGGATCTGCCGTTACGTCACAGCCCGGCAGCGTCATCGTGTCACTTGACCGTAGTTACCATGGTAACCGGTCATGTGACCCGATCAGCTGATCTGGTTGTGACATAACGGCAGGTCCTGTAGTCACACCAGAGCTTGCTGGAGCCATCAGGGGATCGGTGGAAAGGTGAAAATACAAATTTTTTATTTTTAACCCTTGCTTTTATTTAATTTAGCTTCCGCATATATATGTGGAAGTGAAATTAGACGGTTAGGAGCAGTTTTAGTGTACTGAGCAAACTCCGTACACTAAAATCGGGTCCAAGAAATGAGCCTGTCTTTTCTCTGACCCGTGTTCCATTGGCCCCCATCTTATCCTATGGGCATGGATCGGATCAGATTTGGCCTAATTGCCATCCGATTTTGTCAGATCCGATTTGAGTCCGATTTTTTGCTGTGATCAAAGTCAGAGAAGTCTCCGATTTTGGGTACAGCAAAAAAGCGGACAAAATCGGATCCAACAAAAACAGATGGCAATTAGGCCAAATCTGATCCGATCCGTGCCCATAGGATAACATGGGGGCCAAATCGGATCAGTGGGTCTCCGTTTTACAATGGACAGCCACGAATCCTCAAAAATCGCAATGTGAAAGCAGCCTCACATTGAGCAGCTCCAGCCCACCTTTTCAGCAAATTTCAGCAGCTGCTCCCCCTATGTAAAAATGGAAAAAAAAATCTAACTTTTTTAATTATTTTTCATATTTTACTCCATTAAAAATAAATGATAATATTGGGGAAATATTACAATGTTAATACTTTTAATTTTTTTCAATTACTGAAACTTTTTTTTATGGCACCTTCCCCTTAGTGATCTCAAACTGAGGCCAACATCAACACTATGTTGAGCCCAGTAGCACCAACTCAAAAAAACAAATAAATATAATATTAAAGCGAACCTGTCACCCCTCCCAGACATCAAAAGCTAAAATAGCCACTTTCTGCAGCACTAAGGCTGCATTCAGAGAAGGTGTGTCCAGGAAGTCGTCAGGCAGCGCGCACAGTGCATGCGCGGCGCCATACAGGAGAACGGAGGCACGAGTTCATGTGACAGTGAGGGGAGGCAGCAGCAGGCGAGCACAATGATTGACAAGAGGGGGCGGGTCAGAGGAGCGTGAAACCCCGCCTCCCGGTCACCGTTCTTCTTAAGTGTAAGCATTTATCTAAGTGCATATTTCATTGTTTATAGGTCATCAAAAGGCTATAGACATCTTCTCTGAATGCAGCCTTAGTGCTGCAGAAGGTGGCTATTTTAGATTTTGATGTCCGGGGGGAAGGGGAGGGGGGTGACAGGTTCGCTTTAAAATCTCACAGAAAGCATAGCTATAAAATAATGGCACTCTGCTCCACCATAGATGGAGATTCAGTTGAAAACAGCGCTGTGCTTACACCCGTTGCGACTGCAATTGTTATGTGACTGTCTGTGTCAGATAAATCCTTTTCCAAAGTTTCTACATATTTTCTATCCAGAAGCAAGTGTGATATTTTTAACCATGTATTTTAATTAAATAAATCATTTTTCTTTTTGTATATAATATTTCTTCTCACTGTGAACCCCTGCACTGAGAAACTTGGATAAAGACAGTTCAAACTGGAACAGTGGCTGCTTAGTACTTTTTTGCTTAGTCCTAACAGATACATCTTCAGTGGAAAAGGTCTTAAATTAATTGTTACTTAATAGTTAGAATCCCTCTATTATATCTATGTCTATTGGTTTTCTCTACAAAAGATAAGTCACATCTCAACAGGATTTTAACCACACTAAAAAGAAAATCAGTTAAAGATTTTATTTCCATTATTCTGCCAAGAAAAGCAATATAAGGTAGCAAGGCATTACATCAGTACAGTTATTCAATGGTACGGAAAGCTTGTATCCAAACACTAATTATTTCTCATTTTACAGATAAGATTTCCAGCCACTAGATAGATCTGTACTTCTTGTATAATACAAATTTTATGTCTCACTCACAACTAAATTTCTTAAGAAGAAATTGCTTTAGCCTCAATATTAAATGGACACAAAGCCAGTACAGACTGTGTGTGTTAATCCAAAGCCATCTGGTCACATTAATACAA
>JARQOC010000004.1:341083261-341205642 GCA_033576535.1 Allobates femoralis | reverse complement strand
GCTGCTGTATTCCACGAGACATCAAAGGGTGAATATAATATTGTTTCAATGCTCCTAGAAACACCCTGAAACATGGAAATATTACATTGATTTTTGAGGATACTCTAATTTATAGAGATGCACTAGTATTTATATACGGTACTCACGTTTAAATGTTATTTTTTTGTACCTGAAACATTTTTTCCATTTCTGTTATGTGTATTGTGTTATGTAATGAATTATATAACCTGTTTGTACATCAGTGTTAGGGTATGTGCACACGATCTACAGGCACTGCGTCTTGGACACAGCACCTCCGGACCTGCGGGAACCCATGGGTGAATGTAGGCAGAACACTGTACTCACGATCTGCAGTGAGTGCAGGGCGACTTCTCCTTGCTTTTACCCGATGGTGATCACTTCTGTCTCCATAGCATGAAATTATCATGCTGCGGAGATGCGGAAGTTCAGAAACACGCACCACAACTGAAAATATGCTGCAGTCGGGAGAAGCATAGTGAGCATGGGATTTCTTCAAACCCCATCCACAATGCATGGAATGTACAACGGCAATACCCTGCGTCAAAAACACTGCAATTCCTGATCATGTGCATGCACCCAAATATGCCTAACCACCCATGATACAAATAAGTACCACAATGGCTCAAACGGTGTAATCAGATCTTGTTGCCCTTTGTGTTTGACATGGCATACTGCCGCTTTAAGAAGGTTTGAATAAACATCATCTCTTTTATTGCATTTTGGACATTGGAATGGTTTCTCTTCATAATATGTTGGTTCCACCGATGGCCGTACTTGTTTCCAGGGTGAGCTTTGTGCCTTTTTTACATGTGTGTCTATGTAATACCCAAAAGTAGATCATATTTTTCATGAGCTGATATATTCTCCTTTCATTTTACAAAAATTTGACTTTTCCAAAATGCAGATTTTTTTGTTATGCACCTCCACATGGATTCTGCAAAATGGCATTTGTTGGCCACCATTCAGAGAAAAGCCATCAAAAGGTTAATGCCTTCATGACAGTGCTATTTTGCATTTTCTATTTGTTCCTAACCTTCTTTATTATAAGTTTTTTATTTTTCCATCCACATACCTGTATGAGGGTTTGTTATTTGTGGGACACGCACTTTTTAATGACAACATTAATCTCAAATTCCAATTGAATTAAAAAAAAAAACAATTCCACAATTTTTGAGTTTTGTATTTACCATGTTCACTATACAGTACAACTGACCTCATAATATGATTTTTCAAGTCAATACTATTACAAAGATACCATACATGTATACTTTGTTTTTATGTAAGTGATGAAAAAAATCAGAACTTTGTACAAGAAAAACTACCTTGCTTGTGCCACCATTTTCCGAGACCCATAATTGGTAAGGGTGCCTTCACATTTGCGTTCCCCTCCGCAGAACCCTGAAAATGTTAGGCCACCTTCACATTTGCGTTCCCCTCCGCAGTGTTCTGCGGAGGGGAGCCGCAATGTAAGCGCAGCACCGCAAGCCCCTATCTTTATGATGGGAGCGCACGGTGCTGCGTATGACCGTGCGCACCCATTCACTCCCATGTGTGATCTGTGCGCAGGCGGACGCCTCCGCACAAATCACCCAGTCTCGTCTGCACCACGAACGTGACATGTTGCATTTCTGGTGTGGACGAGACTGGGTGATTTGTGCGGAGGCGTCTGCCTGTGCACAGATCACATATGGCGGTGAATGGGTGCGCACAGTCATACGCAGCACCGTGTGCTCCCATTATAAAGATAGGGGCTTGCAGTGCTGCGCTCACATTACGGCTCCCCTCCGCAGAACACTGCGGAGGGGAACGCAAATGTGAAGGTGGCCTAACATTTTCAGGATATTGGACTTTGTGAAGGCTTTTTTTGTGCCCTGATAATTTTACTGTTACAATTTTGGAGTAAATACAGTGTTTTAAATGCCTCATATAGTATTACATTGAAATGTTGTGACAGTCAAAAATAATGTATGCCATTTACTGATCAGATTAATTTATTTTAGATTTTAATAGATTGGCCTATTGCAAACACAGTGATACCAAATATGTGCATTTTTTTATCGCTTTATTTTTATTGGGGCAAAAATATTTATATATGTTTTAAAAAATATTAGACTCTGAGAGTCCTCAGTGGTTGATACCTTTTAATGGGCAACTGAAAAGATGGTAAATAGTAGCAAGCTTTCGAGACAACTCAGGTCTCTTCTTCAGGCTTAATAATGGCACATTCTGAACAAACACATATATACAGATCTGTTCTTCAGGATTAAAAGATCATCCACTTGAGGAAGACGCATTAGTGTCGAAACATGTTGTGGCGAGGACTCACATTTGTCAATATTCAATAAAGACCTAAAGGTAATACTAATCAGTGCAGTGTCCTTGTATAGCGCTCATAATCTAAATACCACCATTTCTGCATTGTTCCTTACCTTATCCTCCCTATGGGGAGTGTGGTGGAAGAGAGCAGCTTTGTACACAAGGACCTGGCTGATACAATAGACACGTGATTGATCACGGGACCCGGAGAAGCGAGCTGGAGCTGGGCGCTCATTCTGGAACCAGGAACCGGCGAGCAAAGGTCTCGGATCCCTTCCTCACCACTGAGCCTACTATCTGGTTGTGCAGAGACGGCACAACCAGACAAGGTGAGTGAGGAATTAATATAACGGAGATTCTGCCTTTAGTAAACAGTGTGGCGCAACCGAATTTTTATTTTATATTTCAGGATTAAAAATGGCACATTCTGAACAAACACATATATACAGATATACAGGGTTGAATAAGTAGGACGTAGTGGTCTGTATTGGGAGGGCGAAGAAGAAGAGCATCTGGGCAGTAAACACGAGAGTTCAGAGATAACGCATGTGATAGCTTATTGTCCTTTGATTAGTAGTCCAAGATTTGAAATGTCCTCAATTGATGTAAAAAGACATAAATCCTTATGACACATTCATTCCTGTTCTGAATGTGTCAAAGATCAACATAACTTTATATTCACAGACTTTTCTGATTGTTTGAAATTTGAATTTACCATTCAAAACTACTATTTTCATATCCATTACAGTGAGATCAGGACTACAGAAATGTTTAGAGACAGGTAGATCTGTCCTTTTTTCTTTTATTGTGTGGCCATGAGAGTTCATTCTAGTTTGAGTTGTTGCTCCGTCTCCCCTACACACAGGTTCCCACTCGCACATTTCATACATATAATTAAATACACCACTTTGGTTGTGATGCAGCTGAAGGTACCTGGGATCTTGTAGTCCTGATCTGTGCTGTAAATCTTTATCTTGTCTGTTGTCATTATAGATGGACAGGTTTTGCATCAGTTCCGGTTGCAGGGAAAGGTTCCTGTTGTTTTTGGAGAGGACAGTGAGCTTCTGACAATGCTGCTTTTTAAAATCGGGGGCTGCCTAAAACACAGAAGTGTAGGGTCTGGAAATATAGATTTTAGTTAGGCATATTTTTGTAGTACTGGTTGTAGTTTCCGTGGAGCTCCCCTTAACACCTCCAGATTTGGATTGAAGGTGACTACAAGAGGCACCTGTTTGTTTCCTTCTTTAGATTTGTAATGTAGGAGATGATTCCTTGGTATTCTGGTGGCTCTTCTATTTGGTTTTCAATTGCTTTTAGATGGCAGGCCTGATTCAAAAAGGTCTTTCTGAGGCCCCAAAGGTGATTGTCTTTATCTGTACGGTTGGA
The DNA here is from genome assembly GCA_033576535.1 of Allobates femoralis. Lineage (NCBI taxonomy): Eukaryota > Metazoa > Chordata > Amphibia > Anura > Aromobatidae > Allobates > Allobates femoralis. Next base: position 341,201,919 of record JARQOC010000004.1, on the reverse strand, counting down.
ACATATCTGATTGTATCTGATGTCCTGACTGTACACAATACAGTTTTTTTATGTGTTTTGGATGAAAACTGTCCCATTGAAGATATGTTGGATGGTCAATTGACTTCCAGTATAAGGATGTCTCTATGTGATTGTCCCGTAGCTTGATGATGGTGTTAAATTGATCGTGAGATGAAACTATTTAAAGTGTTCATGGAAAGTCTTCAGCTGTTGTATAGACTCTGTCCAGATGGTTTAACTGTCATCAATATAATGATAATAGGCCAGAGGTCTAATATTACAAGAGGCCATGAAAAGATTTGCATATTGTGGTGCCATTTTGCTTCCCATTGCTATGCGAGTCTACTGAAGACATATGTTGTCGTGAAATGTAAAATAGTTGTGCGTGAGGATGAATTTTGTAAGCTTCACCACAGAGTCATCATCAATCCCTGTGTTTTCTAGGGAAGATGGGGGCAACAACTCAAAACTGGGATGAATGCTCATTAGCACACAATAAAAGACAGAAGGACAGAGCTACCTGTGCCTAAAAACTTCTGTAGCCCTGATCACACCAAAATGGATATGAAAATAGTAGTTTTGAAAGGTAAATTCAAATCTCAAAGAATCAGAAATGTCTGGCAATATAAACTTATTTGACCTTTGACACATTCAGAACAGGAATTAATTTCTTGCATGGATTTATGTCTTTTTACATCAATTGAGGAAGCTTCAAATCTTGGACCACTCAAAGGACAATAAGCTCTCACACGTGTTATTTATGAACTCTGGTATTTACTGCCCAGATGCTCTTCCTCTTCCCCAATACAGACCACTACGCCTTGCTTATATAGTATTATTGTAATTCATATGGAATAATATGGGACATTCGCATGGAATGACATCTTTGCGAATCATATTTCCTGGGAAAATCTGAACAAAAAGGAGGATTTCACTTTTTTGCCGATCTACTCATCTCTAACGAATACTGCAAAACAGAGGCCATAAAAAGCACAAGGTGACTCCACTTTTACTGAAGTTAATAGTCTTGTAATGAAATCTACCCTCATCCTGATTTTTAAAGGGAACCTGTCACCCCAAATCACCTTTCTAACCTATTAATACCTCTCCCTGCAGCCTTACAATACAATCTAACACATCCTTGTCTCACCTTTTTTACTAATCTATGAGTACAATAATGTAGTTAGTAAACTTACGAAATTCTTGTCACAGGGGCGTTCCTCCAAGCGAGTTTGGCCGGTAGGCGGGTCCCCTGTGCCACGCTACCCCTGCATCGCCGCTGTAATACGCCCTAATGGGTGTCATTATACAATGCAGAGCTCGGGCACGATTTCAATATTGCGCCTGCAACGTCAATGCTGCGACGCGGTCATGTGACGCAGGGATCGCCGCCTCACCTCCGGCCGCACACAGGCAGACTTCAGCATGTAGTATGTATGAGAATGTATTGTAAGGCTGCAGGGACAGGTATTAATAGGTTAGATAGGTGATTTGGGGTGACAGGTTCCCTTTAAGGCTTTAGACAGAAGCACCAATGTGTTACCCAAAAGCAATGTAAGCCCGTTCCTACATGGTTTCAGAGGTAGCGTGTACAGAATATATAATATTGATTGTTAGAACGACATGTCCTAGCACTTCTTAGCTCAATTTAATATATGTCTTCAATCCCATTACATTCAGAAAGAGAGCTCCAAGTAATGCTAAATTAAAGATGTGGAATAAAATATCGGAATCATCAATCCGATGACAAGGTAGATGAAGCAGATTTATTTGATGAGTTGTAAAAGGACAAGGTGTCAGACATAAATGCCTGGGGAGAGTCTTTAAAGAAATCTATGAGAAAGAATGGTATTCCTGCAGATGGAATAACAAGCAGGGGCAATTTACTGCAAAATGTTATAATATACCATACGTTGGAAATTGCAAAAGTGAATCAGATGCTTGCAACATATTAAGTCAGCATAGTAAAAGGGTGCAGAGAATGAGTAAAGGATGTTTGTATGGCACACAATCTGCAGACATGAGCAGGCTTTCCCATGAGTGGATAATAAGATCGAGAGTAAAAAAATGGACTGTTCACAACAGACACCCAGAGAGTTGAGGAGTTCACAGAACACTTTTTCTAATTCCCCTTGGCAAGGGCAGCATTAATTCTTGTTTGCACATTAGAAACACTAGTACAGATTTAGTGCTGGCAATTTTAAAATACCTTCTACTAATTGATAACACATTAGCTGATGCACTCTGTTCAGAAAGGACACAAGGTTAAAAAGAAATGGCAGCATCCTTCATACAAAGCAGATTTCTTATACTGTCTTCTTTCAGAAATTAGGACTCCCAAGAGAATTTGATAACCTGGATTGCTTATGTAGAGAAACTTGTTGGTTAAAGGTATAATTTTACATACAGAGTAAACAATTACCGTTTGTCCGTGCCTGCGCCTCGCTAATGAGAAATCAATGTGATCTTGGGTTGTAGACTGCTCACAGACTGGGTGGGATAGGCTGTTCAAATCATTGTATACTCCATTATTAAGCAGACAGTTTACTGAACACAAGCGGAGCAACATAACAATAACTGATGATAATTTGATAAGTAAAATAAAAAGGTGGAAAATACAATTTTCAAGACTCGCAGATGATAGGGCTGCGAAGGTAAAGCCCAGAACTCAGAAGACTTAGTAACACTTTAGGGTAATATCTGCTGTTATACTTCCTATATCTTCTCTACAAAAGAGTTATTTATAATTCTAGAAGGAAATTCAGTGTATTTAGTTCCCCTGATATGTGTATTCCCAATTAAATATCAAGGCTTATTCCTCCGTTATTCTTACTGTTCATATATGAATAAATTAACAACTGGATGTTAGCATTCATTTTGCTAAAGGGGTTGTGCAAACTGAACAACCGATGACCTTTGTATAGTAGATGTACAGGACACCCCCACCGATCAGCTGTGGTGTGCACCAGTAGCAGCCAGATATCAACAGTGTACTGAGAGATAAAGTAGAGTACTCGGTAGGGACCAATAAGCAATGTACAAAGCTGCTATGTTCTAACTCTTGTACTGATTCTATCCACCCACTGCTGGTCAGATGACATCTGGTGAGAATAAATAGTGTAAGACTCCACCAGCGACATATTAATTAACTATCCTAAGGATAGGTGTTCATATGTTCAGTCCCAGACAAACTCTTTATTGGGGTCTTTCCCCACATAGTAAGAAACAGTCCAAAAAGTGCTGTCCATACTTCCTATTGACAAGATAAATAGTAGTGCCCAAATATGTTTTTTTTTTTCAAACATTTTTATAAAAAACATTATATCAAAGGGCTTATTTGGGATATCTGTTTATTTTCCCTATGGGGCCAATAACTTACTGGCAGGTACTACCTTATCCGCCTACCTGTTCTGCTCTGTAATGATTTCTTTCAGCACAAATTGGTCAAAAACCATTTCTGCTTCCTGTGATGGTGCACTGACAGAGCAGCTCCTTTTCTTCTGCTCAGCTCTGTTGATGGGGTGTCATTGTCAACACCATGCTGACTGACAGCCAGATTTCGGATCCCTTAGGCTGGCTTCACACTAGAGTTCCCCTCCGCAGCGTCCTGCAGAGTGGAACCGCAAGCTGAGTGCAGGCACCGCAAGTCCCTATGTTTAACATGGGGACGCAGGTGCCTGCGCTCGGGAGCAGATTGGTGTGCGCATCCTGTGCGCTCCCATTCACTGCCATATATGATTTGTACTCATGCGGATGCATGCGTACAAATCACACACTCTCGTCCGCACCCTGAACACGACATGTCGCATTCCTGATGCGGACGAGAATGTATGATTTGTGCGCAAGCATCCGCATGCGTACATATCATACATGGCAGTGAATGGGTGCTCACACCAATCTGCACCCGAGTGCAGACACCTGCATCCCCATGTTAAACATAGTGACTTGCAGTCCCTGCGCTCAGCTTGCGGTTCCCCTCCTCAGGACGCTGTGGAGGGAAACATTAGTGTGAAGCCAGCCTAAGGGAGGGAAGCCTACTGTAAAGTCAGCCTGATGTCTGCTTGACATCTTATTGAGGGCAGAGTGAAGAAGAAAGAACTGCTCTATCAACATGAGGTCAAATGAAGCAAAACAAATGCTTCCTCAGATGAGAGAGACTGACACAAGGAAGAAAAGGCAAGTCATTTGCAACTATCTGCCAGTAGGTTCTTAGCCCCAGTGGGTAAAAAAAGGCATGGATAACCCTTTAAATTGCTGAGTGCCCAGCTCTACCACGATATTACTTTATAAAACTGACTGGGCCTTGGTAACCTTCATGCAGTCTAGAGTTTTCATTTTTGTTACCTTGTCCTTTACCAGAAAAGACAAAAACATTTACAAGAATACATAAAGAAAGAAGAAGGCGGCACTCATTAGACCGGTGAAGACAGCATCTGTTGAAGAGTAAGCACTACTCGAAACGGGCTCCGTCATCCCTGCACCTCCCTCCCCGCACCCTCCACCTGATGTAATACTGCGACTGGAATAAACATACCTGTCTTCACCGGTCCAATGAGTGCCGCCTCCTTCTTTCTTTATGGATGAAAATGACTATGTCCTACGGCTGAGCAACGCTGGACTTGGTTCTGTGCCACAATTTCAACTGCAGCAATATAAGGTCAGTGCCCGGTTTTCCTTCTACATTCAAAATTTACAAGAATACAATTACACCTATCTGGTAAGGAACTTCATTTATTTTTACTTACTTGTAAGTGGACCAAATCTTGCGATCCATATTAAACTTCAAACCCATACTCCTTTACACTCAACCTAAACCGTACGTACGCACATCTTGTTTTATAAAACATTTTGGTAATTAAAATGGTAAAACTATGATTACAGTTTTTAGCTCAGCTTGTTGACAGATCAAGCAATCATCTAGTCAGCAGGAAATGCTGCCGAGCAGGAGGTGGGAGGAATCAGAGACAAATTGCTTTCTCTACATATTTTAACTATGGCAACTATGCTCTAAATACTGTGTAACACATAGCAAGTAGCCTCTTGTACCTAGCTAAGAGGTCACTTAAGGGACATTTGTACAGCATCTTGTCAAAAAAATGTACCATTTATTTGAAGCTGAATCCAAATAAAAATCAAGGGCTGAACCTGAGATCTCAGATTTCTGCCGAAGGTTTGTAGGTTAAAACACTACATTCCTTTGGGTATAGAGTCTTATTCAATGGGATTATGTTGCTCACTACAGATTACATACAAAATCTTCAGGGGATTCATTATTCATAATTTATTTTTTTCACCAAGATAATGATAATAATAATAATAATAATAATAATAAAAAATAGAAAGTGTTGGGGCCGTTTGAACAGTAATATGACTATGGCCCCTTTCATATAGGCGTTTTTGCCCGGATCCAGCGGATCCAGACAAAAAAACACATCTGCCCTTTTGCGGCAGGCCCCATTCATTGTCTATGGGGCTTGCGTAAGGTGGACAGTTGCGGCCGTGGAAAAAAACGGCAGCAGCGTTTTTTTGCGGCCGCAACGCAATGGCCGCACCTGCCACACCTTACCGCAAGCCCCATAGACAATGCATAGGGCCTGCCGCAAGTGTGCTGCAAGCTGCTCCCTATCTATCCCTATCCGATCACTAGTGATCATCCTTCAGTGCATTATGGGGCCGATCACATGATCGGCCCGACTCTGCGCATGCGCAATGCGCTTATTGAAGCCAGGCTGATCACGTGATCGGCCCCATAATGCACTGAGGCTGTAGATCACGAGCGATTGCGCCCCATAATGCACCGGGCCGGAAGTGACGTAGCGCCCGTGCATGACAAGCTTCAGAGGGGGGAGATTCCAAATAGAGGGGCAGAGAGGAAGAAACAATGCCGCCCAGTGGGGCGTGCACAGCCGCATGGAGGAGTGCTACATGGAGCCTGGCACCGCCTTCTCAGCCCCTTACTCACAGAACTTATGTAAGTTAGAATTAATTATTCTAATCTTTTATAGAGCCATTTTAGCACAGATAGGATAGATAGGGAGCACTAGGAAGGTGTAGGGACAGGTAGTGATAGTGTAGAGCCTTAATTCCAGGTGACAGGTTCCCTTTAAGGGCACCTTCACATAAACTTTTTTTTGTATGCGGCGGAGATCAGGTAAAAACCACATCTGATCGTTACTTTGACTTTAAACCAGATGTAGCTGGATGAAACTGTACCAGTATTATACCAGATCCAATTGCTGTTCCCGTTGCAGCCAATATCCTTTCTTGTTGATGTTTTTTCTGGCTAGAACCTTTCACATATGGAGGTGTCGCCGGCAGTCACTTCAGTATCAGTATGATATGTTTTCTGACCGTGCACCCTCCCCGCCCAGTAGCCATGTTGAGACTCTACATCCTGCTGTAGCCAGGTCCTGACACACCCATACACGCAGGTTTTAATTGCAGTTAGTGGCAAGGACACCCATTCAAGCAATTCACACTTCAGCAAGAGGCACAAGGTTAGGACCCAGTAGTATGAGAGACCTTGGCGCCGTTACCGGGCTGAAATGCGATGGCCATTGCATTAGCTAACTTCTCATTTTCTTCCCTCTATTTCATGAAGCAGTTTTCTGCTGTGCCTGTATACCCTATTCACATTGAGCAGCTTTGCACATAGCCAGCCGTACATTCACTAGCTAATATGCTTTTCCCATTTTCTAGTGTTAGTGTTGCAGCCGATAGCCTTTCTTGTTGATGTTTTTTTCTGGCTAGCACCTTTCACATATGAAGGTGTCGCCGGCAGTCTCTTTAGCACCCGTTATAATACTGATATATTCTCATATTTTCATCTGGTACCATCCGCATTGCCTGGATCCATTTGCCTGTTTTGGTTCATACCGAACACATGAGTGTTCAGCACAGACTCCAAACAGGAACTTCACCGAAAAGTCTGTGATTTTTTTTTAAAGGAAGTAGATTTATATTAATTTTTAAAACCTGTTACAACAAAAAAAGGGTACAATAACCTTTAAAAGAAATTTATGTCACCATGGTTTTGCTGTTCCATTGGGACAGAGACCTTGATTCCAGAATATACTGTATGATTTACTGACTTGCTTGCCGTAGTTTTGATAAAATCTACATTTTTATCTTCTGTATGTCTACCAGTTTTCTTAAAGGAAAGCTGTCAGGTCAAAAATGCTCATGTAACTTCTATCATTTTCTAATTCCTCGCTCTATTCTCTCTGTATTTACATATTTTTATTATTTATATTCCCCTCCTATCCTACATAAGTGTCAAATAAAGAGATTATTTCATCTGTCACTCACAGTGAATGATCCACTTAGATCTCTGCTGTCCACTCCCCACATGATGAATAGGCATGTCACATCACAGCACAGGAGATCAGTAGGGGTGCTGCATCCACCTCTCTACTTTCTTTGCAGCAAAATCAAGAGATCAGATAAACCAGGATCTCTCAGAGCCCAGCAGGGATTCCTTTTTACAGAAACAAATGGAGTCTAGATCAGATAAGGCAGACCAGTAGCTTTCTCACTCCCTGTCCTGAACAGAACAGTAGCTCCAGAAGTGAAACCACACTGCATTGAGAGCAGAGGTAGGAGAGAGGAAGAGCTGCTGAGAGGGAGTGCATAATTACATGACAGTTTATACAGCACAGATCCAGGGAAGGTGTAAGATGGTCCGTGCTGCTTGAAATAATCAGTCAGATATCTTCAAATTAAAAACCCCCTTCTTTATTTCCACCTACGCGTTTCAGTACCACTCCGGGCACCGTCATCAGGGCATTCAGAGTGCCCGGAGTGGTACTGAAATGCGTAGGTGGAAATAAAGAAGGGGTTTTTAATTTGAAGATATCTGACTGATTATTTCAAGCAGCGTGGACCATCTTACACCTTCCCTGGATCTGTGGATTTTCCTCCACGTGTTACGTGGCGGTGGAGGTCCTGCAGCAGCTTTTAGCTATATGACATCAAAACTAGTTGTGGGTGCACACACTAGACTGGGTGAGTGCACCTTTGTATTGACCCGTGTGTTTTGTCAGTGTCGCATTGATAGGGCACTATTGCACCTCTGTGTCTCCTTTCTTCCTTTTCTATAGTTTATACAGCAGTCCTTTAGTTTTTTTTATAAAGCCCCCAGCTTTCTGGGTTTTACCTTGGCTGGCAATCAAAAATAGGGCAAAGCCCACACATTTTTTTTTAATTATTTATTTAAATATTTAAAAAAATAATGGGCCCCCTTGTGTTTTGATGGCTGGGCAAGGTAATCCAGGCAGCTTGGGGTGGCAGCCCGTAGCTGTCTGATTTATCTTCACTAAAAAATAAAAATACAGCGAAGCTCTGAGTATTTTTTTCTAATTGTTTATTTATTTTTACATTAGTGCTTTTTGCTTTTTTTTTTAAACCTATTTACATTTTTCTTTACTTAGCCCCTTTATGGGACATCACCTTCTGCTGCTCTGATTGCAGCTGCACTGTATGGCAATAATGTGATTGCCATACAGTGCACCTGTCAGTGCTACAGACACACGTCCCAGAGATCACATGATCATATGAAGCTTGGGTCAGGTGACCAGATGTCGCCATGGCAATATCACATTGCCATGGCAATCTCACCCAATTGCCATGGCAATGTTGGGTTACCATGGTGATGATCGGGGCTTCGCAATTAGATTGCAAAGGCACCGATCAGCAAGAAGAGGAGGTAAAAGGGGCTCAATCTCTCTCCCCATACCCTAACTGCTGCGATCATACGTATTGCAGCAGTTAGGGTCTGGTGCCCTGCTTACAGGACTCCAATCCCTGTTACCACTGCCACAGTGCAGCATTTTCTCCAAGGTGTAACTGTGTGTCCTTGGTTGGGAACAAACTCCCTTCCAGGGCATATATGTACGCTCTTGGTTGTGAAGGGGATAAAAGGAGCAGGTTTTTGCTACCTCATCTGAGAGTAGAATGCTGTAAGCAAAAAGATTCTGAATCCAAATGTTGTTTAACTTACTGGGTGCAGCTATTCTGACACAAGCAAAACATTTAGTTTTCGCAACACAGCAGAGCAGGGGGAGCTGACCCACTGGCACCAGGCTCTCAATAGAGATTGTGCATTGAGTGAGGTGTTCAATCATAGCAGGTGACAAAGCATTTAGTTTCCATAACAATAGTACACAGACTGATAAGTGAGGCACAGTTAATTTTTCCTTTTTAACCTCTGCAGCATGCTGTCCTCAGCTTTCATAGCAAATACTGCTGACAGATTTCCTTTATGAAGCATCCAGAGGTAAACAAAATAATGATGGGCGCACTTCTCATAGGACACTGCTGTGGGCTGTGGATTCATCTTGCCTAAACCACAAATCAGACACTGGATGGACCCTGAAAGATCTCTTCCTATGCACAAACATAATGATATGAGTTATGATATATTATATTACATAACAGTTTCAATTCCCTTATCCCTGGCCCGGCCTCGTGGACCACATGTGAGATGTAAACAATGAGCGGCAATCACTACATTCAGGGCTATAAGGTCCTGGGTTTCCTCACTGTCCCTTGTTTCATCCACTTCTGGCAACGTGCTGAATAGTAGTTGAACTTGTCTGCAGAAGACAAAGGCTACTCCAAAATAACCTAAATATAAGACTGCAGAATATGTTCACACATGTATTTCTGGGGTGTATTTCTATGCTTTCTTTTCTAGTAATCCAAATTGAAGATATAGCAGATATCTTATTGCATTAACATTTTTCTAATATTATTTTACAATACCCATGGATGCTGTATTACCATTACCGTAAAAAAAGCTAAATTCGAGAGCAATACAATATGTCTAACATACAAATGAATGACAACTGGGAAATAATATTTTTCATTTTATGATTTTTTTGTACTCAATATAATAAAACAAACTGAAGGAAAATTAGCTTTAGAAATAGATCTTAATTGCAGTTTTCTATGTTATTGAGGGACATTTCTTCAAAATAGAAGATCCGTTTTCTTTTTCAAATGATGTACCTTTACTTCTCACAAATAATTATTTATTGTATCAATATTATTATTAACCTTCAGAATATTTTTCTTAACACAGATTTGCTAATACTGTAGATATTTCATTTTTGCGTTGCAGTTCCAGCATCCAATACTGTATATAATATGTCATTGTTCTATTGTTAGCACACAATTATAATACTCTGTCTACTATATTGGTGAAGGGGAATCAATCAGTACTAAAGTAACTCACTGTGGATTTCAGAATCACTAACACAAGGTTGCCATCTAGTGGTTTCAAATAGGCTGTGTCAAATAAAAGGAATATTAAAAGGAATTGAGGCAAGATAATGATCCAGAGGCAGTTCCAATAAGGTTTCATTAAAATCCATAGGTTTTATTAATCCATAGATAACATACAGTCAATTTCATCCGTGTGCACATATCACGCATTCAAAACCGCATGGTAGTTAGGTGGGCGAATATGGGCGTTTCGACTTAATGTCTTAATCATGGTTCTGCAAATGGAGGGTTAAGCTGACAATAGGAGATCATTTTCTTTTTCATATTAAAGAGAATCGGTCACCAGTTTTTTGGCTTTTAAACTATACATATTACCCAAAAGGGTCAGTCTGAGACCAGCAACTATTCTAACTTCCTATCTAATTTATCCATATAATCTATTTTTTTTCCCTAATATACTTCCATTAATAATTCCCTAGGGTTCCCTCTCTACACTAACAGCTATTGTTTTTTTCCTGTTTCCTGCCTGATGACGTATCGTGTGAATGTCCCAGTGCATCCTGGGATACTTACAGGGAATGACCTCGAGCAGGGTGACAGGTGACAGGCCTAAGGTACTTCCTCAGCCTCAGTGCCTCCCTGACACAAAGTGTGACTATGACGCTGGTTTCAGGGGCAGGGCTGTCAATCTTGCGTTCACAAGGGTCTCCAGTCCCTCATCACCCCCCTTCCCCAGTGCGGTGTCTCAGCCCCGCTCTTCTTCCCCCCTTGTCGCAATGTGTTGCCACATCTTCCCTATAACTTTTCTCTCTCCAATGCAATTATTCTCTCCATTTAATTGTCAGAAGAGATAAGGTTGAACAGGTGCCCTGCTGCATGCTGGTTTTCCAGGTGCTCCCATCGAGAATGACCTTTTCTCTCTCCAATGCAATTATTCTCTCCATTTAATTGTCAGAAGAGATAAGGTTGAACAGGTGCCCTGCTGCATGCTGGTTTTCCAGGTGCTCCCATCGAGAATCAGTGCTACATGACTTCCACACAAACTTTGTCTGCCCTACCCCCTGCAATAGGGAACAGTAGCACCAAAACGTTGAGTAGCTCCATACCACTAGTGTGTTGCTATGGGTAGCCAACCCGTGAAGGTCTCTTTCTAAGTGTTGCATTATCTGCACTGTGCATATTTCCACCAATAACAATTGAAGAAACCTGTACTCCAGCCAGCCTAAGAGGCTCAAAATTTGCTTGTTTGTAACCTCCCTGGCATTATCAATAGGTCAGGAATTTTGTGCTAAAAGCGGGCTTACCCGCAGTTGCGGCAGATGCGGTGAAAAAAACGCATCTGCCGCACTTGCCGCATAGCCGACGCACTTGCGGCACGGTTGCGGCGCGGTTGCGGTAATCGCCATAGTAAGTATAGGGGGACTTGCGGCAGATGCGGCAAGTGCGGTTTTGCACTTGCGGAAGGTGCGGCAAGTGCGGTTTATTCGCGGCCGCACCTGCCGCAAGTGCAAAACCGCACTTGCCGCATCTGCCGCAAGTCCCCCTATACTTACTATGGCGATTACCGCAACCGCGCCGCAACCGTATGCGGCAAGTGCGGCAGATGCGTTTTTTTCACCGCATCTGCCGCGACCGCGGGTAAGCCCGAGCTGGACTCGGGGTTACCGCTTCTAGCAGTAACTTTTAACCCCGAGTCAGGCTCGGGAATACCGCTAGGCAGGTTAAGGCACCTTCCATACGCAAAAAGTGTATCCTATATGGTGAACTACCGCCACTTTGCTTTAAAAGACTGTATTCTATTATTCCCTTCAGTAAAGTGTTATGTTTGCAAAATCTCACGTGTCTGGCTGCTTGTAATATCACGAACATCATGGGTGCTAAAATGCCTGTACCCAGATATCACCTTAGCACCTCCAAGGGGTCATATACCAGCACTATAAATGCAAACAATTGTTATGGACGCAAGAGATGTGTTCAGGGGTTCAGCAAAACACTTCAGCTACAGTGACATCATGATCTGCTGCCAGTAGAAATACATATCCCAGCTAGCCCCTTTGCAACATCAGGCACCTTCTCCATAGCTCACAGCACCTGTGTCCAACCACGCCACCTCCTGTGATAAACAGTTCGCTGTCAATAGACTTTGTACATAGAGAGCCTGCTGTAGGAGGGATTAGCTTTCACAGTTCTGCGTCATCCTGTGGCTAAGAACTCTGTGTCACAACTGCTGCACCCAGTAAACAAAGTAATACACCTTTCAGGAAATTTTTTGCTATATTATGCTGCTCCCAGATGACGTAGCTAAAACCTGGTGTCAGATCCTGTCACAGGGAGTGATTTTCGAATACGGCCGGTAAGTAACGAAGAAATTTAACCTGTTAAGGAATAGTGACCAGCGAGCCTGTATAGGAGAAAGACGCTTGGCTGACTCCAGATACAAGAGATTCTTATGGTCCATAATCACCATAACAGGATGAGTGACCCCTCCAAGAAGTATAGTCATTCCTCAAAAGCCAACTCGATGGCAAGCAATTCACAGTTACCTATATCATAATTGTGTTCTGCTGGCGACAACTTTTCAAGAAAAAGGCACAAGGACGCAATTTATCAAGAGACAGACCTTGACACAACACCCCTACCTTAGAAGCATCCACCTCCACAGTGATGGGAAAGAACACATCCGGTTGAATCAGGACGGGTGCCGAAGTGAAGCTTCTTTTCAAGCATTCAAATGCACGCACAGCACTCTCAGACCAGTTAGTAAATTCAGTATCCTCTTTAGTCATGTTGGTTAAAAATTTAGCAACCACGGAAAAGTTTCTAATAAACTTGCTGTAATAATTTGAAAAAACAAAGAACCGCTGTAGTGCTTTTAGGTTATCCGGACGATTACAATTTAACACAGCCTGCAATTTAGTGGGATCCATGCTAAACCCCGTGGTGGAAGTGATGTAGCCTAGAAACGGTAATTTTTGTACTGCGAAAACACACTTTTCAAGCTTGGCGTATAGCTTGTTCTCCCTGAGCAACTGCAACACCTGTGTAACATGCTCCATGTGTGAATCGCGGTCAAGAGAATAAATGAGAATGTCATCCAAATAATTACAAATGTAGCTAGAAGGTGAGTGAATACATGATTTATAAAATGCTGAAATACCACTGGCGCCTTGGTTAAACTAAAAGGCATTACTAAATTTTCAAAGTGACCCTCAAGAGTATTGAAAGCCATCTTCCGCACATCCACCCGACGGACTCTTATGAGGTTCTACTCCTCCCCGAAGTCAAATTTAGAAATCCACTGGGCACCTGACACCTGATTACACAGGTCCGGAATCAGTGGCATGGGATACAGATCACTAACCGTAATCTGGTTGAGCTCCCTAAAATCCACACACAGATGTAATCCACCACCTTTCTTCTTGAAGAAATTAGCAACCAGCAGCCACTGGAGACGACGATGGTCTAATGTGACCCTTGGCCGAACTCTCAGGGATACACTCCTTGAAAGCTTGTCTGTCCGGGCCAGACAGATTATACATGCTACACTTAGGAAGTTTGGACCCCGGTTTCAGCCTTATAGTGAAGTCACAGAGCTGGTGCAGCGGCAGCTCCAGACAACCCTTTTCAAAGAACACATCAGAATACTCCATAAAATGTTCAGAGATGCTAGGAGTCACAGCTGAAATACATGTACTTAGATAGTGATCTTTGCAGTATGCGCTCCACTGGACTATGTCCTTTGTTTTCTGGTCAATTACTAGATTGTGACCCGACAACCAAGAAAACCTCAAAACCACCTGTGCAGAAAGATTATTTAGAACACTGCAAGTTACTCACTCCAAATGGAAGACACTGATGTGGAGCACACTCTTTAAAAACCCTTTGAGAAAGAGGAGATGCATCAATAGCAACAATCCATATAGGACTAAGAAGCTTGTCGACTCTTAACTCGAACGTGCGGGCAAATTGTTCGTCAATAACATTTGCCACAGAGCCGCTATCCAATAAAACCTCAATAGAAACCTCCTGACCCCCGATTACTACCCTTGCGGGATGAATATACTGAGATGCCATCATGGAAGATATACAATACAAAGGCTCAGGCTGTGATCCTCTGAAGCCCCTGGGCCTACTAGTTTTTGGTACCCTGGGAAAAGCATTAATATAATGTGCCTTTTTGCAGCAGAAAAAACAGATCCCTCCTTTTTTAGCGATAAAGGACTTACTATTCTCATGCTATGTCCTATCGGTCTGCATTGTCTCTACAGAGGTCTCTGGGGTTGCTATTGATTTTGCTACCCCTTCCTATACAGATTTGATCTCCTGAGACCTTTGACAAATACGGCAGTTAATACGGACTACAAGTGCCATGGCAGAGAGGCGGGAGTCTCATACATTACCAAAGCTTACTTGATCCTCTCAGAAACCTCTGCAAAAACTGGCTTCTAAGAGCAGGGTCGTTCCACTAAGTATCCATGGAGCAGCAGCAAAACTCAGCACAGTAATTCTCAGCTGGCCAATTCCACTGAATAAGAGAACGAATGTTGGACTCGGCCAAAGCCAGATTATGTGAATCGTCATAGATAAAGCTGAGTGCAGGAAAAAAAATGTCCACTGATTCAAAAACAAAGGAATTGGAGGGTGGTAAAAAGCCCATGCTTGTGGGTCCCCACTTAGCGAAGAGGCTGAGCCTCATTCTTTGAAGAGAGGATGCCGGTGGAAATACAGTTTGCAGGACTGATTGAAAGAAACAAACTTACTGCAATCTCCTGCAAACCGCTCTGGGAGGGTCAATTTTGGTTCAGATGACCTGGTCAATGCTTCAGACTGTATCACAGAAGCTGTCAAAGCCTGTTGCTGAGACACCCCTTTAAGCACTGTAACCTGGATAGACAGAGTCTCCAACTGTCTATTAAGGGAAACAATGGGATCCATGGAGAGTTATGTTGGGCCGACTATAATGTCACAGGGAGTTTTGGGAGAAAAGGAGGAAAGGAACCTGGGCCCCTGAACTGCCCCTCAGGTTAGGGGAACCCTTACTTTCCTTAACTTGATGAAGCCAACAAATATTTGTGACCATGTTATAAGTGTTGTCAGTTTAGCAGATATGTTGGAACAGTAAAGACTGAATGAAAGTTTGTTATTGGGGGAAGAGGTAAAAAATAAGATGGCCATATAAAATAGAAATTTAATTAAACTTAACTGCCACCCACCAGATATCTATATTAGTTAAATGGAAGTAGGCCATTTTAAGCACATTGTGCACTGCTGCTATTGTTTTTATCAGCCATCGATTTGCTGTAAACTTATGATATGAAAATTTCATTGTAAAGAATTTAGCGAAGACTTAAACTGAGTAAAATGTTCCTACTTACCTCATGTTTCCAGCAATAAGTAGTAAAATATTGTAGATATGGGAAAAGATGAAGAGAAGAAGTATTGTGCTGAAAAACATAGTCATCCACGAACCATGGTCATCTCGAAACACTTTCAGACGAAGTAACTGACCTGCAACAAAAACAATAGTTAATAATTTATTGGATCATACATTTACCTACATATTTAATTGGCAAGAACAAGAGTAACAACATTTTCACATGCATATTAGTACACTGATTGACAAGGGCACCCTATCTGTATCATATATGAGACAAAATAGGAAGTGTACAAAGAAGCCCCACCGCAATATATTGACAATTTAGAAGTTTTACAGTACGAAAGAGGTTTTGTAGTGAAAGGACTCAAGAAACAACCAGGGCAATAATCAGAGAGTGTGTAAAAATCCTTGTAGCTGATCTCCCCATCTGCAAGACAACACATATTAGAGCTAAACTGTAAGATGCTACCATACAATGCTACACTTTCCCTAGAAGACTTCCAGTAAACACAATGTATTTACTAAGTAGCTTCCACATATAATTTTAGGATGTAAAATATCCAACGTAATGCAGTATCAGAAAAGTAAAAGAGATGTTAACAAATCAGCACACTCTAGAAATTACCGTATATGAGCAGGTCTGGGAACTTGCTCTCAAACTTATGGAGAGAGCGAAGTAGGTGAGGAGATTGTAAGCCACTTCCCTCCTCTCAGATATATGCATATATGCAAATTTGCACTTCACTAAGGAAGTTGAGAAACTCCCGTGTGCCACATTTAAGCAGCTCCTCAAAGTCATAATCGCTTTCCTACAAGCTTTTAATATAACTAAGGGATTTGTGCCAGATCAGAACCCAAACTACAGACGCTGCGTTTCGGGTACCTGCCCTCATCAGTGTAGTGTGTGGGATATTCTGATCTGGCAGAGTGAGTGGGCTAAGACAAGGTCTGGAACTTGCTCTCAACCTTATGGAGAGAGCGAAGTAGGTGAGGAGATTGTAAGCCACTTCCCTCCTCTCAGATATATGCAAATTTGCACTTCACTAAGGAAGTTGAGAAACTCCCGTGCCACATTTAAGCAGCTTCCTCAAAGTCATAATCGCTTTCCTACAAGCTTTTAATATAACTAAGGGATTTGTGCCAGATCAGAACCCCAAACTACAGACGCTGCGTTTCGGGGTACCTGCCCCTCATCAGTGTAGTGTGTGGGATATTCTGATCTGGCAGAGTGAGTGGGCTAAGACAAGGTCTGGAACTTGCTCTCAACCTTATGGAGAGAGCGAAGTAGGTGAGGAGATTGTAAGCCACTTCCCTCCTCTCAGATATATGCATATATGCAAATTTGCACTTCACTAAGGAAGTTGAGAAACTCCCGTGCACATTTAAGGTACCCCGAAACGCAGCGTCTGTAGTTTGGGTTCTGATCTGGCACAAATCCCTTAGTTATATTAAAAGCTTGTAGGAAAGCGATTATGACTTTGAGGAAGCTGCTTAAATGTGGCACGGAGTTTCTCAACTTCCTTAGTGAAGTGCAAATTTGCATATACGTATATGAGCAGAAATTAATCTTCAGTATGGATGATTAATTTCTCAGCATAGCAATTCTTTCTACAGATTTTAATCTTGAAGAGTGAAATTTCCTGATCGCAGCCAAATTATATTATTACATTTTGGCAAAATGCACCGCAAAAGTTACTGCAGAAATACCTGCCCTGTGTGCAGGTACCCTAATAGTCAGATGCAGTTACCCCTGACATTACCATTCTATTGCAGAGGGGCAAAAAGACAGACTTCAGCTAATCTTTAGGCCAGAGTAGTTTTTTGTGCCATCAAAATTTGTTTTTTCAACGATTGCAAAAATGTAAAGAATTAATGTTTTAATTTGCTTTTCCAATATTATCATATTTTTAATGGAGTAAAATATGAAAATTAATTTAAAAAGTTTGATATATTCCACTTTATTCCACACTAGGGGAAGCAGCTGCTATTTCCCATGAAAACCTACTGTACAGCTGGCATGTATTACAACTGCTGAAAATGTAGGCTGGATCTGCTCCATGTGTGTGACGTCTCCCCCCCCCTCCCCTCCTGGGTGCTTACAAAAGGATAAGGCCACGTGCACACATTAAGTATTTGATGAGTTTTTTACCTCAGGATTTGTAGCCAAAACCAGCAGTGGATGATTAAATACAGAAGTGGTGCAGGTGTTTCTATTAGACTTTTCCTCTGATTGCTCCACTCCTGGTTTTGTCTACAAATCCTGATAGTGGGTTTACACGTTGCAATATCGGCGTCCAACTAAGACCAAAAGTCACGTGGTTCGTGCGTTGGACCCGATATCGTTCGTGCGTTGTACGGTGTGAACGTTCAATACGATGCAGGAACAAAGGCAAACCGATATCGGGGGTCGAAGGAGCGTGCTATTCAACGCCCCGATATCGGATGCCGGTTGGAGCCAGATCGTGCTGTGTGACAGCCCAACTCTGATGTGCAGTACAACGTCCTCCATTGACTCTCATGTTAAATGGTCGTTCCTGGGTCGGGGGCGTAGACATGGTAGGGACGTTGTATCACGATATCGCGCTGTGTAAACCTCCATTGCGATTCTTTGAAAACCGGGCACAAAATGCGCGCTCGCGCGCCGTTGGATACGATATCGGAACGATATCGCGACATGTAAACCCACCATGAGGTAAAAAACTCATCAAATACTCAGCGTGTGCACGTGGCCTAAGAGACAATGAGGTTTAGGATCACAGATTGGAGCCATTTTGTTGGAGACAAAGTGATACTGACATAAAACTACATGCTTATCCTTACCCCAGCTAACTCAATAAGAATCCCGAAGTTTTGTACACATGTTGCGTTTTTTTCCTTGCAGATTTGGTGCAAAAAATAAATCTGCAGCATGTCAATTATTACAGCATTTTTTTTACTTCAAATGAATGGAAAATGCATCAAAAACACATGGCGTTTTTCTGGCAGGAGATACAGATTTGGTGCAGACGTTTCTGTAACCAAAGGGTATGTTCACACAGGGCGTTTTTTACTGAAGCAAAACCTGATCTCTTGGCAGTAAAAAAAATACTTTTTTTGGTGCAGAAATGCTGCTGTTGCATGGTTTCACTCTTCTTTGCTTTCAATGGTAGAAAAGAAAGAATTGAAATACTGCTACTTTTTAACTTTCAAATGGCCGTAATGGCAATAGTTGGTAGTCCACCGGCAGTTTTTCACAAGTGTGGTCATAGCCTGTTGTTATGCCATTAATTGCAAGGACTTTAAATCATGCAGTAGTGATCATACCTTTACTATTAAAACATTCATTAACTGCTGCACTACCAATGTAGTCTATTTGGTAGAGTGCACTATTTCTGCTGTTCAGTACATTGGTTGCACTTCAGGTCCTCTCAGGAAAAGGATATGCAGACACAAATCAGATGCGATTAGTACTTCTGCGGTTGGCATCTCCGCAGTTTCTAGGCATTTTGCCAATGTTCACTGTGAAGATACCGCCACTCTAAAATTTGCTTGCATTAAAAAGGTGGTTAACCATTTCAGGGGCGGGAACCTCAGACGCAAGCTTCTGAATAAAGATTCCAACTGGATTTTTGCGTTTCTAAACCAATACCTCACCAGGACTCAATATTGGGCAAGATTTAATCCTTCAATATTGATTCAATCACACCTTGTGCTTTTTTTCCCTCTTATTATTGCTTGCTGTGTTATTTGTTAATTGTTCTTTATTTATTCTTGCATGAAATGTCACCAATCACTATGTATGTATTTAAATGCAATCAAACATGTCTACCACCAGACAATGAGTAATGGCCACTTTACACGTCCCGATATCGGCATCCAACTCCGATAAAAAGTCACGTGGTTCGTGCGTTGGCCCCGATATCATTCGTGCGTTGTATCGTGTAAATGTCCAATACAATGCAAGAACGATGCCAAAACGATATCGGGAAGAAATGAGCAGGCTCTCCAATGGCCCGATATTGGATGGATGATCTGGCAGGATCGTGCCATGTGAAAGCCCAACAACGATGTGGAGTACAACTTCCCCTATTCACTCCCATGTTAAATGGTCATTCCTGGGTCACCCGTACAAGGGGGCGTACACAACACAGTTGCGTTGCCTGCCGATATCGCGCTGTGTAATATCTCCTATGCGATCTTGGAATTCTGCCCAAAAATTGCGCGCTTCCGCGTCGTTGTATCCAATATCGGAACGATGTTGGGACATGTAAAGTGGCCATTAGACCCGAGCGTCAAATGTGTGGGTCTCTGCCACACTGGGAGGCTTACATTATGTGAAATTTTCACAGTCTTTGAAATAAAATTCTGCTTTTTAACCTGAATCATCTAGATGCCTGCACCTACAGGCGCATCTCAATGAATTAGAATATCATAATTTTTTTTTTTTCAGTAATTTAATACACAAAGTGAAAAGCATATGCTTTTAATATATAATACATAGAGTCATTACAGAGTGATCTATTTCAAGTGTTTATTTCTGTAAATGTTGATGATTATGGCTTACAGTCAATGAAATCCTAAAGTTCATTATCTCAGAAAATTAAAGTAGGGAGGATGAAGGATTAAAAACCACACTGCCATATTTCACGAGACATCAAAGGGAGAATATAATATTGATTTATTAGTCAATGTGTTTTTTGGGCTTCCAGAAACGTACTGAAATATGATATTGATTTGTCCTAAGGAAGGGGCCAGGGAGCCCTGAAACATATTGACTATTAAATCACTATTATATTCACCCTCTGATGCCTTATGGAATAGGGCAGCGCGGTTTTTAACCCTTCATCCTCCCTATTCTATATGCACCACACTGGGGTCTGCAGCAGCTGTAATATGCTTTTATAGTGTTTGTGACTCTCACATCCATAGGCAAAGGTCTGCTGCACTAAGGCTCCAACAGGCTTATTTCTCTGTTGTAAAGATATACTTAAAGGGACTCCCGGAGATTATCGGCTGATATATCTGCACCTCATTGTAACACGTCTATCATGACATCTTCGGATTAAAGTCTAACATCTGCCGCTATGTGCTTCCGTGCCTGTTATTGTGGATGATTGCTTTGGGGCAGCACATCTTATATGTAGGAAAAAGTTTGTCCTACCGCATTGGCCAAGTTCACTGCTTTCCTTGATATTGTCGCCCACTGAAATTATCAATACATGTGGCTTGACCAGCCATAAGACATAGCAATAAAACACAATCCCCAATACTTCTGATGAGCCCCGAAGCACAGGAAGGGGAGAAAGGCGTCAAGCATGGAGGATTTGTCTAAAAACCTGGGAACCACTAAAGACCATATAGGGTCATTCCATGTCAAGTGAACCAATGATTATTACCTCTATATTTTTAAATTCTTTTGAGATTTTGTTATTTGATAATAGCATGTCAGACAATGCAAAATGTGAAGAGAAAAATTTAAAAAAAAATTTTTTTTTTTTTTAATGATTTTCAAAGTTCGGAAAAAGTGTGAATTTCGCTGTTGCCTGCCTTTACGTTTCTCCTCATAACTACGGCTAGGAATAAGATAGAGAGACAAAATAAACACCATTCTACTCAGAACTATACAAGCTTTCACCAGATATGTCACAAGAGGATCTTTGTTAATATTTTACCCATGTGATCGCAAGCGCAAAACTTTAAAACGTATTTCCGAAAAATCGGCGCGCTTTAAATATTTCAAAAACTGCCCATGTGTCTGCTTTGCTCTTAGCCACATCTGTACCAAATTTCAAGTTGGGATCGCAATGGGATCATATTTTAACATATTTTACTATTAATAGCGTCAATGGGTCATTCCATATCAAGTGATCTAAATATGAATATTTTTTTTACCTGACGTCTTTAGATTTTTTTTTTTTTTTTTCCTTTATGAAGTACTACTTTAGTTAATTACAAATTAAAAGTTTGGAATTTTTTTCTTCATCAGTTAATTTTTTACAGATTTTTAAAGTTTAAAAAAAGGGTGAATTTTGGCCTGGTACGACTTTAAATTTTTTTATCTCGGGCTAGAAATAAGATAGAGAAACAAAATAAACACCATTCTACTCAGAACTGTCCAGGCTTTCACCAGATATGTCACAAGAGTATATTTGTTAATTTTAATTTTTTACCTATGCGAATGCAAACGCAACATTTTGAAACGCATTTCCGAAAAAAACATTTTAATAAAAATTTTCCAAAACTGCCCATGTGTCTTTTATGCTCTTAGCCACATCTGTACCAAATTTCAAGTTGGGATCGTGATGGATCATATTTTAAAATATTTAACTATGGTTAATCTCATTTTTATTAAATTTTGAAAAAACATATGAAAGACATACATTCAATCTTTTAACAAAATCTTGAGACATATAAAATATACAAAAAGAGAATTCACAAAGTTATTAGTAACTTTAAGATAAGCTGCAAATTTACTTTTGCGCTTATCTCTGGTGCAATATATACTACAATCTAAATATAATTCCAAACACTCAAGTTTACAACCTTTCTCAGGGTTTTGAGATGTTCTGAAGTCAAGGGGACAAGCAGCCCCAGCAGAATGATTTTTATTACTTGGCCCCTTCTAACAGGTTGACCACGTAAGTGGGTCATTACCCGTTGAGGCCTAGTTGGAATAGTCTAGCGACTGGTGTACCGGAAAGGAAGGCCGAAATATTAATGATCTACTCACAGCTCAGAGTTTTCGATACCTGTCTAATGTTCACTAGAATTCTGAAGGTATAGGCGTAGAAAGGAAATACCTAGACTGAATGTATCAGATGGGAAGAAAAGAGAGATAGAAAAGAAGAGAGAGAGAGAAGAGAAACAAAAACCATTAGAAAAAGTTATACTGGGAAAGAAAAGCCACGTAAGAAAAAAAGAAAAAAAGGAGGGGGGGGGACGGGTGAGGTATGGGAAGGAGAAAGGGTACTCATCCCACTGGCTCCCCATCAGCCAGAGGTCGAGCCATATTATCTGTGCTGGAAAAGATACTTCTAAATTCTGCAGAGTCGTGAAAAAGAATCCATTCAACCCAAATCCCTAAGAATTTGTTCCGAGATCCCGACGCATCAGCTGCGAGCTCCTCCATTCGATATGTGTCCATCAATTCTTTGAACCAATCAAGTAGAGATGGAGCCCGGCTTGATTTCCAGAACCTCTGGATCACAGCACGAGCAGCCGAGATGCAAAAGCGGGGAATATCCCTCTTCTGTAGCCCAATAGGACCTGGAAAAATGGATAACATTGCCGATTCTGGGCAGCATTCGGCTTGTTTACCTGTTATCCGGGCGTATGCATTGAAAACCTCAGACCAGAACCGCCGGATTTCCCCACAACTCCACCAAATGTGTATCATTGTACCCTTCTCTTCCCCACAGCGCCAGCAGGTATCAGGGGCTCCAGGGAACATGTTCCGGAGTGTCGTCGGGCACAAGTACCATCTAGTGAGCAGCTTATAGCTTCTTTCTTGTGCAGAACAAGCGCTAGCTAGTGAGTGAGTAAATATAAAGCATTTCTGCCAATTAGCTTCTGAAATGCTACACCCCAATTCCCTCTCCCAAGCACGTTGGAAGTAAAGGGTGCCCTGCTCTCTCATGGACCCTAAGGCCTGGTATAGAACTGATATTTTGCGCCTCGGTGGAGCCTCCAGTTGGAATAACCTCTCCAATACGTTGGGCGTCAATCTTACCCTGCAAGAGTGGTCAGCTGAATATAATTATGCTCTGTATTGGAGAAGTTCGAATCACTTAAGAGGTCTCGTAGGTTCTTTGAGTTGTAGCTCTGCCATCGGGGGCAAACCACCACTGGACAGAGTCTGTCCTACTCGGGTGTCATCCACAATCCGCCAACATAAAAATCTCTGCCTGTCAAATCTGGGTGGGAAAGATGGGTTGGAAAAAAGGGGAGTCAAAGGGCTAAGTCTGTCGTTTAAGCGGAGGGTTTTCGTCACTAGGTGCCATACCTTCAAGGTGTTTCTAGTCATGTCTGTCAAAGGTACGAGGTCTGTGGAGTCTTTAGGGGAAATCCAAAGCAGGTGTTTCAGCGGAATCCCCAAACCCTCTTGCTCCACCCCTACCCATTTCTTGGAGGACGCATGATAATGCCAATCTAGAGCTCTAACAAGAGAGGAAGCCTCAAAGTACGCTCGTATGTTGGGTAGTCCAACCCCTCCTCTGGTCTCGGGCAAGGATAGGATATTCATTCGCAATCTGGACCTATTGCCCCCCCAGACAAATCTAAGGATCATAGATTGCATTTTGGAGAGGAAACCTCTATCCAATAGAACAGGAACTGTCTGAAAAGTATATAAGAGTCGGGGCAAGACATACATCTTGACTACGTTTATTCTCCCGAACCAGGATAGCTTTAATTGTCTATAGGAGGTAAATGCCGATTCCGCGTTAGTCAAAAGGGGTTGATAATTTAAATTGAATATTTGTTTAAGATCTTTTGGTATAAGGACTCCCAAGTACTTAATGGCTTCTACTTTCCATTTAAATGGGAACTGTTTAGATAGATGAGAAACCAATTCTCCAGGCAAAGAAATATTGAGTGCCTCGGTTTTGGAGCAATTCACTTAAAGTTGCTCAATTGTCCGAACCGTTCAAACTCCATTAAGAGTTAGACCAGGGGCTGGGAGATGTAAAGTAGCAGGTCATCTGCAAATAAGGCTAATTTGTGATGACTCTGTCCCAGCTTGACCCCATGGACGCATTCATTGGACCTAAGTGCAAAATATTTAACTATTATAGTGTCAATTCAAAAGTCACCAAGAACACAATCAGTCATTTTTTCACAATTGCCCGTTAATAGTTTGAATTTGATATAAAGAAACATAGTCTTGTAACATCTCAAATGAAAGCTGTTACCGTTCTGAGTAAAATGATGCCTCTCCCACTTCATTATCTTATTTCTAGCCTGAGATAAAAAAATGTAAAGTCGTACCAGGCCAAAATTCACCCTTTTTTTAAACTTTAAAAATCTGTAAAAAATTAACTGATGAAGAAAAAAATTCCAAACTTTTAATTTGTACTTAACTAAAGTAGTACTTCATAAAGGAAAAAAAAAAAAAAAAATCTAAAGACGTCAGGTAAAAAAAAATATTCATATTTAGATCACTTGATATGGAATGACCCATTGACGCTATTACTAGTAAAATATGTTAAAATATGATCCCATTGAGATCCCAACTTGAAATTTGGTACAGATGTGGCTAAGAGCACAGCAGACACATGGGCAGTTTTTGAAATATTTAAAGCGCGCCGATTTTTCGGAAATGCGTTTTAAAGTTTTGCGCTTGCGATCACATGGGTAAAATATTAACAAATATCCTCTTGTGACATATCTGATGAAAGCCTGGACAGTTCTGAGTAGATTGGTGTTTATTTTGTTTCTCTATCTTATTTCTAGCCCGAGATATGATAGAAAATGTAAAGCCATACCAGGCCAAAATTCACACTTTTTTAAAACTTTAAAAATCTGTAAAAAATTAACAGATGAAGAAAAAAAATCAAAACTTTTTTTTTGTAATTAGATAAAGTTGTTCTTCAGATAGAAAAAATTTTTTAAAAATCTGAGGACGTCAGGGAAAAAAAATATTCATTTTTGGATCACTTGACATGGAATGACCCTATAGGAGTCCCCCATTAAAGAAATTTCAAACCACTATTGGAATACAAGCTAAGTTTTGAAACGGGACCTTCTCTTCTCCAAACCCCCTTGCCTTTTACAGTAAAAGGGACCTTTTAGGGTAAGCCACCAGTGAGTGGGGGCTTCAAATTTTTAGGATACGTAAACTCCCCATTGTTAGGCAGGAATAAGAGGCAGGGTCATTTAGGACACCCCATACTGGTTTACAATAGTGTGTTCTGCTGAGTGTGTATATGTGGGTTTCATTGTCTGTTACTTTGTGGGTCAATGACCTTTTTAACTTCTGTATTAATAAAAGTAGACTTTTTAATCTAAGTTAGTAATCCTGATCAATTTGATAAAAACATAGTATATTACCTCCTAACATCACTAAAAATTGTAAGTTCATGGCTGTGGACTCTCACAACCACACAAGGTGAAGCCTTTGATATCTATTTAGGTAATATTTTATCTCTCAGACCCTTCGTCCGTCCTACTTTTAAATGTCATGGTTTTCATTGGCTGTAAGTCATAATCAACATTAACAGAAGTAAACACTTATAGATCATTCTGTAATGACTATATATGTGTTTCACTTTATGTATTGAATTAATGAAACAAATAAACTTTTTGATGATATTCTATTTCATTGACATGCACCTGTAAATTAATAATGCACAATTTAACCTGTGTTCAGGGTAGACGTGGGTCCCCTTACATCTTGGGCCCCTGTGTGACTGCACAGGTTGAACGATGGTATGGCCGCTTCTGTATCTACTACTTCTCATACTGTAAAGGTACCGTCACACGCGGCAATATTGCTAGGCAATTTCACTGGCAATTTGCTGGTTGCAGCAAAATCATGGACACATTGTTCTATTTTGGAGCCGTGTACAAATTTAACAATGTGTCCATGATTTCACTGCAACCAGTGAGTTGCAAGCAATATATCTCCGTGTGTAACGGTATCTTAAGTAAAATATTTCATACAATGTTCCATGCAAAATGTTGACCATTAAGATAATAAAATGCATAAATAGTGAAGATACAAATAGTGGAGATTTCTGTGTTAACTGTAAGTAATATCATACAAAAAAAAATTAACAGCAATAGCACAGAAGAATAGACGTGGTAAGTTTCCTTGTAATCAAACCCAAACCATTTTAATTATATTGAAACAATCTTTAAATATGATTCTGTATTCACAAAGCAATTTAGCAATCTTTATTCAAGGCATGCAACTCTTGCAAACGGAAAACCAGCTTAATACTCTAACCTTAAGCTTGTTACTGCTCATTTTAAGATTAATTAAGATATTACTGTCACCTTGCTTGACCACGACATTAAGCTTCGATTTTTAAACTATTAAAATACAAAATATTAAACAACGGATGATCTCAAGCTGAACCTCTCTGAAAACATAAGTAACATGCATCCATAATTGATAATTAAAGAGACTTGTGAAAGTAGACTGAAACAACATACCACAAAATAATACAAAAGAAAGGAATCCAGTAAAATTAAAATCCAAAGTGAAAAGAAAAATATAACTTGGAAAAAGGAAAATTTTTCACCACATGTGATGGAAATATGTCATACACTCAATCCAAAGAAGTCAATAGATATAACCAGTGTATGTGTTTCTCCTGGTGTATACATTAAACCTTAACGTGAACCTGTCACCTACCTAAAGCCTCCCAGGCTATCACTACCTGTCCCTGCACCTTCCTATTACTACTCTAAGTATCCCTTTCTGTGCTAAATGTGATCTGTGACTGTTAAATAAAATGTTTTTAAAACTTACTGGGTCCTATGTTAATGAACCGAGTGGCAACCGTTACTAGCCCCCCTGGGCGTCCGCTTTTGGTCCCTCTCACATCCTTTATCACTCCCTCAAGGGCGTAATCTTGAAATTAAATTGCGCGCCCCCCAGCCTGCCTCGCTCTGCAGCCTTCCTGGTATGACGCCAAACACGTCATTTCCGGAAGTTCGGGTCGATACACCTAAAAGGTGTATCACCCAATTTCAAGCTGCACTTTGCGCATGCTCTGTGGATCCCAGATGAGCTGATGTAATGTGCTCCACGGAGCATGCGCAATGCGCATATTGAAGTCAGATGATACACCTTTTAGGTGTATCGACCCGAAGTTCCGGAAATTACCCGTTCAGTGTCATACCAGGAAGGCTGCAGAGCGAGGCAGGCTGGGGGGCGCGAAATTTAATTTCAAGATCATACCCATGGGGGCGTGATAAAGGATGCTGGAGGCGGCAAGATGGACCAAAAGAAGACGCCCGGGGGGGGCTAGTAACGATAGTCCCCGGTTCATTAACAGAGGACACAGTAAGTTTTAAATACATTTTATTAAACAGTCTCAGGTCACATTTAGCACAGAAAGGGATTGTTAGAGTAGTAATAGGAAGGTGCAGAGACAGGTAGTGATAGCCTGGGGGGCTTTATCTAGGTGACAGGTTCACTTTAAAGTGAAACGGTCATCAAGTTTTTTCCCTATAAAGTGTGGCAACCACCAGTAAGCCCATATATACAGTGCCTCTCTGTTATACAGCCTCTCTGTATAACATAAAAAATACCTTTTATTATACTCACTTACGGGGAGGTCCAGTACAATGGCCGTTAGTGGTCTTGATCCAGCGTCTCTTCTCTTTTTACTTCATGTAGATGACACGTCTTAAATCATCCACACAATGAGTTCCATTGTGCTCCTGTTTATGCACACTTCTCTATACCCTGCAGAGAGCAAAGCTAAGTATTGTAGTGTGAATGGCGGACATTTTTTGACGCTACCCAGCACTTGCATATTACTGTACTTTGCTCTGCCCTCAGCAGAGCTAAGAGAAGTGCATGTGTGGGGGAACACAATGGGAGACATTTTGTGTCTGACTCAGGAAGAAGAGAAGAGGGACTGGATCAAGAGCAGTGACGCCCATCAAATCAGATCACCCTTTAGATGAGTATAATGAAAGCTTTTTATGTTATACAGATCATCTTGGGGACTGATATACATTCTAGAATACTGTATATAAGGGCTTACTGTTGGTGGCCGCAGTTTATATAGTGTGAGTTAGCACTCGGCTAGGGGACTCGCTTGGCAAGTGAATGACACCAACAACCGTGTTTTCTTTCCAAAGTAACACAATATAGCAGTTTATTATGCGATCATAAACAGCTTAGAACATGCAATACATATTACAACTCACATATAATACATGATTCACATATCACACAAACATTAATCAGCACAATACATAATTACAGGTGTTTTACACCGGAGCACTATCACCAGCTACATCGACTATCAGGAGCACTAACTGTAGCTCCTTTGAGCGTCCCACCCACCTAGCCATATCTACACTCTATACAACCCACAAGACAGTATTTACATTTAAACAACATAGATAGCAGTATTTACATTTATCATATTAACAGAACCCAATACCTCTACAGAGATCTTTACACCCAGGGCCCACCAGAGTAACAGAAATATTTCTGCCAAGTACATACAAGACCTTTACGGATCCACTGCGATCCAGGAAACATACAGTACATCCAGTCCCATACACATACATGGATCAATATGATCATCTCGACTTCACAGTCGGTCCCAATGGCGGATATAGCTGCCTGGCCTTTGAGACATACCCAGTCTCACCCATGCATACCGTCCATTAAGAGGCTACATGAACTTCCGCCTTGTACCGGGCCCATACATGTGTAAATCCAGCCGTTCATACCACATCCATGGACTGCAGCCTACTCAGGCCCATACACATGCATGCACAGTTGATCATAAAATATCCATGGACTGTGACCCTTACAAGGCACAGTCTCATACACATCCACACACACAGTCCATCATAAGATATCCATGGACCACAGCCCATATGGGGTCAGACCAGGGTCCAGCAAACCTGAACTACCGGTAAATCAGGCATCAACAAAGTCTCCTTACAATGTGTTTTCAGGTCACCAGCCACCTCCAAACCTCAATACCAGGCAGGTCTTTAGGACCAAGGCTTCACCCCCACATCTGAGTGAGCACCCTCCAGGTTTGGCCAGGGTCTCCCAACTCCAGGAGCCATCTCAACCCGCTGTCTGGCCACAAGCTCACACACTCATCAGAGGGACAGGTGCCTCCCGCATGGAGAGGGCAGGTTTCACTCCATGTCCCAAAGAGTTGGGATGCCTCTTGACCCACAACTTCACATCTCAAAGGTTCATCCTGGTCTAATCTCTCTCTCTCAGCCCTGGTGTCACAGTGCAGTGAGAATGCTGATGAGGGAATGGCAGTTACTGGCAGGGTGACCAGGGAAGACTAGTCTGACCCTAGTCTAGGAACCCTGAATAGCCCTGATCCCGAAGGTATCTCTGAAGGTGAGAAGGTTCGGGCCTCCAGCCTCTTCCTAAAACTCCTCCACCAGCCTTGCGCTATTCCCCCCTCCCCTCCCTCCACAGAACTGGGATACAGCAACTCCAAAGGAAAGGACTTCAGCAACACAAACACACAGGTCAGCACAGCACCGCTTCCAAGCATAGACTGAAACTCTATCAGCAGCACCACCTGGTGGAAGGAGAGGCTACTTAAAGGCCAGGGGGAGGGGATCCCAGGTGAGTCACACAGTAACCCCTCAACTAGCAGCTGAACATCATAGTGAATGCAGTTCTGGAGCACAACACAGGAGGTCCAGGACTTTCATAACTATCAACCATGCAGCTCTTAAAGACAAACACATACACAGCAGCATCCAGCAAGGTCAGCGCCAACTAAGCGCGTGACACCTGGGCAGCCTAATATCCTGCCAGTCACACCCACAACTGGGATTGCTATGAGCAATAAGCATTCACACAGACCTAGCTGCAGTTATCCCCATGTGTCCCACTACAGAGCTAACACACACTTAACCCTATGTGTACTGCTAGGCCAAACAATCACCCAGATTGCAGCAGGCCCATGTGAGTCATACTGGCCATGCGCTAGAGTGCCAGCATTTCTCACATACCCCTTACTTGTTCAATCCCGTAAGGGGTGAACACATTGCCATAGAAGTTGGGGCAACGGCACTGCACCCCTTTTCAGGCCCGTGTAACATGTGATGTATACCGGGCATGAGATATAATGTTGGTTATATCAAACCATACATTCCCCCTCTTTATTCATTCCCGTAGGGTGTGAACACACTGCCATGGGATTCGGGTATCGTCGCAGAACCCCGTGGCACCACTCGACAGTCCCGAGACACAGTTCATAATACGATGACATGGTGTCTTTGTGGCCCCAACGAGTCACCAGCAAACTTGACTTGGGGAGCGATGACGTGATGTCTTCGTGGCACCGCCGAGCCACCAGCCAGATGCTTATGTTTGTGGTATGGTCTCAGATATTCTTTTTTTCTTTTTTTGGCCTACGACAGATTTAGTGGACTACAACAGAGATGATTTTTTTTTTAAACATAAGTTGGTAAATAAGTTTTAGGGAATGTTCATTTAATTCAATTATTTTTATTGTGTGTGTCTGTTTTGGATTACTGGGTTAGTAATGAGTGTGTCTGATATATGTGTGGCACCCCTGCAGGGATTGCCACAGGACCCACTGATGCAGGGAAGGATGTACACCTTGGCACATACAGCACACAACACCTTCCACCCCAGGCCTGAAGGGGGAGCTCTACTTGCTGCCTTAGGCAAGATCCCCTATAAAGATCCAGGTCTGAGGGAGGAGCCAGTTAGTCAGTCAGTCAGACAGAGGGAGTCAAGGAGTGACAGCTGAGGAGTCAAGAAGGAGGAAGAGCTGGTTGCTGGGACCAAGTCAGGTCCAGAACCAGAAAATGAATTCTTGACAAATAGGAGACACACAGATGGCCACTTTATAACCAATTTGTGCCCATAGGATAACATGGGAGGCTATAATGGATCCATGGCCATCTGTTTCAAAACGATTTAAAAATTTGCCAGTGTGAAAGTAGACTATGTAAAGTAGACCAAAAGATCCTCAAAAGCTACATCATGCCTTGATCCAAAGATATTCAGGAACAAATCAGAAACAAAGTAATTAAGATCTATCAGTCTAGAAAAGGTTAAAAAGACATTTCTAAAGCTTTGGTACTCCAGCAAACCTTAGTGAGAGCCATTATTCACAAATGGTGAAAACATGGAAACTTGGTGAACCTTCATAAAAGACCCCACAACAACATTCAAATATCTGCAGCCTTTACTTGCCTCAGTTAAGGTCAGTGTTCATAATTCCATCCTAAAAAAGAGATTGGAAAAAAATGGCCTGCATGGCAGAGTTTCAAGACAGAAATCTCTGCTAACGTAAAATGAAAATATCTTGATGATCCCAAAGACTTTTAAGAGAATACTTTGTAGACTCAAGACACAAAAGTTGACATTTTTAAAGGTGTATGTCCCACTCCATCTGGCGTAGATGTAACACAGCATTTAAAAAACCATCATACCAACAGTAAAATATGGTGGTAGTAGTGTGATGATCTGCTGCTGTTTTGCTGCTTCAGGACCTGGAGGACTTGCTGTGGTAAATGGAACCATGAATAATACCCTCTACCGAAAATCCTGAAGGAGAATGTCCGGCCATCTGTTAGTGACATCAAGCTGAAGTGCAATGGGGTTATGCAGCAGCATAACAATACAAAACATACCACCAAGTCCACCACTGAATGGCTTAAGAAAAACACTGCTGAGCAAAAAGAGCATAAAGGCTTGTCACTGTTTGCCAGATAACGTCTTGATGATTCCCAAGACTTCTAGGAGAATACTTTGTGGACAGATGAGACAAAAGTTGAACTTTTTGGAAGATGCATGTCCCATTACATCTGTCATAGAATTAACATAATTTCAGAAAAGGAACATCATACCAACAGTAAAATATTATCCTGGTAGTGTGAGGTTTGGGGGCCATTTTGCTGCTTTAAGACCTGGAAGACTTGCTATGGTAAATGGAATCATCAAATCTGCTCACTACCATATAATCCTGAAGGAGAATGTCCAGCCATCTGTTCATAACCTCAAGATGAAGAGCACTTGCGTTATGCAGAAGGACCATAATCCAAACACACCAGCAAATGCACCTATGAATAGTTTAAAGGGAACCTGTCAGCTACTTTATGCCCCCAAACCTATGACTATCTGTTCCTTTAGCTTCCTAGAACTATTCTAATCATCCCTGTCTGAGCTAATACTGAACTTTAAAAGTGAAGAAAAATCATTTAGTAACTTACTATTCCTGATTGTAATTAGGCTCCGTCTAGACGATTTGTTTCTGTTCTGCCTATGGCGATGTCCCCCAACAACCCGTGGTTATCATGCCCCGGTGGGCATGATAACCTAATTTACAAGTGCGCTCCCAGTCTGTGGGCTCCTTCCTGGTATGACGCGATGGTCGTGTCATTTCTGGTCTTGTGCATTGTGGTGGTGTATTGGGTGTACTGGCCAGCTTCAGAGCATGTGCAGTGTCCATTCTGAAGCCGGACAAGTACAGTGAATCTTGCTTTAAGCAGGGGATTGGCCCAGATGACCCAGGAGGTCACTTCCAATTCTACCATTCTATGATTCTATGAAGCCCTTTGGCTGTCCTGGTCCACACTAGAACATCCAAAGAGCTGCATGTGGCCCATGTGCTGTACTGTGCCCATGTCTGACTTAAATGCAACATACAGATCCACACACATACACATCATAAAAGTTGTAGTCAAATTGAGCTCATGTGCTCACATGTGAAACAAAGCAAAGATGGCTCAAGCTCTCCAGTGCTCAAGCAAGGATAAAAAGTGAGGCTAGATCTGTCTGCATTAAGAATTGTAACAAGTGAAACATTGGAAAAAAGATTGAGTTAGGGTGGTTTCACACTGGCGTTTGTGTCTGCATGCGTATGGCATGCAGACGCAAACGCAGTGCAAACGAAGCCCATACTGATGTGAACGCAGCGGAGAATCTCCGCATGCGTTCACATTATAATGCACCCCGGCCAGCCAATCAGCTGTCTCAGGGGCGGCCGGGAGGAGGAGATCAGCGGCAGAGATCTCCTCCTCCCAGCCACAGCTGATCTCCCGCCGGTGTCAGCGCGGGAGATTTGAAGACACAGCTGATCTGACAGCTGTTTAAATCTCCCGCGCCAACACCGAATAGGGTGATATCGGTGCAGGAGATAAGAAACAGCTGATCACTGCTTCAAATCTCCCACGCCGACATCACCTCTTCGGTGTCGGTGCGGGAGATTTAAACAGCTGTCAGATCAGCTGTTTCTCCCTGCTCTCCCTGCCGACACTGACAATGTGATCCGCAGCGTTCTCCTGCGCTGTCATGCGGAGGACACTGCGGATCCATTGACTTCTATGCGTGGTTTGTGCGCTTGCGGGCGCTTGCTGATAAATCAAGCGCCCGCGGCCGCACAAAAAATGCAACAGGGCTGCGTTCAGAGTGCGCACGGAGGGTGCACAAATTGTGCGCATCCGAACACAAACGCAGCCAAACTCAGGCACATGCATTCCCATGTTAAACATAGGAACGCAATGCGCAAGCGTTTGGCTGCGTTCGGTGCGCTGCGTTTGCAAACGCCAGTGTGAAACCGGCCTTAGGAGACAAACTGTTCTGCCTGAACGTTTATACGCAATGTGCGATCCGGCATACAGTATAAACCTTCTCTTTCCTCAAAATAGGTAGACTGTTCTTTTGTAGTCAAACTATTTAATTGGTCAACAAGTAATTTATGCAGTAAAACTAGAAGTATACAAATAGCACACGTGAACACTGGGCATATCATATGACACAGATATGACAATATTCAGTACAGTCAGGCCACAGCAATGTGTTCAGTGAAGACAGATTTTCACATTACTGAGAGTAGACATTTAGTTTGTATTGCTAAATTTTTATAGACGAGGAAGGAGGAGAGTATATGCTGACACTGAGTATTTGGAGCAGAAATCTTCTGCAGCAAAAACACTGCAAAGCTGCACCCTGTGGCAAATGCAAGCATTTTTGGTGCATTTTAAGTGCAGATTGTGGGCGTGCATTTTTCTTAGGATAGTCAATGGCTGGGAGGGCTACCAAATGCAGCAAACTATTGACATGCTCATTCTTTTATCTTGACCACAATTTGCACCTAAACTGCAAGGAAAAAATAAGCATCGTGAGCACAGTACCAGAATTTTCATAGACTTTTCTGGAGTACGGATACACATACAGTTTTGTGACAAAAGGTGACACAAAAACAATGCAAAAACACATTGTCGGCACAAGGCCTAAGGGTGGTGGAGGCAGATAAAGAGATCCTGCTGCAAGATCTTCTGAAGTGACAGTTACTGTTCTTCACAGAACTTTCTAAACATTAATATCTCCTATCTCAGTGATGGGAAAATCAGTATTGACAGGAGACAGATTTTACCTAAGAACTAAGAATTTAGGGAATGAAAGGTCAGCGTAGGAGAAGAAAGAAACAGATTTCTTTCACAAGATATAAAACGTTTCTCATTTTCATGAGTACTATTGATTTATGTATATAAAATATTAAAATGAAACTTGCTATTTAACCAGATCAAGGTTGGATCATTTCCCCTGTACCTGACAGACACATTTCCTTTTTTTTTTACATTTTGTTACATTTTTTAAATTCGACTACTTAACTGATTTTTCAGCAATTTTACGTCACTGACATAGTCTCTATATTTTTATTGCTGATATCAGGAGATACCAATGGGAAAATAAGGGAAATAAGCTTCTGCCTTTCCTATTTCTTATGACTAGAAAGGGCTATTAAAATACATTGAAAAATGTGTTCCCCATTCATTAAAAAATATTGATATTATATTTATTTGTTTGATTTTTTTAATACAGCGGACTATTAACGGTGATTTGGGCCGAAAGTGGCATTTTTGTTTCTCAAATTTATTTTTTACATGCTATTTTTTTAATTATTTTAGAAGACTTTTGAGGGGGAATTTAAAAATTTTAATATTTTCATTTATCTCATTTTCCTTGCAACTGGGATTGGTATATTAGCCCCAGTTGCAGGGGAAAACAGTCTTCTAGGTAAATAGCAGAGCTATGTGGGTCTGCTATGACCCAGGAGATCCTGTTCTCTCCCACTGTACAGTGACCGCTCTGTATGAGGAAACACCCATTACTCTTATGATTACTATGTACACAGTGCTTTTGTAGCATTATGTACAGTATACAGCGATGGAGAGAGCACAGACGGTATAAATCTTCAGTGATTTCTGTATAGGGACATGGGCTGTCTTTGACAGATAAATCCAGCAAAAAGGAGAAAATGTGAGGGCACCACCTTCTAGGGGAAGTTCCAAATAGGAGTTACACAGAGACTGGAGCCACAGGGTACCTCGAGGTGCCAGCAAAAACCAAATTCACAATGAAAGAAAAAGAAACAGCGGCACTCACCGAGGAAGCTGTAAGCGGTGTCCTTTATTGAGGGAGTTGAGACATAGTGCAGGGAGGGGGACCGGGTGACGACGGCATCGTTTCGGGCGTTCTGCCCTTCAACGGGTCACTGGAGGGCAGAACGCTGTTTCTTTTTCTTTCATTTGACAGATAAATCCCCACTTCTGAAGCTACATGTGACATTTTAGAAAACATTTAAATTCTATGGTAGTCCGTAAGTGATTAAACTATTGAAGGGTAAGAGATCCATGCAAATCCCTATAATAATTGAACATTTAATAAATGTAAATTTTAAATTGCAAATGAAGCATACTACAATTAAAAAAATAAAATCCTTTTGCATTAAGCAAGTCTGATTGTAGGATTACCTTTAATAAACCTTTGTCATTTTTAATTAGCATTGAGATTTCATCATTTGCAAATACACGGATTCAGTTAAGCAAATCCATTGCACATATTTCGTATTATGTACTGGGAAGTCAATATGTGCCGAGAGTCACTCATTATTGCAGTCTGCACACGTCACGAATAGATCATATTGAAACAGTCTTTGATTCGAAACAGGTGGAAGTCAAGATCCCAGGTCTATAATAAACTGTCATTTAGCAGGTACTTATAATCCGGCAGAAGATATCTCACTTGCTGCAACATGGTTGAGAAACAGCAACTACATGCACAAATGCAAAACTGTGAATACAGGGACAGGAATGAATCACGGGGTTTACAAAAAGGTACGTAACACTACATATACCGGTAGTACAATATTTTGAATTCATACACAATATATTTCACTGATTAGTGTCAAAATATGAAAAATATATGGATTAGACTTTTGTAAGTTTACATGTTTTATCTGATGCGATCTATACCTCATTGAACCTGTATAAGTAGCAGTTAAAACAAATAATTATAATTCTCCATAATATAAAGAAGTATAGAATGGAGGAGGTAAACGTTTTATGTTTGTAGACATAAGTGGGGACAATAATTTAGCAAGGTAAATGAAGATTTAGTGTTACTGCCTTTGAAGTAAAAGATAACAGAACATCAATACGGCAACATGGATCATGTATTTGCACAGTCATTAGTTTAAATGGTGCCAAAGGACAAATGGGCAGCTGATACCATTCCCCCTCCCTTAAATTCAGTTTTCACATTAAATAGGTAATCTGTGAATACACAGCCCCTTTAAAGCCCTTAACACTAGAAGTCCCAGAGAGGGGTCATTTAATATTTCTACCTTTGGAACCCAGAGACGAGTCGAATGACCTGAAGGATTTTAGGCCACATTTACAAATGAAAGGATGCTAATTGGAGCAATCAGAGTTGTCAGTTTGGACTAAGGGTCATTTGACCCTCTTTTGGGACTTCAGGGGGGAGCTCGACATTTCTGGGACTTCTAGTGTTAAGTAGTGCGTGAGTGAAATGCGAGGATTGTGTCTTTGTACTTTGATCTGTTAACCTTTCTTTCCCGATGTGCCTATTTACTAACATGTAACCTATCTGCCTATTCTTACACAACAGGTAGTCACCACTGGGACAGCCACAATATCACATGCGTGTCTTTTTTCTGTTCAGACGACAAGCTGGAATGGTACTGCTATGTACTCATTGCAATGTGCCTCATGTGATTTTGGTTGGATTTTTGGGAAATATAATTGTTCTCATCAGTTACGCCCACTACAACAAAGCCTGGAAAAGTAGCACCATTTTCTTGTTCAATCTTGCACTCTGTGACTTCACATGGATTATTGTCGTCCCGATCTCCATCTACTTCAGCAATAATAAGTTAGTGATGTACTCCGTTCCAGCATTTTGCCAGTTTAAGAGGATTGTTTTCAACATCAACATATACGGCAGTATTTTCTTCTTAATGCTCATAAGTTTTGATAGATACCTTTATTCTGTGCATCCATTGACTGCACTAAAATGGTGGAACAAGAAGAAAGCCATGCTCTGCACTACAGCAATATGGCTATTTATTCTGATTGAATTGACCCCTGACATCTATTACATACTACATACAAAGCATGCAGTCAAAGTTATCGCCTGTTTGGATTACTTAGAGGAACCAATGAATTTTGTGGTTCCCCTTACACTCTCAAGATTTGCATTTGGTTTTCTAATTCCTGGTGCAATTATTTTTATATGTTATTTCTGTTCTCTGAGAGCTTTAAGGCACCTTAAAGGGCAATGTTACAATAGAAGAGCCAAGAAGCCTTTAATGCTGGTTTCAGCCACAATGCTTGTGTTTGTCATCTCATTTGTCCCGTATCATATTGTGACGATGGTTATACTTTTCTACAGATTTAACTGTTCAGTAGACTCTGGGAATATCAGTTTACTTTTTGCGTTCTATCAGATTTCTGAAATGCTTTGTACTATAAGTAGCTGTGCAGATCCAGTAATCTTCATTTTGGCAAATAACAATTTTAAGCATATCAAATCTATGAAATGTTCTTCTACAAGATTATTCTTTTGTTGTCCTTCAAACAAGGTGGGAACCATAAACCAACAATAAATAGGTTCTATAAAATCCAAGCAGTATTGTTTACTATACCTATATATTGAAAACATATTCACAATTACTTTCATGTTGTATGCATTTTCGATGTAGTTCAACCACAAATATTGTAGCTTATTACTTAGGACTTTTTCCTTCCAATATTTTTGGCTTCGATAAATGCACATTTTCATTCTCTACGCTTCCAGACAGACTCATTGTGGTGTGATATA
Organism: Allobates femoralis; assembly: GCA_033576535.1. Taxonomy (NCBI): domain Eukaryota; kingdom Metazoa; phylum Chordata; class Amphibia; order Anura; family Aromobatidae; genus Allobates; species Allobates femoralis. Next base: position 341,163,505 of record JARQOC010000004.1, on the reverse strand, counting down.
AAAGTTATCATGTGAGATCTGAGCCAATGAAATTTCTTCTCTCTTATACATCTTCTAATTTAAATACACACTTAAACAAAACAACTGTAAAAACATCCTCCTCTTATATCCATACCAATGTCTTTGCTTTAGGCTATGTGCCGATGCTGCACATGTTCTGTGTTTTTTGCCGCGATTTGCCAGTTTTTTTTCAGCAGATTTTTTACAAATCAACAGTACAACACATTCCCTGCAAAGCATATAGGAAATTTGAAGTTTTGTGCCCATGCTGCAAATGTTCCTGTGGGGGAAATGGTGCAGTGGAATAATCTGCAGAATGTAAATTCTTTCAGCGTATTTTGCCACCGGCAAACTGGAAGAGTCGGGAACAGCTCCAGAAAATGGTACTTCTGTGAATGCGCCATTTTCTGGAGCGGCTATGGGCTGCAATTCACAGCATGGAGGGTCCTGAACGCTTGAGTCTCCCCATGCTAAGAATTGCAGCCCCCAGCTGCTTAGTTTTAGCTGGCTGGAAACAAAAAATATGGTGAAGGCCCATCTAATTTTTTTTAAATTTCATGAAATAATATAAAAAATGAGTTCCCCTGTATTTTTGATTATCAGCCAAGTAAAACTAGGCAGCTGGGGGTGGGAGGCAGACAGGGCCCTATTTGCCACTAGTCACGTGTGGGCACGTGCCTAGGGTACCAGGATGCTGGGGGGCAGCACCTGATGAAGGAATTTTTTTTTGTGTACCCTGGGTTGGCCGCCCACACACTTCAGTCTTCTGTCCTGTGGAGGTTGCGTGGAGAGGTCTCCTATCAGAGGAAGCGAAGCAGGATGACTGCCAGCAGAGAGCTGGGAGGGCAGGAGAGGAGCTTTGCTCTGATTGGTGGACAAGTGATCAGCCTGCTGATGAGCCACCAATCATAGCAAACAGTAAACACCAGAAGAGGAGCAGCAGCAGCACAGCACTGCTAAGGACAAGAGACCAGCGGCACCATGAAGGCAGCAGCTATATTATGATGGATTAGTATATTTTAGTCTGCACTGCACTGTGAATCTGTGAGCACTGCAGTGATAACCAAGAAGTCTGTGCACAGTACAGGCAGTGAGACAAGGATTGAGGATGTGCACTGTGCAGGGATGGGATGCCCTGAAGTTCACTGTGATGGAGCCGAGGAGCTGGCTGAGCTGAGGAAGTGGCAGGAGAGGGAGGGGCACGCTCCTGTCTGCTGCACAGAACACTGACCTGCAACTTTGCATATGGGGGGAGGGGAGATAGGGCACAGATGCAGGGGCACACAGACATGCAGGCTGCAGCTTTCCATATGAGGGGGAACTGGGGCACACAGTCCTGCAGGCTGCAGCTTTGGTTATGGTGGGGCTGGGGCACACAGGCCTGTAGACTGCAGCTTTGCATATGGGGGGCTGGGGCACACAGACCTGCAACTTTGCATAGGGGGAGGGGCTTTTGGGGCACATAGACCTGCAGGCTGAAGCTTTCCATATGGGGGGGGCACACAGACCTGCAGCCTACAGCTTTCCATATGGGGGGGCTGGGGCACACAGACCTGCAGGCTGCAGCTTTGCCTATGGGGGGGCTGGGGCACACAGACCTGCAGGCTGCAGCTTTGCTTATGGTTGGGCTGGGGCACACAGGCCTGCAGACTGCAGCTTTGCATATGGGGGGCTGGGGCACACAGACCTGCAACTTTGCATAGGGGGAGGGGGCTTTTGGGGCACATAGACCTGCAGGCTGAAGCTTTCCATATGGGGGGGGGGCACACAGACCTGCAGCCTACAGCTTTCTATATGGGGGGGCTGGGGCACACAGACCTGCAGGCTGCAGCTTTGCCTATGGGGGGGGGGGGGGGGCTGGGGCACACAGACCTGCAGGCTGCAGCTTTCCATGTGGGGGGCACACAGACCTGAAGGCTGCAGCTTTGCATATGGGGGGGGGGTCTGGGGCACACAGACTTGTAGGCTGCAGTTTCCCATATGATAGGGGCTGGGGCACACAGACATGCAAGCTGCAGCTTTGCATATGGGGAGGGGGTCTGGGGCACATAGACCTGCAGGCTGCAGCTTTCCATATGGGGGGCTGGGGCACGCAGAACTGCAAGCTGCAGCTTTGCATATGGGGAGGGGGTCTGGGGCACATAGACCTGCAGGCTGCAGCTTTCCATATGGGGGGCTGGGGCACGCAGACCTGCAGGCTGCAGCTTTGTCTATGGGGGGGCTGAGGCACACAGACCTGCAGCTTTGCATATGGGGGGGTGCTGGAGCACACAGACCTGCAGCTTTGCATATGGGGGGGACTGGGTCACACAGACCTGCAGCTTTGCATATGGGGGGGTCTGGGGCACACAGACCTGCAGCATGCTATATGGGGGAGGGATTTAAAGCGCCACAGCGGGGATCATGCTGCTCTCTGCCACCATTGACAACCCTGTAACATGATCGTGGACAGCGTGGGCTCAGATGAGTACCCGTCACTGTCATGATTCACTTCCTTGGGATGCCTGCTGAGAACGGGTGATCACAGGAGATGATAATTTCTGCAGTACAGAGGAATGAAATAGCATCATCACAGCTCTGTACTGCAGGAGTGACTGGACTCTGCAGTGTTAAGGCACCCTATAGGGCAGTGTAAAATAAAGAGAAAGTTAAGTACAAATGTTTTTAAAATATTACTTTTTTTTTTTTAAACATAAGTTCAAATCACCCCCCTTTTTCCCCAGTGAAAATATAAGTAACAAAAACAAACCACATTTGGTATCACGGCTCACACATCCGTGGTTAAACACTAGGAAAAATGGTTTCAAAGTCATTTGTTTTTGGATTAGTGTGTCATCTGTGTGTCCATTTTTACCATCAGTGTTGTATTTTGTTTTTCGCGGATGCACAAATAAATACACAAATAAAAACTTTTCAAATGTTAAATATGGATAGCACACCATGGATACCATCTGTGTGCTGTACGTGTTTTTCATGGACCCATAAACTTGTATTGCTAATTTTTAGCTGTGATACTGGAAAAACCAGACATGTCTGTGAGAGTTTGTGCTCATTCACACGTCCGTTTTTCTCATGAGTGCTACTATTGTTTTTCACAGATAGCACTTGTACCTATGGTAGTGTAGTCTGTTGATCTGTTCATCTGTTCATGAATTTTTGTGAACTGAGTAGTCTGTGCAAAATTGAAGCCAAATGTCCAATATTGATCCAAGTGTCAGATCAAACCTGGTAATGCAAGTCTAAAGGCCCCGTCTCACGCTTCAATGTGTCGGCGAACCGACCAACGATCCGACTTGACCTAGATCGCTTGAATGACGTTCAATGATCGCTAGTGAAATGTCACACGTACAGATATCTTTAACGACGCAGCAAATATTCCGCGACAAGCGAATGATATTTGTGGTCGTTTGATTACCTACATCCTTCAGTTCTGAATAGGTGAAGTCGTTAACAACATTGTTATCGAGGTGTCACACACAACCATGCTGCGGGTTGAACGAACACTCATCGTTTGGTTTAAGGTCCGGTTCACTAACCTCCCATTGAAGATCTGCCCAATTATAGTTGATCGTTTGTACATGTCACACTGAACGACGTTGTTACGACGTAGTTAGAACGACGGAAAACCCATGACGTCCTAACAATATCGTTAACGATATCAAAGTGTGAGACGGGGCCTTATGGGTCGGTGGAAAAATCAGGCTGTATTCAAATGTCATCCATATGCTGTGTGTTTTTGACTGACTGATGAATAGGAAAAGATAGAGAAACTTTTTTATTTCTTTCTCCTCAGTTCTAACACTGCTAAAAATCACTGAAACGCAGTTTGTTTTTCTCTTATGTAATAAAGCTGAGTGAATGAGACCTTTTGCATGTGCACACAGTCTATGAGAAATCACGGACATGTGGTTAGCACCATAGATTATAATGGGTACCAGATGTATCCTTGAGAATAATATGCTGAACACATACGTACAACACGGACACCTGAATGAGGCCTTAGGCTGGTTTCACATTTGCGTTTGCAAGCGCGGCGTATGTTGCACATGCGCATACGCATGTAAAAACGCATGCAAACACAGCAGATTTTGTCCGCATAATTATCCGCAAACCTTAATAAAAATGCAAGAAAGTGAGAAAACCGGGCACTGACCTATTAATACTCTTGACACTCCAGTTAGGTGAGGGTAGGAGCAGGTTGCTCAGCTGTGCAGCAATCACATGAATATCCAGTTAGAAGAAATGCAGCGGCACTCACACGTCCTGGTGCAAACCGGCTTTATTTTTCATTGTGCATAATTATTACATGGAAAGTGCTCTCAGGGAGGGAGAGAGGCTGGAGGCGACGGTGACCGTTTCGCGGACACTTCCGCTTGTACGGGCTCTCAATAATACGGGCTCTTAATAAAAATGCAGCATATACATGCGCGTTTGTTTGCGTTTCTGCATGCGTACATGTTTTTTGTGCACATGCGTTCAATAATTCTTTTGCGACATCCACACTTTTCAGTTATTTTTTTTACAGATCCTGCCCATAGGGAGTGGCTTAAGGGCAATGTATAAGTAGACCCTGCCCACTGGAAGAAACTCTTTCTTTGCTGCTGTTCACAGAGGTCCAGCACAGACAGAGATCCAGCACGGACAGAGATCCAGCAAGGACAGAGATCCAGCACAGACAGAGATCCAGCACAGACAGAGATCCAGCACGGAGAGAGAAATCCAGCACGGAGGGAGATCAAGGAGGCAATCCAGGAGGCAGAGATCCAACAGTGTACGCCATGCAATGGCCAGAAACACTCTTTATACAGCCTGTTTGGAGGGCTGGGATATGGGCGGGCGATGGGAGGTACTGCAAATCTCTTTCTGGGTATCAAACGCAGGCATCCGCAAGGCCTTGCGTATGATTGCGTACGCATAGAGAATGCATTGTTTATCCGTATGCGGATGCTTGCGCATTTTTCAAAAAATGCAACATGTCACGTTTGCCGGCTGCGGAAATTCGACGCACGGGTACGCATATGCAGCCATATGCACACCAAAAAATGTCTCTGTAGACGAATGCGCACTCCATGTTAAAGATTAGTGCGCAATACGCTTGCAGATTTAAAGGGAACCTGTCACCTGGATCTAAGCCCCTATACTATCACTACCTGTCCCTGCACCTTCCTAGCTGCTCCCTATCTATCCCTCTCTGAGCTAAATCCGCCCTATAAAACTGCAGAAAAATAACTTATAACTTACAGAAGTCCCTGAGGCTGAGGACTGAGAAGGTGGGCCCAAGCTCCATTCTCCCCTCCTCCATGCAGCAGCACACGCCCCGCTGGGCGGCGTTATTCTTTCTTCATTGTCACCTCCTCCATTTGGAATCTCCCACCCACTTTACACTGTAAGGTAGCAGTTAGGATCGGCACGACAGAAGGCAGTGACTCGGGTATTTACTCACACAGCACACAGTTTAATGGCACAGTTCAGGTATTCACAGACCTCCAGATTCCGATGTAACAGGTCAGACTAACCCCCTGACCAGAATATACCCGAGGTATAAACTGGGCTAGCCCAGAATATACCCCCCTGGGCCAGAATGTACCCTTGGTAGATTCTGGCCTAGCCCAAACTATACCCCGGGGTATAAACAGGCCTAGGCCAGATTATAACTCTCCGTATACCACAGCAGCTGTAGATCAGGGCCCCAAGCCGTGCACAGGGCCCCAAGCAATGCATGAGGGCCCGAGGCAGCACAAGGTGGCCCCAGGCAGCAGAAAGTGGCCCTACGCAACATACAGGGGCCCCAGGCAGTGCTAGGGGCACCAGGCAGTGCTAGGGGCCCCAGGCAGTGCATGGGGGCCCCAGGCAGCACACAGGGGCCCCAGGCTACACACAGGATCCCAGGCTACACACAGGGGCCCCAGCCAGCATACAAGGGCCCCAGGCAGTACACGGGGCCCCAGGCAGTGCACAGGGCCCCAGGCATTGCACAGGGCCCCAGGCAGCACAAAGTGGCCCTAGGCAGCACAAAGTGACCCCAGGCAACATAGAGGGGCCCCAGGCAGTACTAGGGGCCCCAGGCTACACACAGGATCCCAGGCTACACACAGGGGCCCCAGCCAGCATACAAGGGCCCCAGGCAGTGCACAGGGCACCAGGCAGCACAAAGTGGCCCCAGGCAACATACAGGGGCCCCATGCAGTACCAGGGGCCCCAGGCTAGACACAGGATCCCAGGCTACACACAAGGGCCCCATGCAGCATACAAGGGCCCCAGGCAGTGCACAGGGCCCCAGGCAGCACAAAGTGGCCCCAGGCAACATACAGGGGCCCCAGGCAACATACAGGGGCCCCAGGCTACACACAGGAACCCAGATTACACACAAGGGCTCCATGCAGCATACAAGGGCCCCAGGCAGCACACAGGGGCCCCAGGCAGCACAAAGTGACCACAGGCAATATACAGGGGCCCCAGGCAGTGGGCCACCCGGGCCACTTTGTGCTGCCTGGGGCCCCTGTGTGCTGCCTCTGGCCCCCATGCGCTGCCTGGGACCCCTTTGTACTGCCTGGGGCCCTTGTATGCTGCATGGGGCCCCTGTATGTAGCCTGGGACCCTGTGTGTAGCCTGGGGCCCCTAGTACTGCCTGGGGCCCCTGTATGTTGCCTGGGGCCACTTTGTGCTGCCTGGGGCCACTTTGTGCTGCCTGGGGCCACTTTGTGCTGCCTGGGGCCCCGTGCACTGCCTGGGGTCCTTGTATGCTGCATGGGGCCCCTGTGTGTAGCCTGGGATCCTGTGTGTAGCTTGTGGCCCCTAGTACTGCCTGGGGCCCCTGTATGTTGCCTGGGGCCTCTTTGTGCTGCTTGGGGCCACTTTGTGCTGCCTGGGGCCCCTAGCACTGCCTGGGGCCCCTAGCACTGCATGGGGCCCTAGCACTGCATGGGGCCCTAGCACTGCCTGGGGCCCCTGTATGTTGCGTAGGGCCACTTTCTGCTGCCTGGGGCCACTTTCTGCTGCCTCGGGCCCCCATGTGTTGCTTGGAGCCCTGATCTACAGCTGCTGTGGTATACGGAGGGGTATAATCTGGCCTAGGCCACTTTAATCCCGAGTATATTCTGGTCGGGGGGGTTAGTCTGGCCTGTTACACTGGGGCACAGCCGAGTAGAACCTCATACAATCCCAGCAGCTCCTGCTGCTGTCCTGACACACTCCACCCCCTCCCCACAGCCCAGGGCAGCACATATCATCTCCTATTCACCCGCACACCTGGGGGCCAGTGATTTCAATCAGCACTTAGCTCCAGTAGCAGCTCACCCTGTGTGTGCTGCTACCGAGCAGAAGATACAATCTCCCATATGCTATGTCTCAGTCAGGGAACACATCGAGGTCGCATCACCACAACATGATAGGTGTAAAGCACAGATTCCAAATGGAGAAGGCGGCGATGAAGAAAGAATAATGCCGCCCAGTGGGGTGTGTGCTGCTGCATCGAGGAGGAGCAGAATGGAGCCTGGTGCCGCCTTCTCAGTCCCCAGCCTCAGGGACTGCTGTAAGTTATAAGTTATTTTTCTGCAGTTTTATAGGGGGGATTTAGCTCAGAGAGGGATAGATGGGGAGCAGCTAGGAAGGTGCAGGGACAGGTAGTGATAGTGTAGGGGCTTAGATCCAGGTGACAGGTTCCCTTTAATAAATTTTATCCGCAGTGCCTTTTATCGCAAGTGCCTTCAGACACATTTTTGTCAAAAAATGTGTATTTATCTCAACATGCGGTAACCGGATTGCTCTGGATGTGTATTTACATTCATAAAATTGTAAATGCTGACAATAGCCGGCAAGACTATAATTCCACATATTAACCCCTCACATGCCGACCTGTGTGGACAGCATTTCTCTAGGGAGGGTGGGCCCCTAGAGACATGTTGCTCACATCTATTATTAACATTTAACCCTTTGTTCATCCCTGCGGCAGCAGGGATGAACAAATCATACGGCTGCCGCAGACATTCACAAGTGCCTTGCGGCAGCCGTATGGGCTCCCATTGGAGCCCATTATAGCAATTCTGCTGCGGATTGCAAACCGCTCCGAAAACTGCAGCCTGCATGATTTTTCACGCAGGCTGCAAATCCGGATGCGGTAACTGGATTGCATGTAGTGTAATGCGGTTTACATAATGGGCTCCTATGGGCTGCGGTTCCTGATCCGGTTTTGAGCTTTTTAACAGCTCAAAACCGGATCAGGATCTGAATTTTTAATTGCAAATGTGACCCCAGCCTCATTTTCCCGCACTAAACAACAAAATATTTCCGCTGCCGGAAATTCCGCAGCAGTCTGACAGATTTGCAGCGTTTACATTGACTTTTATTACAAATTACGCTGCTGCATATGTAGTGCACTTCTGCTGCGTATATGATGCATATAAACTGCATTAAATCTGCAACCTGGCACATAGCCTAATACATAGATAAAAACTTTTTTTCTTTCATTAAGGCCTCATTCAGACGTCCATGTTACACATACGCGTTACAGGCAACTGTGTGTTAGTTTTTTTTTGTTTTAAAGAAAACAACTGATGCACCATTTTAATCTATGGAGCTAATCATATGCCAGTGATTTTCATGGAATAGGTGTCCTTGCAAAACACAGAGACATACCCATTTTTTTCCAGAAGCACAGATGACAATGGCCAATACCAGGCTATGGGTCCATGAAAGATACGTACAGCACTTGGATGCCAAGGAAGACAGCGAGACAGGCAGAAACTTGGCATCAGAGAGCCCCTGACCTCGAAATAGAAGATCCTCAGATCCTGGTATTGTGACATCATATGAAGAATAATATTTATTCATTTATATTATGTTACTAAATCCACAGCACTTTTACATACATCAGCAACATTGTCCTTGTTTGGGCTCACAATGCAAATACCCTATGGCTACGTTCACACAGTGCACAATTTTCGCGCTTTTTTGAGCACGCATTTGCACCAAAAGCGCATCTGCCAGCAAAATGAATGGAAATTACCTTTTGCTGTGAAGACGCTGCATATATTTACACCGCGCTTTTATGGGAGAAAGCGCACGCGAAAAATGAATTAACTTGTCAATTCTTTTTGCTTTTTTTCGCGCAATTTTTCCCATAGGCCCCATTATAACCGCTGAATTACGCATCGCCGTTCAGACAATGCGCAATTCCAGCACGTATAATGCTGGGCTCTGCAGGATGTGATGTCACACGGGGGAGGAAGAATCCTTTGTGACATGTGTAACATGACTTTCGGCTTTCACAGTGTATTAAATATTCACTGTGAAAGCTAAATAAAATTAATCAGGTATGAAAAATAAAAAAAAAATATTATACTCACCCATCTGCTGGCTGTTTCGGGAGCCTAGACAGCCACATCTGATCTGCTGCCAAGACCTTAAAGATGTGATTGGCCGGTAGCGATCATGTGATATGTGACATGCATATCAAATGATCGCTAACGGCCAATCAGAGCTGGAAGGTCCTGGCAGCAGATCAGATGTGGATGTCTCGGGTCCCGGTAAGTATTCTATTTTTTTATTTTTCATACCTTTTGATTACTTTTATTTATCTTTCGCAGTGTATATTAATACACTGCGAAAGCCAAAAGTTATGTCACACATGTCACACGGGGGAGGAACACAGGATTCTTCCTCCTCCGCTCCGTGTGACATCACTTCCCTGCTGCGCTTTTGGGGGAGAAATGCGGCTGTAAAAAAATGTGGTGTGTGGATGCACCGTGTTTTTTTACCTGGGCAAAATAGTGCGGCCTCAAAACGTGGCAAAAAACGTGCGCCCCCAAAAGCCCAGGAAATGCATAGCGTGTGAACGGGGTCTGTCAGTCATTTAGACTGTGGTAGGAAACCCACACAAACACAGAGAGAACATACAAACTCTATGCAGATGTCATCCTTGGTGGGACCCGAGTGCTGCAAAGCTGTAGTGCTGCTGCCTGTGATTTTGGTAATATGAATCAAATCACATGTTCACTTTACATATCTGTCATCCAAACCTTGCAACCATGGCAGGATCAACTGACCATGTATTGTGTATGAGATTCACCAGATTCTCACATCACAACTATTAGAAAGGTGTGCTGAGTGACTGCCGTCAGTGTCTGCATTAGCCACCAATGGGGGAGGCAGCACTAAAAGTGCCTAGGGCAGCATAAACTCTAAATACGACCCTGGAGGCAGCCCATAGCTGCCTGCTGTAGCTGGGCTAGTGACCTAAAAACCAGTAGAGCCCCAAGTTACATTATGACATCAAGAAACCCTTTTTTCCAGCCTTCAACCTAGCTTTATTCATAGTCACAACAGTTGCTAAAAAAAATGCAGCAAAATCCGCATGAAAAAATGTTGCAAAAATGCACAAAAAAAACTCCGACTTATCTGTGTAAATATTTGAAACATGGTGCAGATTTTGGAAGTCATACATTTGCAGTAACCATTCTTCTTTGGCATATAGCTTAACAATATAGCTTCATTTATTTGCACACATAAAGAGATTATTAGAAAAAGTTTGTTTATGACATTCAAATAATGGCTTTGACAAGTTGAGGGAGCGTTAGTTCCCTGTCTGGTCGTCCCACTTAGCATGTTATCATGTTCTGTGGGCATAATAACATGGTTTACAAAAGCTGGCGTAAACGTGAGCGTTATACAATCCATGTGCGCGGCTTTGTATTCCTCACATCATTGAGCTTCTAAAGCCGGGTGTACGCATCACGCCTTCAGAGAGGCTCACTGGGCATGATAGGAAGTCGGCTGCACTTCCTGATCATGCATACTTTGCTTCTCTGAAGCCGGGATGCACACATCTTGCTTCAGAGCAGTGCACATGACCCCACGAGCAGACGACTTCCAATCATGCGCAGTGAGCCTCTCTTAGTTGGGATGCGTACATCCAGCTTCAGAAGCTCAATGATGTGAGGGTAACAGGGCAGTGCACATGCATGGCTTTGTATAGAGCTGGTGATGACACTGGCTTTGTAAAACATCATATCACACTAGCGTAAGACTCATTGCACAGGGTGGCAGAGACAATGCATAGGGGGGCAGAGACAGTGCACAGGGGGGGCAAAGACAGCGCACATTGAGGCAGGGACAGCACATAGGGGGGCAGAGACAGTGCACAGGGGGAGGAGCAAGCACACAGGGGGGCCGGAAACAGTGCAGAGGTGGAATGAGAGCGCACAGTGAGACAGAGAGTGCACGGGGGCAGATAAAATGCACAGGGACAGAGAGAGCACACTCTGGGTAGAGAAAGCACACAGGGGTGCAGAGAGAGCAAACAGGGAGGCAGAGAGAGCACAAAGGGGGACATAGAGAGTGCACAGGAGGGGCGGAGAGTGCGCACAGGAGGGACAGAGAAAGCTCAAAGGGGGCAGAGACAGCACAAGGGGAAGGGGCAAGTGCACAGGGGGCCAGAGATAGTGCACGAGGGGTGAAAGACAGCACACAGGGGGCAGTTACATAATTGTGCTACCCTACCTGTCACTTCTGACATCCGGATGTCCTCCTAACATGCATCTTCACCATATTTGCACACTTAAATGATAGGTGTGCAAATATGGTGCCCACTGGCACATTGCGCAGTACTGCCTGCGGTGCTGCAACTGCCACAACCCGAAAACACCACCACATAATTTGTGCTGTCCCATCTGTCACTTTCAGCGCATGATGGGCAGAAAGAGTGCACTGGGAAGAGAGAGAGCATACATGGGGGCAGAAAGAGCACACAAGGGGCAGAAAGAGTGTACAGGAGGGGCAGAGAGCGCACGGGGGCAGAGAGCACACAGGCATATGGTCAGATCATACCACAGCTCCTGGGCAGGGGGGGGGGAAGTAACAAAGTATACAGACATTACAGCATAGGATGAAAGAATAATTTGAAATTCTGTCTGTATTGTCTGTATGCCCAGGAGATGCGTTATGATCAGACCATATTCCTGTATGGTCAGATACGGCCATTACACAGTACATAGCAGGGCACACATTAATATAAGATTATCTCAGCAAAGAAACATTTTTTTAAACACATCTAATGGTGGAATTTATTGTACATTCAAGATCTATTGATTAAAATAAACGTTGTTCGTGGGCAACCCTTTTAACGATCTAGTTATGCTTGGAAGTGTTGTATTAAGATAGGTATCTATCCCTACATAAGAAGAAACATCTTAGCATTATATACCGTACATCAATTAGAGTTTGGAAAATCGATTTGAGGCTCTCCAGTCCATCGGCCAGGTAAGTAATCTGTGACCAATGAACAGGTCTGCAAATCAATCTCCTTACCTCTCATTGTTTCTGAATCCTCTGTTGTGTAGCTGGGCTGACACAATGTCATCATAGCGGTGTAATGGTACCTTTACACGCGGCAACATTTCTAGGGTGTCAACAGGTAACTTACTGGCTGCAGTGAAATCATGGAGAGATTATTCCATTTGTACACAGCAACAAGATAGAACCTTGTCTCCATGATTTCACTGCAGCCAGTAAGTTACCTGTTGACACCCTAGAAATGTTGCCGCGTGTAAAGGTACCATAAGTGTTGGGAGGCAATGAGATCTTCCTTCTATTGGTCACAGATTGCCGATGGGTCAGAGTCATGAAAATCGATTCTCTCATCTCGAATACCAGATGTACTTTAAATCAGAGTTACTGCAATTACTCCTCCCTAGCTAAAAAATGTTCCTCAAAAAGAGAAGTATCTTTATCCCACTGTAAAATAAGCCAAAAATATCCACTAACAATGATATCCTGCTTTGGGCAGGTAGTTTGATTTTACCAGTCTATACATGGCAATTGTATCTTGAACCATTGGAACCTTGTATGGCAACCAGCTAATGTGAGATATTTATGGGATCTTCTCTTGCTTCACCAGGGACTCCTACAGGGATTCCTAGTTCAAACTGTCAGAATAGATAGTGGTTTGCAATAGAGAAAAGTAGTTATATGGCAACCGTGGGTCATAAAAGGGAGGTCAATGAAGATAAATAAATACAGAGGGCACAACAGTGACAGAATCATGAGTCAGACAAAAGATCAAACCAGAGAGAAACAATAGAAGGCCACAATCCAGTGGAGTTCATATCCACTTCCTTACTGAAGTGCAAATTTGCATATTTCCTAGAGGAGGGATGTGGCTTTAAATCTCCTTACCTACTTAACTGTCTTCTTATGGCTGCAGGCAAACTCCTCTCCATAAGGTAGATAGCAAGTTCCCTAGACCAGGGGTCCCCAACCACCGGTCCGCGGACCAGGACCGGGCCGTGGGGGTCTTTGTGCCGCTCTGCAGCATGCTGTTGGCTTCCCCGCCCTCCTGTCACATCCCCGCCCACCACACCACTCACCTGCAGCACTACACCGCTGAGCTGAGGTCTCTGCCTCAGCTGCGTGGGTAGATGTACGAGGGGAGCTGTCGGCCAATCAGTGCAGCAGCCATGCCCTGATTGGCCGACTGCTTCGCTCATGTAACTAAGCAGCTGAGGCAGAGATGTGGCCGGAATTTCATATCTTGCGCTATTTCCAAGCGCATCACGTGACGCGCTTGGAAATAGCGTGAGATATGAAAAAACTCCGGTCACGTCTCTGTCTAATCTGCTTGTACTGCCAGCAGGAGAGGTGAGCGTCAACTGAAGAGCTGCTCTCTCTGTGTGTGGGCAATGACTGAGTGTGGGGGGTATTCAGGGGTCAATGTGTGTGTGGACAATGACTGTGTGTGTGTGTGGGGGGGTTATACAAGGGGCAATGACTATGTGGGGGGTATTCAAGGGTCAGTGTGTGGGGGGTTGTACAATAGGCAACGTCTGTGTGTGGGGAGTATTCAGAGGTCAGTGTGTGTGGGAGGATTGTACAGGGGGCAGTATGTCTGTGTGGGGATTATACAAGAGCAATGTTTGGGGGGGGGGTTATGCATGGGGCAGTGTGTGTGGGGGGGAAATTTATGCTATATGGAGGGATATGACGCTGCATTAAACTATGAAGAGCTGTGATGCTGCATTATATTATATGGAGGGATACAAGGCTGCATTATATTATATGGATGGTTATGAGGCTGTATTATATTATATGGATGGATATGACGCTGTATTATACTTTATGGAGGGCTGTGATACTGCATTATACTATATGGAGGGATGTGAGGCTGCATTATATAATGGAGGGCTGTGATGCTGCATTATACTATATGGAGGGCTGTGAGGCTGCATTATATTATATGGAGGGCTGTTAGGGGATATTTTCACTGTAAGTTCACTGTATAGTCAGGGGTCAGGTGGCCCATTCATGTTTAAATAGACTTGCAGAGTAGATTATTTAATTGTTGCGATGTCAGTTGTGAGCTCTGAATAATTGGGTTATAGGCAGTGCACCATTGGTTGTGGTGTATGCACAAATATGCAGCAGAGGATGGTTGAGAGGAGAGGTATGTGACAATACTATTGAATCCTATCCTAGGTTTTGGTGAGTTGTGACTGAATGATGCAACAAATACCTATAGGTCACATGTATGGAACACCACATACTGTATATTCAGCAATGCTGCATACATGGTACTACGTAACCCATACATCACAGAATCAACACAGTACTAGACAACCCATACATCACTGCACCAGTAGTTTAACAACCTTTTCACTCATTCAAGCCTTGATTTCTGTACCTGGAAACAGTGCTCAACATCAGTTCCCTCTGCTGTCAAGAATAGTAGCAGTGGTATGACAAGCCCCTACAATAGTTTTGCTGTTTGATCTCCTTGTCCTTTCCTATAGGGGAAAAAATCAAACTGTTCTCATGCTAACATTTGGCTGCCAAGTAATGAAATGGGGTCAAATTTTTCCTCTAATCTAGTCACTTGTTAAAGTCATATGTAAAGCCAAGCTTGAGAAAAACCCAGTATTGTTATGTGGTGTCTATATCTCTTATTGGCCCGTCACACGGGGAGATATCGCCGGCGATGTCGCCGAGATCTTCTTGTTCAGGCGATGTTGAAGCGACATCGCCTGTGAGTCGCCGCGTGTAACAAGGCAACTGAACGGCGATTAATCTCTGTTTCTGAGTTCAGAGATTTCCCAACAATGTCGGGAAATCAGGCGATGTAGCTTGAGCTATCCGTATGCCTACTGCCGTGTGACGCGGCGATAGCAATGGCACAGGCGATGTCTGTGTTCAGGCAATCCATTCTATATGCCACATTGCCGGTGAAGTGGTGCTGTGTGACACGGCGATCTGAAAAGCCTACATCGCTTCAAGGTTGTTTCAGGCGATTCCGGAATCGCCGGTTCGACCTGGGTTGACAGTAATATTGCTACGTGTGACGTCTCATGAGCGATGCTGCAGCGTTCATGAGATCTCGGCGACATCGCCGGCGATATCTCCCCGTGTGACGGGCCCATTACTAATTAATGGAGGTCAGTGAGCTGGATGGCAGGACTATAGTCCACGTGATTTAAGATTGTTCATGGACAGCATTTACACATTAGATGACGTTGGCAGGACACAGTGCATAGGCTGGCCTCATTCTATCTCAATGGTAATGTCAAAGAAAGTATCAGCATTTCAACATTTCTGGCTTATCAACCAAAATTATTTTGTAATTTAAATGGCTTTTCTTTCCTCCATATTACATGAACACATTTTTGTAATGTTATTAATATTAGAATATTTTTACCTCTTAATATTACAGTATCTACATTGACCATCTTTGATTCTGAAATTTTGCTGCTGACTTAACAAAGCCAGGTTTTTCATTGTCTTTATTTCCCATTCACTTATCCATGATTGTACAGTGAACACACGTTTTCTATTGACTTTCATAAGGATGATTTTTATTAATAACACTATTTGATTTTACGATGAATAATGGGGTAGCGGATATGCTTGTTTGCACAGCTTTACTGCTGCTTTCATTTCCCACACTTCCTTATTACTAGAATATAGTTACACAGTCAATACAGTAGAAAAAAGGCAATTTCAACCAATGGATGGAAAAATACAAGGAGAATGAGGCCATGCACAACTATAATGGTTGATTTGGTCTATACCAAAAGAGCTAATCTTTCCATCCTGATCCCAACTGTGGAACCACTTAACCAAACATTTTAGATAAGACTTTGCACATTTACATATGCATTTATTGCATTTTGTTCTAAAAAAAAAAGTATGCAAGCCTCTATTGAAACTATCAACAGTTCATACTGTGGCCAGTGATGGACTATTCTACAGATTAACATTCTTATGGTAAAGAAGGCCTATATCCTGTGAAGACTGAAACTTTTTTTCTTCAGAGTATCTTCCTTTCTTTTAAGGGGGTATTACATGAAACAGATTTTGACTATACTTTTACACAGGCCATTTATATATTGAACTGAATATTCTAGAAGAAGTTGAACTAATGTTTTATAATGCGGTAGTATTACGTTCCTATCGTCAGAGCCAATGCATCTTTTACTACATCACAATATCCCGCTGGCCTTAGAAGGTGCTGATCAGTGCCCATGTACACAAATTACATTCCTTCATATTGAAACAAATCTGCAATGTAAGTTGCCCACACACTCAGTTTGTCCAAGTCAGCCTGTAAGTTATGAAGATCTTCCAAAGACTGTACTAAACTACTGAGTTTGATGTCATGCACAAAAATAAAAATAGAACTATATCATTAACAGATAAGTTAAATAATTGGTGACCCGGTATTGAACGTTGGGTACACCAGAGACCATTCAGAGTAGCAGTCATTCACCAAATCTCCTTGGAGAAACCTTTGAGACAGTTTTTATTATATTACAAACTTTACTTCTAAGCATAGAGACCTTAATTTACCCATCAGGAATTAATGTTGGATAGTGTCAAATGTCTATGCAAAGTACAAAAACAGTATATCCACAGCTTCTACAATATAGAGGCTTCTACTCAGCCCTTCATAAAAACTGGTTTGACAACTTCTGTCCTTATGAAAACTAGGCTGGCTGTCACTTATAACAGTATTTTATATAACACTCACCTGTGTACATTTTTCCTAAAATTGATGTTATACTCACTGGTCTATAGATATCTGAGAATTAAATGGCTCCCTTTTGGAAAATGGGCATCACATTAGCTTTACACCCTTTGCTTGGTACAGTACTAGTTACTTGAGTCTCTAAAAATAATGTACAGAGCAACAGAAATAACTGTGCTGAGTACCTTAACAACTGTTTAATGCAACTCCTATGGTCCCAGGTCCTTGTACACAGTAGTGTATCTACTTTAAACAAACTGAGTGTAATGCTAGTCACTTACAGTCAGGTTTGAAGGCAGGGTAATTGCAAGGTCAAAGGACAGACACCAGGAGAACTCACGGTGGAGTCAGAGAGTAAACTGTGACATACTCAGGTAACAGTCCAAGGTCAGAAAACAATAGTCAGCATTCTGTTTGAGTGGTGCTGTTGGTTTTCATCCCTCTGCTCTGCTAGTTTTATCACTGGCAGAGTTCTAGGATAAAAATACAAAATACAAAAAATACAAAAATACAAAAAGGGGGGAGACAAGAGGCGCAATAGTGCCCTATCACTAGTGACACTGTCTGTGTGAGTTTATCAATAGGTGTGCACTCACCTGGTCCAGTTGTGTGCTCCACAACTGGTTTATAAGCCTTTGGTTTATAGCTGCTGCAAGACCTCCACCAGCCACTCGCACGTGGAAAAACGCTCAGATATTGGGAAGATGGTGTACCACGGTCCGCGCTGCTGTCTCAATGGAATCACAAGGAATGTAAGGTTCCAAGAAGTCACAAGGAATGCAAGGTTCCAAAAGTAACAATCTCCTTTATTCCACCAACGTGTTTCAGCGCCTCTCCTAGCACCTTCATCAGGGTTTACATAAAAGACAGTAATCGAACCACGGAGAACAGCAACTGATACCATGACCCAACCATGGGTTTGATTACTGTCTTTCATGGAAAGATGTATGCCTTTTTCTTTTTATTTGCTTCTTTGTTATGTATTTCTACTTTTAATTGACATATATTGATCATGCAGGTTTTTATTATATTTATGAGATGAATTGTGATGCAATATAGTACAGAGTAGTCTTATAATAGTAAAATTGCGCCAAAACCAATAGCTCTGCCACTTTTCATGATGATTTTGACATCATAAGCATTAGCTCTGCCCCTTTTGATCACGTTTTTGACATGATGGTAAACAGACACACCCCTTTTTAGCAACTAAGGACCTTGCATTGTAACCTATAAAAACCTTGTCTTGTGCTGTACATGTAATACCCTGATGAAGGTGCCAGGAGAGGCGCCGAAACGCGTTGGTGGAATAAAGGAGATTGTTACTTTTGGAACCTTACATTCATTGTGATACCATTGAGGCAGCAGCGCAGACCGTGGTACACCATCTTCCCAATATCTGAGAGTTCTAGGATAGACTGTCTAGCTAAATAGCTAGGCAATCACTGGGGATGATGGAATACCTGAACAACCCAGCACCTCAAAGAACCCAAATGGACAATTGCACTGTTATTCAACTCACTGACAGCTCAGCATGGCCAGACATCATAGACACTGCATACAGTCACTCATTGTGTCCTAGACGCACTTCGCAAAAGAATTGTGACATTTAGTAATATATTACTACTATAGAATGTGACTTCTAATATACTCAATATCATGTCATTGGTCTCACAACTCAATATAATCCTTATACATATATAATCATGATTAAGACTGCTATATAACATGTCCCCTTCAGACTGTTTGGCACATCTGGAAGAATGATTGTCTGAAGATGAAACGTTTAGTACTATTATGAGTCCTGTTTCATGCCAACAGGAAAGAATCCTAAGATCCAGGGGCGAAACTACAATAGGTGCAGGGGTTGCGATCGCACCCGGGCCCTGCA
Organism: Allobates femoralis; assembly: GCA_033576535.1. Lineage (NCBI taxonomy): Eukaryota > Metazoa > Chordata > Amphibia > Anura > Aromobatidae > Allobates > Allobates femoralis. Next base: position 341,144,609 of record JARQOC010000004.1, on the reverse strand, counting down.
GCCTAGGGGGCCCCAAATGTCCCTTTGGCCTATAGAAAAAGACTAATGCTAATAAAGATTTCCAATAATTCGGGGCCCCGTTGGAGCTTCCGCATCGGGGCCCCTGGGCCTGAAGTTACGCCACTGCTAAGATCATTCACATCTCGGGTTGCTTTTCATCCAAGGGAGTGAGCTCAGAACACTGTGGGCCATGACTAAAGAATGGTATCTAAATACTCTTCAAGAACATTTTCTCCCAATTATCCAGGAGCAATTTGGTAATGAGCAATGTTTTTCCAGCATGGTGGAGACCATGACACATGACAAAAGTGATAATTAAATGGCTCAGTGAACAAAACACTGAAACGTTTAGGTTCATGGCCAGGAAATTCCCCAATTTGGAAGTTATACCCTATCCATAGTGTGGGTAAGAGGGGCACAGACCGGTTCTGGGACACCCAGATCACACTAGGAACCATTGTAGTGGGGATGGGTGGTGAAGGAAGTAGTTAGAGTCTAACTGTTAGAGGGAGCACCTGGGAAGGAATGAAGTTAGGAATAACAAACATACAGTACAGACCAAAAGTTTGGACACACATTCTCCTTCAAAGAGTTTTCTGTATTTTCATGACTATGAAAATAGTGGATTCACACTGAAGGCATCATAACTATGAATTAACACATGTGGAATAATATACTTAAAAAAGAAGTGTGAAACAACTGAAAATATGTCTTATATTCTAGATTCTTCAAAGTAGCCACCTTTTGCTTTGATTACTGCTTTGCACACTCTTGGCATTCTCTTGATGAGCTTCAAGAGGTAGTCACCGGAAATGGTTTTCACTTCACAGGTGTGCCGGTCAGGTTTAATAAGTGGGATTTCTTGCCTTATAAATGGGGTTGGGACCATCAGTTGTGTTGTGCAGAAGTCTGGTGGATACACAGCTGATAGTCCTACTGAATAGACTGTTAGAATTTGTTTTATGGCAAGAAAAAAGCAGCCATAATCAGTATTCTTAAAAACAGAAAGTCACCAAGTCCTGATGGATTACTGAATGAATTGTAAAAAAAATATATATATGTGTATATATATTATAGGGCCACGTCACACACACAGATAATTGTGTAGATATTGTTCGCAGATCTCTGGTTGCAGTGAAATCATGGACACATCGTACCATTTTGTGGCCATATACAAATGAACAATGTGTCCATGATTTCACTGCAACCAGAGATCTGCGAACAATATCTACACAGATATCTGTGTGTGTGACGTGGTCCATATATATATATATATATATATATATATATATATATATATATATATATATATATACATATATATACAGTTAGGGCCAGAAATATTTGGACAGTGACACAATTTTGGCGAGTTGGGCTCTGCATGCCACCACATTGGATTTGAAATGAAACCTCTACAACAGAATTCAAGTGCAGATTGTAACGTTTAATTTTAAGGGTTGTTCAAAAATATCTGATAGAAAATGTAGGAATTGTACACATTTCTTTACAAACACTCCACATTTTAGGAGGTCAAAAGTAATTGGACAAATAAACATAACCCAAACAAAATATTTTTATTTTCAATATTTTGTTGCGAATCCTTTGGAGGCAATCACTGCCTTAAGTCTGGAACCCATGGACATCACCAAACGCTGGGTTTCCTCCTTCTTAATGCTTTGCCAGGCCTTTACAGCCGCAGCCTTCAGGTCTTGCTTGTTTGTGGGTCTTTCTGTCTTAAGTCTGGATTTCAGCAAGTGAAATGCATGCTCAATTGGGTTAAGATCTGGCGATTGACTTGGCCATTGCAGAATGTTCCACTTTTTTGCACTCATGAACTCCTGGGTAGCTTTGGCTGTATGCTTGGGGTCATTGTCCATCTGTACTATGAAGCGCCGTCCAATCAACTTTGCAGCATTTGGCTGAATCTGGGCTGAAAGTATTTCCCGGTACACTTCAGAATTCATCCGGCTACTCTTGTCTGCTGTTATGTCATCAATAAACACAAGTGACCCAGTGCCATTGAAAGCCATACATGCCCATGCCATCACGTTGCCTCCACCATGTTTTACAGAGGATGTGGTGTGCCTTGGATCATGTGCCGTTCCCTTTCTTCTCCAAACTTTTTTCTTCCCATCATTCTGGTACAGGTTGATCTTTGTCTCATCTGTCCATAGAATACTTTTCCAGAACTGAGCTGGCTTCTTGAGGTGTTTTTTCAGCAAATTTAACTCTGGCCTGTCTATTTTTGGAATTGATGAATGGTTTTCATCTAGATGTGAACCCTTTGTATTTACTGTCATGGAGTCTTCTCTTTACTGTTGACTTAGAGACAGATACACCTACTTCACTGAGAGTGTTCTGGACTTCAGTTGATGTTGTGAACGGGTTCTTCTTCACCAAATAAAGTATGTGGCGATCATCCACCACTGTTGTCATCCGTGAACGCCCAGGCCTTTTACAGTTCCCAAGCTCACCAGTCAATTCCTTTTTTCTCAGAATGTACCCAGCTGTTGATTTTGCTACTCCAAGCATGTCTGCTATCTCTCTGATGGATTTTTTCTTTTTTTTCAGCCTCAGGATGTTCTGCTTCACCTCAATTGAGAGTTCCTTTGACCGCATGTTGTCTGGTCACAGCAACAGCTTCCAAATGCAAAACCACACACCTGGCATCCACCCCTGACCTTTTAACTACTTCATTGATTACAGGTTACCGAGGGAGACGCCTTCAGAGTTAATTGCAGCCCTTAGAGTCCATTGTCCAATTACTTTTGGTCCCTTGAAAAAGAGGAGGCTATGCATTACAGAGCTATGATTCCTAAACCCTTTCTCCGATTTGGATGTGGAAACTCTCATATTGCAGCTGGGAGTGTGCACTTTCAGCCCATATTATATATATAATCGTATTTCTGAACATGTTTTTGTAAACAGCTAAAATAACAAAACTTGTGTCACTGTCCAAATATTTCTGGCCCTAACTGTATATTCATATATATCTTATTTGCTCCTCCTTTGAAGTGTTCTCACTATATCATCCACTATGATGTGGCTGCATACCACAGGTGTATCAGTATCCATTTTGACCGAGTAGGTTTTGTTAAAAAAAAAAAAAAAAAAAAAAGGTAAAAAGTTAATGCAATGATTTATTGACATTATGGATGTTGCATACTAAAGTCAGATGCCTTCTCCCCTCTTTTCTTTGCAAAGTAGGCATACTACAGAGTTCAGTGTGGCTCTTTGTGTTCTGTTTAACAAAAAAATTCTTTACAGTTTTTATATACCGTATATACTCGTGTATAAGCCGACCCGTGTATAAGCCGACCCCCCTACTTTTGCCCCCAAAACCTGGAAAAACGTATTGACTCGCGTATAAGCCGAGGGTGGACCCCATCACAGTATACAGCCCCAGCAGTGTGGTATACAGCAGGTCCCCAGCACAGTATACAGCCCCAGCAGTGTGGTATACAGCAGGTCCCCAGCACAGTATACAGCCCCAGCAGTGTGGTATACAGGTCCCCAGCACCGTATACAGCCCCAGCAGTGCCAGTATACAGCCCCATCAGTGCCATTATACAGCCCCCCTCACAGTATGGCGCCCCTTCCCCCTCACAGGATGGACCCCGCATGCAGCGCTGCGCACATACATTACCTAGCTATTAGCTGTCACCCTCCGGTGGCGATTCGCTGCTCCTGGCTCCGGGCTGCATCTTCCTCTGTGTCTTCCTGCTTGTCATGTGACCGGCCGGGGTCGCGATGACGTCATCGCGTAGAGCCCCGGCCACAAGCAGAAAGACAGAGATGAAGATGCAGTCCGGAGCCAGGAGCAGCGAACTGCCACCGGAGGGTGACAGCTGATAGCCAGGGAATGTATGTGCGCAGCGCTGCATGCGGGGGCCATCCTGTGAGGGGGGCCTGTATACTGATATGACTCGCGTATAAGCCGAGGGGGGACTTTTCAGACCATTTTTTGGGCTGAAAAACTCGTCTTATACGCGAGTATATACGGTACTTAATTGCATAATGCTGTTTCATTCCACACAGCACTTTATAGAAATTGCAATCACTGTCCCTAATGGGGTTCACAATCTAAATTCCCTATGTATGTACAGGGTGGGCCATTTATATGGATACACCTAGATAAAATAGGAATGGTTGGTGATATTGTGGCACGCCTGCAGGGAATTGCCACAGGACCCACCGATGCAGGGAGGGATGTACACCTCGGTACACACGACACACACCTTCCACCCCAGGCCTAAAGGGGGAGCTCCACTGGCTGCCCTTAAGCCAGATCCCCTACAAAGACCCAGGCCTGAGGGGAGGAGTCAGTTAGTTCCAGAGAGACAGCAAAGAAGAAGGTACAGGAAGGAGCTGGTTGCTGGGACCAAGCCAGGCCCAGAACCAGGAAGCCTGACCCAGCTGTGCAGCGCCCTAGAGAGAGGGACGGAGGCAAGTGGGAGAACTAGGAAAACAGAAGAAGGGAACTTAGTTGTGATCTCTTTAGCTCACCCGGACACCGGAGTCTGAAGCTGCTATTAATTCAGTGGTAGTAGAGAAAGCCTGGACAGATTAGGAGGATTTAGTCTCCCTGGAGCTCAGGAAAACATATACCCCAAGCCTGACCAAGCATAGGGAACCCAAGCAGAAGATAGGGATCCCCCACAGAAAGGTCCTCATTGTCAGTTGTGGAGTAGCAACCTGAGAGAGGAGAAAGAGCGGCAGGTTCAGCTCCAGGCAGAACTTACCCCAATTACCGCACACACTAATAGAGGAGGCATAGCAACTCTCCAAGATGGACATCCCAAACTGCACCGAATACCTGGCTACCCTCCTGGACCGTGCCTGTTACCAAACATCAGTAAAAAGGTACTGAAACAGAGACTACTGTGTGTGTGCCTGCTTCCCCGCCGCCGCCTGCAGCGTTCACAGCAGAACCGCTACTACTACTCCCCTCATCCACCCCGCTGCCCTGAGGTAAAGCTCCACCTGTGGGGAGCTGTACTACAAAAGGTGCATTTCCATCACCTTAGTGGCCGGCCGCAGCGCTGGTAACCCTATTGCCAAGTACCCCATCATCATCACCCCCAAGCGTCATTGAGGGTCCAGGGCATAGAACCGGGAACCGACCAGCTGTGATCCCCACTGGAGTAACCACCTGTCCCGGTATCTGAGTACCCCTACCCTGTCGACCGACTCAATATTAACTTCCTGTTTGTGGCACATTAGTATATGATAGAGGGAAAACTTTTCCAGATGGGTGGTGACAATGGTGGCCATTTTGAAGTTGGCAATTTTGGATCCAACTTTATTTTTTTCAATGGGAAGAGGGTCATGTGACACATCAAACTTATTGAGAATTTCATAAGAAAAAATAATGGTGTTACTTGGTTTTAACGTAACTTTATTCTTTCATGAGTTATTTACAAGTTTATGATCACTTATAAAATGTGTACAAAGTGCCCATTGTGTTGGACTGTCAATGCAACCCTCTTCTCCCACTCTTGACACACTAATAGCAACACAGCAGAAAAAATGCTAGCACAGGCTTCCAGTAACTGTTGTTTCAGATGCAGAGCACTAACCTAACTGACAGTGTCGCTGTTAAAGGTATTTGTGAGTCTATTCAAGTAGATTGGAGATTCAGTCTTAAAAGTATCTATGATAAACCTCCTCTACTTGGGGATTAACTTAAAATGGATCTGTTACCAGATTTGTGCCACCTACTCTGAGAGCAACATAACGTAAAAATAGAGACCCTGATTCCAGCAATGTATCACTTATTGGGCTTAGGCCCCTTTCACATCAGCGATTTACGCTGATCGCGGCAGATGTAGTGGATTTACCGCTTCTGCCGCCTAACCGTCACACTTGCGGTTCACCTGCGGCAAGCCCCATAAAATGTCTGTGGGACTTGCAGTAAGTGTGCAGCAAGTGCAGTATAGTTGCAGTTTCGGCACTTGCGGCAGGTGCGGCCATGAAAGAAACGCTGCTTACCGCGTTTCTTTTGCGGCTGCAAGTGCCGAAACCGCAACTATACCGCACTTGCCGCAAGCCCCATAGACATTGCATGGGGCTTGCCGCAGGTGAACCGCAAGTGTGACGGTTAGGCGGCAGATGCGGTAAATCCACCGCATCTGACGCGATCAGCGTAAACCGCTGATGTGAAAGGGGCCTTTGTGTAGTTTTGATAAAATCACTGTTTAATCAGCATGAGATTATCACAAGAGGACTACTTGGTCATGTGCCAGGTAGTCCTTCATATTCACGACCATTGTAAAACCCTGCCTGCACCACTGATTAACAGCTTTTTGTACACTGTATATGGGCAGAAAGCTGCCAATCGGTGCAGTGAGCTGGGTTATAGAGCTTGAGATTCAATAACTCATAGATCTGCAGCAGAGAGAACAGTAATTTTTTTGAATCAGATACATTTTTATTAACCATTTTCTAACCAGCATAAAATTTACAGTATGTCCATGTCCAACAAGGTCGCACAGTTTCCAATTATTTTCAAATAACTATTCCCATCTCCCCCCCTCCCTATTGTGTTATAGACAGCAAATGGACAAGAATGCAGCCTTCTTTTCGGGATCACCTTCTCTCCATTTATGGTCTCCACAATGCATCAAATGTTTTTTCCTCTTTTTTTTAGCGTATATACCTTTTTCTATGTTTACAATAAAATCATATTGTCTAAAAAATTCTTGTAGCGTTGGCGGTTCTTCGCGTATTCAATGTCTGGCTAATAATGTTTGTGCAATATATAACAATCTAGCTACTGCCAGTTTATATTTATTTTGAACCTATATCTCCTCTACATATCCTAAAATACGTATTACAGGGTCCCATTCAATGTTACAGTCATATATCCCCTCTATGGTGTAAATAACTGCCATCCAATATGTGTTTAGCTTGGAGCACTGCCATAGCATATGGAGGATCCCGGCCCCATGGGCTTGACATCGCGGACACCTAGAAGTCTACCGCAGACCAGCCTTATACAGCCTTTCTGGGTCCTATATACTCTATGGAGCACATATATCTATGAAAGTCTACCCAGCTCACTTAGAGATACCTAGGGTATGTATTCCATGATTATATCCCATTTATCCTCCTCTATTCTTTCCAATTCGTCCTCCCATTTCCCTTTTGCTTTAATCTGGTAATTACTTAAAAAGGTATATAGTAAATCCTTATAAATACCTGAAACCACCCCTGTGTTGTATAGGCATGACTAAACTGGCTATACTGGAACCGACAAGTCCCCGGTAGACCATATACTTCCTGTAGTTTCTCAAAGTGGAGTAATCCTCGCGTGTCTTGCATCTGGACCATATATTGCCCTCCCAGCCTCTGCCAATTCTTGAATTCTCCCATTTTGTCAAACTCTGGTAAAGTGTCATTTTGCCATGTAGGGGAATAAACTGTCAAGTGCTCCACTCCCCTAATCCTTTTAATTGCTTCCCATACCTTATGTACCAAAGCCAGGGTGCGGTATAACAATCTCATCCTCCTAAATCTACCTGCCTCCAGTCTCTGGACCATCGAACCTCCCTTCAATAGTCAAGTCAACACTTTCTGTACTGAACCCGAGCCATCTGCCTCCTTCCAGCCTTTCATTTCCTGGCCAAGAACAGTAATTTTTCCAAAATTACAGCAATCAGCCCAGTAGGTGTTACATCACTGGAGTCAGGGTCTGTGTCTCTACATTGCACTCTCAGAAAGGATAGCAAAACCAGGTGACAGGTTCCCTTTAACATTTCTTATATCAAAACACTTTGGGTTAAATTGCTTAAAATATCTATTTTGCCTAAAGTTCTATAGCTTTTTCACACTATCCCAATTTCTCTCCCCATATCTTATCTTAAAAATTAGCAAAAATATCGGAGAAAACACAAACAAAGCAGGATTGGGGTACCCTATTTTTTTTTTTCAAAATACTTTAGGGCTACAATATTTGAACAGGTAAAAACTATTTGGAAAAAATGACTCCTTTAACTCAAGGTTACAAATGAAAACCAATTTTTACATTTAAATTCTCACTTCTAGACCAAATGTACTATTAAAGCTATACTACCTATACAATAGGAACATAAACAAGTACGTTGGAACCATGGCTCAATGGATTTATCTAATTTTAAAATGTGGTAGGTGTGTTGGTAGAAGCATAGTTTATGGAACAATGTTTAATTCCATTTCTCATTACTAGGTTTAGTATGTCCCACAAACCAGCTTTGACACTATTACGGAATCTATAAATGTTGCTCCACTTCCTCATTCCATGTCCTCCTTCCTTCCAAATAATTTTACATTTATTCATAATTGTTAGATTATGAGTCACTTGCATGTGGAGAGAGAAAATTCACCTTTGGTGAATAACCTGATTAAGATTCCTAATCCTAATTGTTGGCTGGTATTCATGGCTGCATTTTTTTACTAGTAGAAAAAAGTATTCTGTTGAAGATCGAGATTATATGAGGGTTTAATGAAAAGTAATGCCTCCACCTTCGGAACTCCTCGGTACTAGACTGTTTAGTAGACTCTCCTCTACAGCTCCAGTTGGCATGACGCCTTAGCAATGAACGGTTGTGTTGTTACAGTGTAAAAAATGGAACCCTGCGAAGGCGGTTGGTCAATGCAATTTAAGCAATGTGCTGTCATTGAATTCTTGACATCAGAAGGTGTCACCCCAAAGAAAATTCATCAGAGAATGCAAGCCGTTTCTGATGATTGTGTTGAGCATTGTGCATCGTTTGGCAGTACGTTTAAAGATGGTGAGGCGGGAACGTCTGACTTGAGTGACAAAAAAGAATCGGATGTTCTTTGACAGCAACCTCTGAGGTAAACATGCAAAACACATTGACAGAATGATTCAGGATGATCATCGTATCACTCAGTCAGAAATTGCAAGCATCGGCATTTCATAACAGTATGTCACATTATTGCTTTGCTTGATTATTGGAATATCTGTACACGATGGGTACTAAAAGGAAAAGGAAATATTTTCCTGCAGCATTACAATGCCAGATAAGTAGAGAGAAAATACTGAGCCTTCGAAGGTTGTCACTCTGCACAAATACCGCTGTCAGCGGGACACAGATGCCTCCCCGGAGTGTGAGCCACAATAAATACACATCAGAAGTGGCAGAAGAAAATGAGCTGCACTCACTGGTCGGTATAGTCCTTTTTTATTGTGCAGTTTATGGGTACATAGGTGCAGGGAGGGGGTAGATAGAATAGGATAGGACCTGTAGAAGCGCCGAGGCGTGAAATGGCACCATAGTCCGTGGATCCTTCACCCCCTCCCTGCACCTATGTTTCCATAAACTGCGCAATAAAAAAGGACTTTACCCACTGATGAGTGCAGCTCATTTTCTTCTGCTTCTTCTGATGACAACGGCAGACCACCACGATTCACATGCCTCCACAGCAGAACTTCAGAGACTGAAGCTCACCACCGTATGGCATCCTCCATACAGTCCAGATTTGGCGCCGTCTGACTTCCATCTCTTCCCGATAATAAAAGAAGATCTGTGGGGTCATCACTATGCATCTGGTGAAGAAGTTGAGAGAACTGTGAGAGGCTGGTTTTGGAAACAGAGTGTTGACTTCTTCCATGATGGCTTCAGAAAACCTAATTGTTGGAAGGTGTATCCAATTGTCTGGTGATTATGTGAAAAAGTGAATATCGGTAATTAAAGAGCATATTCTAATGATTATTTCTATGTTTGATTTATTAAAATATTCCCATCGAAACCCAAGTTATGAAGGTGGAGACATCATTTTTCATTCAACCCTCCTAGTTAAAAAGTAAATTAAATTCTTCAACTATTTCATTATCTGATTGAAATCTCAGTTGTGTAAATCTATCTCACTAAGTTTGTAGTAGATTTACGCCGGATTATTTATGTATTTATATATTTTGCTATGGTTTAAAAAAACTTTAATAAAAATAAATGTTTCACAAATAGTGGTGTAACCTTGGACTAGATATTCTAAAAATATGCCAAGTTTATTAAACAGCATGAACCACTGTGATGCCTATTTTAAGACTGCTTGGTGTAAGTTTGCAGTACTGTATTTAAAAATCAGAACACATTGAAAACTTTGTCCATGTACTGTATTTTTCAGACTTTAAGGCTGCATTCACACATTTGCGTATTTTGCTGCGCTTTTTTGCGCGCGCCTTTTTGCCGCGTTTTTCGGCCGCGCAAAAAAGCGCAACAAAATACGCAGGGGCTTTCACACACTGCGCTTTCTTTACTCCAGAAAGCGCAGTGATGTCACAGAGGGGAGGAAGAATCCTGGTGACGTCCGAGGGGCGTTCGCGGGGCGTTCCCAGCGCTGATTGGCTGCTCGCGGTCATGTGATATGTATCACATGACCGCGAGTGCCCGGGAATGCCCCTCTGACGTCACCACAGGTCCTGTCAGAACACCTCTCACTTGGAATCGGAGACCGAACACCGGAAAAGGCGTCGGAGAGGTAAAGTATTCATTCTTTTTTATTTTTCATTCACTTGCTTTTGTTTAATTTAGATTTCACAGTGTATATTAATACACTGTGAAATCTAATGGGCGGCCACAGCTGTCACAGAGGGGAGGAGGAAGCAGGATTCTTCCTCCCCTCTGGGAGAATACGCAGGAGCAGCTGCGTAAACAATTGACATATCAATTCTTTACGCAGCTGCGCTTTCTCCCTGAAAACGTACTGCGTATTTTTGCGCAATGTCTGCACTGCAAAGTGAATTTCACATTCACTTTGCAGGCAGACAAAAGGCACATTGCGTATTTTGAAAAGCGCGTGTAAAAAAGCGCAGCAAAATACGCAATGTGTGAATGCAGCCTTAGATGCACTTTTTCGCCCCCAAATTTTGAGGGAAAGTGAGGGGTGCATATCTTATAGTCCAGATATATGGATATGTGCTGGCTGAGGGGCTGTGCTGGCTGTGCCGGGGAATGCAGTGGCTCTGGGGCAGTGTCCGGAGGCTGGAGCAGGCTGTAGAGGCAGCGACAGGACATGTGGGCCAGCACATTAGTCTACTATAATATGCACTGTATCCCCCTGTCCTTCACCACTCAGCAGTGAAGCCGGTGCTGAGAGGTGGGCAAGGGAGCGGTATACTAAGTGTACGCACCCTCCCATCCTGTATATGGCCCCCAAGCAAGCAGGGCTGTGAAATCGGAGTCATGGAGTCAGTTCCCATTTTGGGTGGAGTCTGAGTAGCGCACACACAAAAAAATAAACAATTTAACACATCTCTCCATTGCATCCTACCTGCAGCATCTTCCTGTCTGTGCCAACATCCGATCATGTGACCAGCACAGCACAGTGACATCATCGGTCACACAGGAGACATCACGATGCTGCAGGCAGGGGAGCGACCGAGGGGAGCAAAGGCGAGGTGTTTATTTTTTTGTGTGTACGTCAGGATGGCAGGCAATATCCAGGATGAGAGACTATATACCAGGATGGGAGCCTACATCTAGAATGATGGGGGTGCTATATACCAGGATGGGGGTCCATATTCAAGATGGGTGGTACTATATATCAGGATGGGGGTTTATACACCAGGATGAGGGGGCTATACATCAGGATGGGGGCATAGTGCTCAGAGGCACATGTCACGTGTCAAACACTCCAGATTCATGAAGAGGCGTGTACCTCTTCTTGAATCAGGAGCATCTGACTCGAGTATGACCTCTCATGAATATGAATCAGGGTCCTGTTTGCATCTTAATAGTTTCTAAAACTTTTTTGTTTTTTAACTGTACAATTTCCATAGGGATATAATGACTTTCGGAAGAAAAATCAAAATAAATTGTAGACACATTTTCTACAGTCAACTTCCTTATGTTTTGTTTTGCTCAATTGGCAAATATAAATGCTGGATCAGACTTTAATCTTTGATACTAAATTAGAGGAAATGCATTGCATTTGCTCCACTTATTGACAATTCTTTGGTCAATCACCATTCTCTTCTCTCTTATCTATACACACTTAGTTCATTATCATTTGTACAGCGTTGTATATTTTGTACTTCCATGATCTGCACTTAGCATACTACCAAACTATACATTTAGATATTCAAATACTCTGATCAACTTACCTTCATGGAAAATGTGATAGAAAAGTAAAAAAAAATCCCTACATCAGAATGTTGTAGGATGAGCACCTCAAACATAAATAGAATGTGGCCTTGTTCACACATATAATCCGTTTTTGCCTTAAATTCGTTTTTGGGATCATTTTAGGCTTTTTTTTTCTAAGTCCAAAAACGCATATGCGTTAACGCATGGTGCATTTAAGTGTGACTGCATTTTTTAACAACACATGCGTTTTTGTTCAGCATCCCAAAAAACACTGCATGCAGCGTTTTTGGGTGCTGTAAAAAAAAGCATGTGTTTTTTTTTAACATAGGGCCCTATGGGAAACGCATGCGTTTTTGCATGGCATACATAGGCATCATGCGTTTTTGCGTGCGTTTTTGGTGAAAAAATAATTAAGTTTCAAAAGTTCCAAAAAACGTCCAGGACCTCAGGGGACACTATTGGCACCCTTAGAAAAACGGATCTGTTTTACTAAGGGCTTAAAAAACGGATTGGTATGTGTGAACAAGGCCTGTTTTAGATATGGGTTGTATGAAAAAAACATAATAAGCAAATTAAAGGACACACCATCAAGGCTGCGTGCACACAATCAGGGTTTGCAGCGTTATGGAAGCAGCGTGTTTGCACTGCATCCGAACCGTTGCATTGTGCATTAGCAGCACAGTGGATTTCTGGAAATCCCATTGCCACTGTACTCCCCTCCGCTGCGTGTCTTCAGTTGCGATGAGTGCTGCCGTGCTTCCGCATCTCCGCAGCATGTTAATTTATTGCTGCAGAGTTGGAAGCGAGCTCCAGTGGATGAATGCAGGGAAACGTAGCTCGTGGGCACAGGATGGCTGCATTCTCCTTGCATTCAACTGCGGCTTCCCTCAGGTACGGAGGCACTGTGTCCAACATGCAGTGCTCATGTTCACATAAGAATGTGTATCTCCCTAGAACTAGGTTGTCTCTGAAATCAAAAATAAAATAATAATAATCTAGTAAATTATTTAAGGGACGTTTACTAACCCTTTTATAATAATACTGTTTTATACTATGTCCGATATCCGGTATCTTAAAAAAAAAAAGATCATTTCAACAGAAGTCCAAATTTATGTTCCAAATTAAGAATGATGACCTACAGACCATCTGCTCGACATCTAGGCCGTGCCAGGTTTTTTATCAACAACCTTTTTAATCTACCAAGGCTATAATATCTTATCACAAGTCAGCAAGCTCAGAATCTCTCACTTTCACATCTTATATTACTTATAAAAATGTGTTCTGGTGTCAAATTTCCAAATGAATGTAACTGTTTATGGGATGTAATCTAATCCCTTTTGTAGAATATTCTTTCATTTTTACCTTCCCTTCTTAAAAGGTTTTTTATATTTTCATTGACAAAGCGGTATAAGGGCTGAGAAACAGAACTAGTTTTGATGACACTATACATTTTACTATTAAGAAACAAGAGACAATATTCCAAGTGAGGTGAACTGGTAAAAAAAAATATACAATTCTGTCAAATTTGTGAAGCTCTATGGAATTAATAGCGCTATATAAAGTAAGTGAATAAACATTATTATTATATCCCACTAATTTCTATAACCAAGGATCAAATTCAAATTGCTTGTTCTCACCCACAAAGCTCTTCACAGAACAACACCCCCCTACCTCTCCTCCCTCATCTCGGTCTATCATCCCACTAATCCGAACCTCCCACTCCCGGCTCCAAGACTTTTCCAGAGCTGCACCAAACCTCTGGAATGCTTTACCCAAAGAAATCAGGACTATCCATAACTTGTATGGCTTCAGACGATCCCTAAAAACGCATCTTTATAAGGTGGCCTATCATACTCCCTAATAGAAGTCCTTTGTACTGTAGACAGTGAATGGCCTATCCTCTGGACATTACTCTTCTACAAACTCCACCAAACCATAAAGGTCTACACAGACTGTCTGATGACCATTCATGTAAGCTTAGCCCTATGCCCCATTTCCTCAAGATGCCTGGACCATCAGTGCAATAAGCCCCGGCACCTTGTGCAACCCCTATCCCGTTGTAGATTGTAAGCTCTTTTGAGCAGGGTCACCTTCATTTCTTGCTTTATTTATTGTATTTTTTTTTCACATTGATTCTATGCCTATTGTTTTGTATCCAATTATTGTACTTTATTTGTTCTCTACTGTAATTACTTACTGTATTTTCTGTACTCTAACCCTACATTGTAAAGCGCTGTGGAATATGTTGGCGCTATATAAATAAAGCTTTATTATTATTATTATTATTAACCTTATACCCATTCACCCAGCCGCTATTTCCACAATCCCTCTAAGGGTACCTTTACACGCGGCAACTTTTCTAGGAATTTCACTGGCAACTTACTGGTTGCAGTGAAATCATGGACACATTGTTCTATCTTGTTGCTGTGTACAAATGGAACAATGTCTCCATGATTTCACTGCAACCAGTAAGTTGCCAGTGAAATTCCTAGAAAAGTTGCCGCGTGTAAAGGTACCTTAACAGCAGTGCTATGGAATGCACACTCTGTCTGCAACCAATCTTTCATGAAACCATGACCTTTTTATTACTAACAAACCTTCCTTTGTCGGCATCACTGAAACCTTGGTCACCCCCTCTGACACTATGGTGGACTCATCTTTCTCATACCCGTCACCCCAGTCACAAGCATTTTAGAGTGGTTGGTTTTCTGCAAACAGATAACTGCTCCTGCACCACAAGTCAATTGCCACACTTCATTACTCTCCCCTGTTTTGAGGTGCACTCCATCCACATATACTCACCCTCCATCCTTAAACTGGGTGTCATACCACTCCCCAGGCCAGCCACCACCTTTTTTGACTACTTCCCCAAATGGCTATTTCATTACCTTTCCGCTGACATTCTAACTATCATGGGTGACTTCAAAATCCCACTCAGTAAGGCTGCTTTCACATCAGCGGTTTTTGAAATTCGCGGCAGATGCGGTGAAAAAAACGCATCTGCCGCGATTACCGCATAGCCGCTGAACTTGCGGCACAGTTGCGGCAAGCCCCATGCAATGTCTATGGGGCTTGCGGTAAGGGTGCGGCAAGTGCGGTTTCGGCACTTACGGCAGGTGCGGCCGCGAAAAAAACCACGGTCAGCTGCGTTTTTTTTGCGGCCGCACCTGCCGCAAGTGCCGATACCCCACTTGCCGCAAGCCATCATAGACTTTGTATGGGGCTTGCCGCACCTGTGCCGCAAGTGCAGCGGTTATGTGGTAATCGCGGCAGATGCGTTTTTTTCACCGCATCTGCCGCGATTTAAAAAAAACCGCTGATCTGAAAGTACCCTAACACTGTTAACAGAAGCAAGCACAGAGAGGGTCTTATCATTTCAAAGAGCTCAGTGGCTTTGAAGCCGTAAGTATCAATACTCACCTTGTAAAGTTGTGTGACACACAACCAGTATAATAAGCAAAAAATGGCGGCTGCTGTTTGACCCACACTTCCACGTGCAATGTGGTCAATAATCCAAAGATTCCCAGGGACAATGTGTTGTTGGTCCGAGCTGCCACAGAAAACACGTAATCGAAGGCTTCAAATTATAACACCTTTATTGGATCCATCCGACGTGTTTCAGAGCCTGCTATGCTCCTTCATCAGGGAGTGTATAGAAAACCTAGTATACTTCTAACTCACACTATGACCGTAGTGTATGTGGGTGGGCTGGATCTGCTCCATCTGTGTGATGTCTCCTCCCCCGGCCCCCTTCTGGGTATTTGCAAAAGGATAAGGGAAGTTAAAGTTTAGGGTCACAGTCTGGAGCCACATTGTTGGTGATTGCAAAGTGATACTAACAAGTGGGATTTGAACCCAGAACACCAGCACTGAAAGGCTGCTGTGCTAACCACTGAGCCACTGTGCCACCCATGGAAATGTAGAAATGCTAGTAAGGCACGAAACAGCAGTCGTCCATGCACAACTACCCGCATCCTGCTTCTTACCTGGGTTTATTTTAACCATATGAAATAAAGAAGAGATTTTAATGCAATAGGTGAGTACCATTTTTTTCTACTAATTTTTAAAGAAGCACCCAGAAATAGATGGAAACAAACTCCTTG
Organism: Allobates femoralis; assembly: GCA_033576535.1. Classification (NCBI taxonomy): domain Eukaryota; kingdom Metazoa; phylum Chordata; class Amphibia; order Anura; family Aromobatidae; genus Allobates; species Allobates femoralis. Next base: position 341,128,417 of record JARQOC010000004.1, on the reverse strand, counting down.
AGGGTTCTGAAGAAGCCAGCAATGAGTCAGGATCTAAATCCCACTGAACACCGTGGAGAGGTTTTGTTAATATTACCGTTGGGACAAGGAACCCTTCAAATATGAGAGACCTGGAGCAGTTTGAAAAAGAAGGTGGATTTAAATTCCAGTTGAAAGGTGTAAGAAGCTGGTTGATAGAAATAGGAAGCGATTAATTGTGGTTATTTATTTCAAAGGGTTTGCAACCAAATATTGAATTCAGTGTGCCAGCAATTTTGTCCAGCCCATTTTTTAAGTGTATGGTAAATTACGCCCAATTTTCCCTTTTCTCTCAGTTTTTTTTTGTGCTGTTCTAATACACACAAAGGAAATAATCTAAATATGAGTATGACAAAATGTGTAATTGCAATACATTTCTGGGGGAAATACTTCATTTTCTGGAACAATTTCAAGGGTGCCAACACTTTTGGCCATGAGTGAATATGCATTTATATGATGTGTATATAATAAGCATTTGTAGTACTGTATGTGTGTGATGTGTAATGTATGTATATCTGTACATGTTATGCACATAGCATCATTCAATATTCTACAATTAAGTACCGTATATTGCAGAGATTTTCCAGGAAGGTTTGCTAGGTAAATTAATAAACTCAACTGTCACTCTCTGTACCCTGCTCCAAGACACCACTCCACCAATTCTCAAATGTTTGCCTACAGACTAAGTGGTGACATCTGCAAGAGAGTGCTGCAGCCAATCACTGAGGCCGGTTTCACATTTGCGTTTGTGACCGCAGCGTACCAAGCGCAGCCAAACACATGCGCACTGCGTTCCTATGTATAACATGGGAATGCATGGTGCCTACATTGGCTGCGTTCGGTTGCGGTTGCTTTCGGATGCGCATAATTTGTGCACCCTCCTCCGCCCTCTGAACGCAGCCTGTTGCATTTCTTGTGCGTTCACGGGCTCTTGTTTTATCAGCAAGCGACCGCAAGCGCACAAACAATGCATGGATCTCAATGGATCTGCAGTGTCCTCCGCATGACCGCGCAGGAGAACGCTGCGGATCACATTGAAATCTCTCCCAATGGCCAACGCTGATCTCCGCCTCCGGCCACTGCCTAGACAGCTGATTGGCTGGCCGGGCACCATACGGATGTGAACGCATGCGGAGATTCTCTACTTTGTTGACATCAGTATGGCAGCGTTTGCACTGCGTTTGCGTCTGCATGTCCTCTGCATACAGACATAAACGCAAATGTGAAGGCAGCCTCAGCTCAGTGTTCATATACACTATAGTCATGATGCCAGTGCTGCAATTTGTCAAAAAACACTGGATCAGAAGCGTGTCTACTTGAACTAAGAAAGGGCTTTACTCAGTATTAGAAATGTTAAGTAATCATTGAGATGGATAGATAGATAAGACAGACAGATAGACACTTACCAAATAAGCGTTGATGAAAAATAAACTTCCCAGCGATCAATCCAACAACGATGGCAACAAGCCAAAGGATGACTTTTAAAAAATTCCAACCTCCCCCTGGGTACTTAGTCATGATGAATGAAAAGCAGTTCCCAACAACAATGACATTGGCTTCGGTTGGGCTATGAGACACAGGGTCCTCAGCAAATATTAAGAAATTAAAAAATGTTACCAAGTAAGCAATAACTATCCGTGACCACGGATGCTGGAAATAATAGCGGAAGTCTTTAGCCATCCTTGAACTCTTCTGTATTGGCCTGAAATATAAAATAATTACTTTTCAGAAATCTTAATCTGACAAAGTAACAGAACACACATTGATGGGAATTCTCAACTTGCTGAGTGACCTGATTCAGAAGCAGCGAAACAGATTACTTATTTTTGTCTTCTGTACAGTAACCAGAAATAGATTGTTGTCTCCTTGGGAAGAAATTAACTGCTCTCTCCAATTTAATGTTCGAATAAATATTCCAAAGTACTATTTAAAGGGAACCAAGCAGCAGGGTTTAGGGCTATAAAGTGAAGCCAGTGCCTATAGGCTCTGGGATGCTGAGTGCAATCATACCTTTACTTCAATGACTACATGTTTGATTTGCAGAGAAAACTGAGTTTCTTTGTATTTCCACATGTGGGCTCTAAGCCAAACCCTCCCTCTCTCCCTCCCCTCTCCCTCCCTCTCTGTCACTATATAGCAGGCACATTACATTTCATATTGTGCATGGTGGTAGCACAATGTCAGGCTCCTATGTGCTCATCACTTCCTCCTGTGTCTCTGGCTTCTCACTACTTCTTCTCTGGACTATGAGTGAGGAAGCACAGAATGGAGGGGCAGGGTCTTCTGATCTCCAGCGACTGGATCACAGACCGCCAGAGAACCAGAGAAAAATCAGTGAGAAGCCTGAGACACAGGAAGGAGGGAGTGATGAGCACATAAGAGCCTGACATTGTGCTATCTATCACCATGTACAATGTCAGACCTAATGTGCATGGTATATGCTGACAGGGAGGGAGGGAGAGAGGAGAAAGAGATGGAGGGGGGAGAGTTTGACTTAGAGCCCACAGATAAGTAATACAAAGAAACCCAGCCACACATAGTGATGCTGTGCTGCACATATGCTCTTGTGCTGCACTGTTTTCCCAGCCTTTGATAACAGTTTTCTCTGCAATCATACATGTTGTCATTGAAATAAAGGTATGATTGCATTCAGTATCCCAGAGCCTGTAGGCACTGGCTTTACATTATAGCACTAACATCTGCTGATTGGTTCCCTTTAACTTATGGTATATGCAAAGTGTATGCACTTCTTAATAATTACATACATGTTCCTTCAGTGGCATAACTTGATACTCCTGGGTCCAGATGTAAAAGCTTCAATGGGGCCCCCAATTATTTCAAATCTTTAATAACAATAGCATTTTTCTATGGTCAAAGGGAGTTTTGGGAACCTCTAGGCTTCAGGGCCCGAGAATGATTGAAACTCCTGCACCTATTGTAGTTAAGCCCCTGTGTTCCTTAGAGCAGTGGTCCCCAACCTTTTTTGCACCAGGGACCGCTTCATGCAAGACCATCTTTCCGGGGCCCAGCAGGGTGGGATGGCACAGGGTGGGGCTTTGTTCATATGGGGTAGGACTTTTGAGAAGGGGTGGTGTGTAGTATCTTGTTACCCCAAAAGTTGCGATACATCTTATTTTCAGGGGAAGTCATTTTTCCACCCCCTTGCAACCCCCAATATGGTATTTCAATCATCTCCTTGCAGCCCACAATATCCCCATCATCCCTATGCAAGCCACAATATCCCCATCATCCCCATGCAGCCCAAAATATCCCCATCATCCCTGTGCAGCCCCCATCATCCCCTTGCATCTCACAATATCCTCATAATCCCCTTGCAGCAGCCCATATTATCTCCATCATCCACTTGCAAAAGCCCATATTATCCCCATCATCCTCTTGCAGCAGCCCATTTTATCCTCATCATCCCCTTGCAGCCCCCCATCGACACACACACAGACACACACACACAGACACACAGTCACACATACATAGTGTGACAAGGTGATCATAGAGCGGGCCGGTGTACACTCACTTAGCAGCACAAAATCATAAACACTGCAACAGTCTCTTCTAGGAAATACGGTAGGTCCATCTGGTTTATTCAGGACAGTATAAACCACATGCTGCAACTTAAACATGAGCCTTTTCTTCGGCTTTCCAAAAGCATACAGTCTGTTACCTCACACACGGCCTGTAGTCAGTCCACACAGGCCTCCAGGACCTGAGCTCTCCATGCTCAGTCTCTGTCTGTCTCCCACATGTCAAAAAAACTCCATTAAAACAAACTGAGACACACCCACATCTCCAGCAAGTTGCAAGCTTAAAGGGAACCAACCACCTAAAAATCGCTATCTCAGCTATAAATATCTGTCCCTTGAGCCTAAAATTACTATTCTAACCATCCCTGACTGACTAAATCTAACTAACTAGAGGCACACTAAATCACTTTTTATACTTGCCAAATTCTTGTTGGCTGAGCGTTCCTCCAGGCACTTTGTCAGCGAGGCGGGTCTCCTCGCTGCTATCCATCTTCTTCCAGGATTCAAATTACCCGCCCATCGCGTCCTCGCAATGAGCCGGTCACGTGCTGCAGGCCCCGCGTCACTTCTGCCCGCCGCGTCACTGGTACACCTAGGCCGGCTTCTGAGCATGTGCAGATGGCATGCTGAAGCTGGCCTGGGCGCGTCATAGACCCAGTGATGTGCCTCTAGTTAGTTAGATTTAGTCAGTCAGGGATGGTTAGATTAGCAATTTTAGGCTCCAGGGACAGATATTTATAGCTTAGATAGCGATTTGTAGGTGGTTAGTTCCCTTTAACTCTTGCCATGCTTTTAAGCAGACTGTGGCTTCCATGGCAAGACATTCATAAAACATCGCAGCAGACTTCTACCTGTGCGAAACATACTGGCCATGTATAGTGCCGCCATTCAGACCATGGCTGGCTGCCATATCACAATAGTCACACACAGCCACACACACAACTACACAGCCACACATACAGCCACACATACAGCCACACACACAGCCACACAAACAGCCACACACAGCCAGAGTTACACACACAGCTACACAGCCACACACACACAGCCACACAAACAGCTACACACAGCCAGAGTTACACACACAGCTACACAGCCACACACACACAGCCACACAAACAGCTACACACACAGCCACAGACACACAGCTACACACACACAGCTACACAGCCACACTCACACACACAAATACACTTTGCTCACTTGTCCACCACTGCAGTTGGCGCCGCTCTACTCTCTGCCTCAGCTGCGTAGATGTACAAGCGGAGCCTTCGGCCAATAACAGTGCAGCAACCACTGGCCAATCAGGGCCTGGCTGCTGCACTGTCATTGGCTGACGGCTCCGCTCGTACATCTACACACGCAGCTGAGGCAGACATCAGCTCAGAGCGGCGTAGCTGCAGGTGCGGATCGTGATGGGTGGGGGACGCGTCACTGGGGCAGGAAGCAGGCAGCATCCACCGCTCTGAGCCGCTACAGAGCACATTTTCTGTGTAGTGCTGGTCTGCGGAGGCGTGGACCGGCACACAGACCCCCACGGCCCGGTCCTGGTCCGCGGACCGGTGGTTGGGGACCCCTGCCTTAGAGGAAGGTATTTGTCATGAAAGTAAAGCTTATATTAAAAAACGGGATACATTTATTTGATAAAGGGCCAACAAGGTTAGAAATGTGACACAGTGCCTTTTACTATGTTGACAATGGTTACTAACTTCCCACAGCCGTTCTAGGCAAGTCATCCCCACTATTTTCAGAGCGTGATGCGATTGTATCACGTGTCAGCTGCAGCCATTTCTATTTTATCGAAGTGGATGTCCACCATGACAGGATATTGAACAACCACCCATTGCAGTGCTGACATCACGTCAAGAGTACTCTGGCTAATCTGTGTGCTCATTGGCTCTAAGCTGGTCGTTCTATCGGGCAGAGCCACTGTACTCACTTATTGGCACAGTACTGTTGATATGTCAGCCGCGGTTTTTTTCGCGGCCGCACCTGCCGCAAGTGCAAAACCGCACTTGCCGCACCTGCCGCAAGTACGCCTATACTTTGCATGGCGTTTACCGCAACCGCGCCGCAAGTGCAGCCGGTATGCGGTAATTGCGGCAGATGAGTTTTTTTCACCGCATCTGCCGCAAATTGTGAAAGGGCCCTTAGACTGTGTCTTATTTTCAGGGAAACAGGTTATTAGCTCCGGACAGCCCCGTGTGCGGCGCTTGTGATTGGCTAAGCGTTTCGGGAGAAGGCGTGGTCTGTTGGGGAAGACGCGTCATTTTACCAGCTTAGTGCAGTGGCGGCTTGTTGATGCTCAGACTGCAGGTCGTTGTATGTGTGGATGGTGCCGCATGGTGACATGTCTGACTAGTCAGTGCCAGGCAGTGATCACATTGGAGCTGCCCAGAGTTTTGTAGGTGTGTGCCATAGATAATAGGTGGCAATCAGTGCTGCCTCTTTGCGCCGGGTGTCCAGGAAGTCGTCGGGCTGAGTGCGCAGCCCGACGACTTCCTGGACACCCGGCGCACAGCGCATGCGCGGCGCCATAGAGGAGCACGGAGGCGCGCGTTCATGAACGACTGTGATGGGAGGCAGCAGCAGGCGACCTGAATGATTGACAAGAGGAGGCGGGTCGGAGGAGCGCGAAACCCCGCCTCCCGGTCTTAGGTCTTCTTAAGTGTAAGCCTTTATATAACTTCATATTTGACTGAATATAGGGCATCAAAAGCATATAGCCACCTTCCCTGAATGCAGCCTTAGTGCTGCAGAAGGTGGCTATTATAGCTTTTGATGTCCACGGGGGGTGACAGGTTCGCTTTAATGTCTGTTTGCAGAACACCTGATATGCCTAATCAGTGGAAATCTCCACAAGTGACCCATTTCGGAAACTACACTTGTGAAGGAAATTTATCTAGATGTGGCCTCAGAAGGGAAAGAGTGCTATTGGAATTTTAGAGCGCAAAATTGGCTGCAATAGATAGCGGACGCCATGTTGCATTTATCAAGCTCATAATGTGCCTAAAAATGGAAACCCCCCCCCCCCACATGCCACCCATTTAGGAAACTAGACCCCTGAAAGAATTTATCTACATGTGTGGTGATCACCTTGAGCCAACAGGTGCTTCACAGAATTTTATAATGTTGATCTGTGTAAATTAAACAATACAGTTTTAGCACAATGTGTTAATTGCTTTAATTGCTATAATCACAATTTTTATATATAAATAACAGGACAAAATGGACCATACAATTTGTTTTGTAATTTCTCTTGAGTACACCGATATCCCATATGTGGTGGAAAACTACTATTTGCGCGCACGGCAGGGCTCGGAACAGAAGGAGCGCCATTTGAATTTTGGAGGGTTATTTTGGCTAGATTTTGGCCGGAATAGATTACAGACATCATGTCACATTTGAAGATCCCCTGAAATGCCAAAACAGCAGAACCCCCCCCCACAACTGAACCCATTCTGGAAACTAACCATCTCAAGAAGTGTGTAATGAGAAATCTTAACTCTCAGATTCACAGTAATCTAACATTGTCGTGGGAAAATAAAAACATTACAATTGTCTCCACTTTGCTCTTGAAATTTAAATTTTCAAAAAGGGTAATCCCTAGGGTCAGACTGCCGTTAACAGCTGATTTTAATGTCATGGACCTAATGCTTAGAAGATTTTCCGGAAGTGCATAGCGTTAATGCTATGTGCTTCGGGAGAACGCTGCCCTTGGTAACCCGATGTGTTCCATGGTTACCAACCACACACAAAGCTCCTCGGAGTGCGCTTTTGCTGAGCAACCAGAAAAATGTTGCCTGGGTGGTAAAGAAAAAATAATTACATGTTTATCACTAAAATGTTGTTTTAGCCCCAGAATTCCAATTTTTTCTAGGTGGATAAAGAAGGTCCAATAATGTCTTTTCTCCTGAATGTGGCAATACCCCAAATGTGACTGTACAGTACTGTTTGGCCACGCGGAACGGTTCAGGAGTGAAGGAGCACCATTTGAGTTTTGGAGAATAGTTTACAAACTCCATTTCCAGAGCCCTTAATTCCCAGAAAAGCAGAAGACTCCTCAAGTGACCACATTTTGAAAATGTCACCCCTCTGGGAGTTCATCTATGAGTATAGTGACAAATTTATCTCTAGAAAAAAACCATGTCGTCAAACACAGTGAAGGTTGCAGAGTTAAAAATTGCAAATAAATCCTTGAAGTGCATTGTAGTGCCTGTACACTTTGCTCAGCTAATGCTTCATGAGACCACACCCCATAAATTAAGCGGGTTCCCCTCTCTACAACAATACCAAGCGTGGATGTTAACTGTGGTTTAGCCACATTGTGGTGCTCAGAAAGGAGGGGGTATTTGAATTTGGGAGTGCAAATTTTGCTGGATATCTTTTTTGGGGGAGGCATAACACTTTTCCTAAGCCTTTCTGCTACCAGTAACATGGAAGCCCCCTATATCTCCATTAACCAGTGATGAAACGGAGTAGAAAATAGCTATTTTGTGGGTTGAGTTGAATGCTATTTGTAGCAAATTAGGGTACAAAATATTTTAGATAAGTTCACGTTTATCCTTACAGTGAAGGAAATATATTATTTGATCCCTAGCTGATTTTGTAAGTTTGGCCACTGACAAATGTATAGTCTATAATTTTAAAGGTAGGTTAATTTTAGCAGTGATAGATAGACTAAGGCTACGGCCACACTGACTGTTTTAGCCTATTCTACCGCAATCCGGGTAAAACTTAGACGTTTTCCCTGAAGCGCATAGCGTTACCGCTATGCGGTTCGGGATAATGCTGCCCCTAGTTACCCGATGTGTATCATAGTTACCAGCCACACACAAAGCTGCAGAAGGACTGCGCTTTAGCTGAGCGCACAGAAAGCATTGCAGATGTTTTCTGTGCGCTCAGTTAAAGCGCAGTCCATGCAGCTTTGTGTGTGGCTCATAACTATAATACACATCGGGTAACTAGGGGTAGCGTTTTCCCAAAGTTTTACCCGGACTGCGGTACAATAGGCTAAAACCGTCAGTGTGGCCCTAGCCTAACAAAAATAAAATCCAGAAGATAACACTGTCTAAATTACATAAATGTACCGTATATACTCGTGTATAAGCCGAGTTTTTCAGCCCAAAAATTGGGCTGAAAAGTCCCCCCCTCGGCTTATACACGGGTCAATACGGTAGGGGCTGAAAATAAGACAGGGGGGGAGGGGGGGCGCTGCGCAATATACATTACCTTGTCCGGCGCTGTCCCCGCTCCTCTCCTGGTCTGCGGCGCGGTTCGGGTCCAGTTCCATGATGATCGGTGCGGTCCCCGGCCGACTTCCTGCTTCCATCTGTAAACTCCGCCCAGGTCAGGCCCTGCACCAATGAGTAGGCAGGACCCGTGCCCTCAATCACCGCCCAGACGCGGCCAGATGACGTTGGGGCCTCTGATTGGCCCGACATCATCAAGCCGCGGCGCCTTGATGACGTTGGGCCAATTAGAGGCCCCAACGTCATCTGCCGCGTCTGGGCGGTGATTGATGGCACGGGTCCTGCGCTCTCATTGGTGCAGGGCCTGACCTGGGCGGAGATTACAGATGGAAGCAGGAAGTCGGCCGGGGACCACACCGATCATCATGGAACTGGACCGAGAACCGCGCCGCAGACCAGGAGAGGAGCGGGGACAGCACCAGATGGCCGGAGGAATGGGACATGACAGCGGGGGACAGCACCGGACAAGGTAAGAAACGGTGCATATGTGTGTGTATGTGTGTGTGGATGGGGCTGCTGTATGTACCACTGGGAGGCTGCTGAATATACCACTGGGAGGCTGCTGTATATACCACTAGGAGGCTGCTGTATATACCACTGGGAGGCTGCTGTATATACCACTGGGAGGCTGCTGTATATACCACTAGGAGGCTGCTGTATATACCACTAGGAGGCTGCTGTATATACCACTAGGAGGTTGCTGTATATACCACTGGGAGGCTGCTGTATATACCACTAGGAGGCTGCTGTATATACCACTGGGAGGCTGCTGTATATACCACTAGGAGGCTGCTGTATATACCACTAGGAGGCTGCTGTATATACCACTAGGAGGCTGCTGTATATACCACTGGGGAGGCCTATATACCACACTGCTGGGGGCTGTATACCTGTGCTGGGGTCCACCCTCGGCTTATACACGAGACAATAGGTTTTCCCAGGTTTTGGGGGCAAAAGTAGGGGGGGTCGGCTTATACACGGGTCGGCTTATACACGGTATATTACATTTTGAAGAGAGAAATAAGTATTTGCTCCCCTCCCAACCATTAGGAGTTCTGGCTCTTATGGACCAGTTAGACGCTCTTAATCAACTTGTTACCTGCATTAAAGACAGCTGTCTTAAATTGTCACCAGTATAAAAGACTCCTGTCCACACACTCAGTTAATTAGTCAGACTCTAACCTCTACAACATTGGCAAGACCAAAGAGCTTTCTAAGGATGTGAGGGAAAAGATCCTAGACCTGCACAAGGCTGGAATGGGCTACAAAACAATAAGTAAGATGCTGGGTGAGAAGGAAACAACTGTTGGTGCAATAGTGAGAAAATAGAAGAAATACAAAATGAGTGTCAATCGACATCAATCTGGCGCTCCATGCCAAATCTCACCTCCTGCCATATCCAGGATCATGAGGAAGGTGAGAGATCAGCCTACATGGGGGAGACTTGTTAATGATCTCAAGGCAGCTGTGACCACTGTCTCCAAGAAAACCATTTGTAATACATTATGCCGTAATGGATTAAAAACCTGCAGTGCCCGCAAATTCCCACTGCTCAAGAAAGCACATGCTAAGATCCAGGGAGAAAAGGAAAAGGGATTCGGTCTGTGCTTCCGTCACATTGTAATAAATCTACTGGAGAGATTTTTTTTTTATTGTGATTTTATTTCTACGCGTTTCAGGGTACAGGACCCCTTCTTTCATGAAAAATCACAGATGTACATCTTCCCTTTACATAATGTATATATATTATATACGCTCATATTGACAATCGTTTATGATGACACAAATTAGGGAGTTGAATGAAGTGAAGTAAAATCACATGACATCTAATGTCAAATCAAATGTAACAATCTGCCAGCAGAGTATTCTTTTCCTTTTCATATCAATTTTTCTTTGTGTAGGCTCATCTGAAGTTTGCCAATGAACACTTTGGTGATTCTGAGAGTGATTGGTAGAAGATGCTGTGGTCAGATGAGACAAAAATTTAGCTCTTTGGCATTAACACAACTCACCATTTTTGGAGAAAGAGAAATGATGCCTGTAACCCAAAGATCACTGTACCCACTGTCATACATGGTGGTGGATTACCGTATATACTCGTGTATAAGCCGAGTTTTTCAGCCCAAAAATTGGGCTGAAAAGTCCCCCCTCGGCTTATACACGGGTCATACGGTATGCTGTGGGGGGGCTGTGACCGGGGGCTGGAGGAGGCAGGAGGGGGCCGCAGTGACCGCAGGCGGTCACGTGGGGCCGCCTCATTAGTGCAATGAATATGCACGGCATCCCCCCGTCCATCAGCGGCGGGGGGATGCCGTGCATATTGCACTACACAGCCCCCCCCCTCCTTATTATGGGTCCCCCAGAGTAATAAACAGCCCCCCCCTCCTTATCATGTCCCCCCCCAGGCTGCGGCAGCTGTCAAAATAACAAACACTTTATACATCACCTTCCGGCGCAGCTCCTCCGCTCCTCCGCTTGCCGGCTTCTTCTTCCTTGTTGTGCCGGTGTCATGTGACCGGGCGCAGGAGATGACGTCATTTCCTGCGCGCGGTCACAGAAGCCGGCACAAGAAGGAAGAAGAAGCCGGCGAGAGGAGGAGCTGCGCCGGAAGGTGATGTATAAAGTGTTTGTTATTTTGACAGCTGCCGCAGCCTGGGGGGGACATGATAAGGAGGGGGGGGGCTGTATACTACCACTGGGGCTGTATATACCTGTGGGGCTGCTGTATACTACCACTGGGGCTGTATATACCTGTGGGGCTGCTGTATACTACACTGGGGCTGTATATACCTCTGGGGCTGCTGTATACTACCACTGGGGCTGTATATACCTGTGGGGCTGCTGTATACTACCACTGGGGCTGTATATACCTCTGGGGCTGCTGTATACTACCACTGGGGCTGTATATACCTGTGGGGCTGCTGTATACTACCACTGGGGCTGTATATACCTCTGGGGCTGCTGTATACTACCACTGGGGCTGTATATACTTCTGGGGCTGCTGTATACTCCCACTGGGGCTGTATATACCTCTGGGGCTGCTGGATACTACCACTGGGGCTGTATATACCTGTGGGGCTGCTGTATACTACCACTGGGGCTGTATATACCTCTGGGGCTGCTGTATACTACACTGGGGTTGTATATACCTCTGGGGCTGCTGTATACTACCACTGGGGCTGTATATACCTGTGGGGCTGCTGTATACTACCACTGGGGCTGTATATACCTCTGGGGCTGCTGTATACTACCACTGGGGCTGTATATACCTGTGGGGCTGCTGTATACTACCACTGGGGCTGTAAATACCTCTGGGGCTGCTGTATACTACCACTGGGGCTGTATATACTTCTGGGGCTGCTGTATACTCCCACTGGGGCTGTATATACCTCTGGGGCTGCTGGATATTACCACTGGGGCTGTATATACCTCTGGGGCTGCTGGATACTACCACTGGGGCTGTATATACCTCTGGGGCTGCTGTATACTACCACTGGGGCTGTATATTCCTCTGGGGCTGCTGTATACTACCACTGGGGCTGTATATACCTCTGGGGCTGCTGGATACTACCACTGGGGCTGTATATACCTCTGGGGCTGCTGGATGCTACCACTGGGGCTGTATATACCTCTGGGGCTGCTGTATACTACCAATGGGGCTGTATATACCTCTGAGGCTGCTGTATACTACCTCTGGGGCTGCTGTATACTACCACTGGGGCTGCTGTATATACCTTTGGGGCTGCTGTATACTACCTCTGGGGCTGCTGTATACTACCTCTGGGGATGCTGTATACTACCACCGGGGCTGTATATACCTCTGGGGATGCTGTATACTACCACTGGGGCTGCTGTATATACCTCTGGGGCTGCTGTATACTAACTACTGGAGCTGCTGCTGTATATACCACTGGGGCTTCTGCTGTATACTACCACTGGGGCTGCTGTATATACCTCTGGGGCTGCTGTATACCACACTGCGGGGGGCTGTATACCTGTGCTGGGGTCCACTCTCGGCTTATACACGAGTCAATATGTTTTCCCAGGTTTTGGGGGCAAAAGTAGGGGGGTCGGCTTATACACGGGTCGGCTTATACACGAGTATATACGGTATGTTTGGGGGTGTTTCTCTGCTAAGGGCACAGGACTACTTCACCGCATCAATGGGACAATGAATAGAGCCATGTACCGTAAATTCGTGAGTGAATCCTCCTTCCCTTCTAGGACGTCAATGACCCAAAACATACAGCCAAGGCAACAAAGGAGTGGCTCATAAAGAAGCACATTAAGGTCATGTTGTGGCCTAGCCAGTGTACAGACCTTAATCACATAGAAAACGTATGGAGGAGGCTGAAGCTCTGAGTTGCCAAGTGACAGCCTCCAAATCTTAATGATTTAGAGATGATCTGAACAGAGGAGTGGACCAAAATTCTTCTTCACATGTTTGCAAACCTCATCATTAACTACAAAAAACGTCTGACTGTTGTGCTTGCCAACAAGGCTGTTGCCACCAAGTATTAAGTCTTGTTTGCCAGAGGGATCAAATACTTATTTCTCTCTTCAAAATGCAAATACATTTATATAATTTAGACAATGTGATTTTCTGGATTTTATTTTTGATATTCTGTTTCTCACTGTTAACATTAAACTACCTTTAAAATTATAGACTGTTCATGTCTTTGTCAGTGGGCAAACTTACAAAATCATCAAGGGATCAAATAATTATTTCCTTCACTGTAGCTCTATGCTGTGCACCTAGATTACCATTTCCATTGACATCTCCCAAATACATGACTCAGGGGAAACCACCAATGGATTAATTCATTAAAATGAGGCAGCCAAATAAAGGCCCTGTCACACACTACGATATCGTTAACGATATTGTTGCAACGTCATCGGTTTTGTGACGTTGCAGCGACGTCAAAATGACATTGTTGCGTGTGACACGTATCAACGACCAACGATAAGTTCATTGATCATTGAAGAATGGCCAGGACCATTATTTTATCGTTGGTCTCCCGTTGGGCAGCCAGCATCAGCTTGTGTGACAGCGGGAGACCAACGATGAATGACCTCCCAGCGCCGCACAGAACACGCTGGGAACTGGTAACCATGGTAAATATCGGGTAGCTAAATGCAGCACTCTGCTTAGTTACCTGATGTTTATCCTGGTTACCAACGTTCTCGCTGGCCGCTGATCGCTGGTGAGTCCGCCTGTGTGACTGCTCACCACTGATCAGATAACGATGTCCCAGCGATCCCGATCGTTGGTGGGATCGCTGGGACATCGTAGTGTGTGACGGGGCCTTTACTCCGGACTCCATTTGACCTCTGTTAATCAGAATCCTTCCTTTCAAAAGGTGCATAAAACTGCTGTTAAGTACACTTTTGTGCACTTCTAAAATGAGCCATTGCAAGTTGGAAATCGCCGGATCACAGGCAGCACGGGAGTTTAAAGTGACCCCATCTGCCTCTTATCAGTGAATTTTCCATTGGGAATTCTGTCCGAATATTTTTCTGAGATTTACAAAGAAATTCCAATATAAACGCTCAGCGTAGAGCGCAGGATAAATGTGAGCCGAGCCTTTCTGTGATCTTCAGGAGGTAAAATGAAAAACAGCAACTGAAGAATTGGCTTTATTTATTATTAACGGCATTCACCTTGCGGTATAACTGATTAGGCGGCATTATTCCTCAGGTCAGTACAATTACAGCGATATCAGATTTATATATTTTTAAACTGGATACTAGCACACTATAAAAAATTTTTTTACAAAATAAAGGATTTTGCATTATTGAATTTTGATAGCTATCTTTAATATTTTTCTGCCAACAGAGTCATGTGAAGGCTTTTTTTTGCGAGATAAGTTGGAGATTTTATTGGTACTATTTTAGGCTACAAAGTATTTTTTTATCGCATTTTATTCTGCTTTTTGTGAGCAAGAATCAAAAAGAAACAGCAATTCAGGATTTTTTTACGCCATTCAATGACAGCTTTATTCTTTGGGATACTACGAAAACAGCAACAGCAGATTTATAATGTCTTATTTATGTTTTGCCGCTTTTACACAATAAAAAGAAGTTTATAGAATAAAAAATTCTTTTTGCATTGCTGGTATCCTGATAGCTATATCTTTTTTATTTTTTCACTGATGGAACTGTATGGCAGCTTGTTTTTTTTGGGGACAAGATGACGTTTTTACCATTTTTTATTAAAATATTACTTTTTGATTGCATTTTATGCCACTTTTTTGTCGGCTGTATGATGAAAATACATAGTTTTTGCTATGATTTTTTTCTTACCTCCCAGCCCCCTAAATGCTCGATCGCAGCACTTAGGGAGTTTAACAGTGAGGGGTGGTGAATGGACCGAGACGGCTGTGAAAGCTGGATCTTGGCTATCACTTACACAAAGCTCCTGGTGGTGATCATTCTGGCATGATTCCAGTGCCCACAAGATCTCCATGACTTACATTTACATAATTTTGGAGGAACCCCTTCCCAACCATGACGTAAACTGCCATGAAGGGGTTAATTAGTTATGTGGGGTCCATTGGGCACCAATCGAGCTTGTTGGACGCATGAAAGTTAGGTAACCGTCAGTTTCGATACCTTCCTATCTTGGATGCCCCTCCTCCATTCGAAGTGCATCAAGAGAATCAGCGTTGACTACACTGCCAAAGCGACCCCAAGTGACTTATATGGAAGTATTTTGACATGACTAACTGAAGGTTGATTAATAGGTCAATCTTATAGCAAACATTTGGCATATATAATCCTTTAGGTTTGCTATAGAATTCATTTTGATACACGCTACAGAAAGCTGGCCATAGACACAAGTAAAAAATATAAAATCTGCATGATTTTTTTTAACACATGTACAATAGTTTCAAATAAGAAATTCTGGAACTGCCCCAATCAGGAAAATTATTTATGAAAACTGTCTAATTTGCAACTATATTCTATTGTTGTACGCATGTCATGATTACACTTTTATGATAAAGTTATAAACTGCTATTATTAGGATAAGCGAGGAAGAAGTAGATCTGAAAATGAATAAGATCCTATTCTCAAGCAGTTAGTGTACCGTATATAATATTTACCTTATCAATTGGCAGCAATTAGTTCAACACCAGAAAACGAAAAGATTTAACTTGATGTTTAAAAAACAAACAAATAAAAAAAGTATTTCACAACTCAGCACAGTAGAAGGCCGCCTCTCCTGCTGTGACTTGGAAAGAAACTTGCTAGACTGGTTTTTCAGAATGTAAGCACTTTATATACAATGTACAAACCTGTAAATTCTGAGCACATGACAAATGTCAAGTAATTAAGTAAGTATAAGTGTCTTTACATTTCTCACTCAAACTACTATATATTTGCTCTGTATGTTTTATACTTTCTTATACAGGGTCGTCATCAGGGCATTACTGCTCTTACTTCCATAATGGGCCTGGTCAACAGAGGCCAGGAGAGGGGCCCATATAAGCTGACAGCCCGAGCCCCTCCTTTGTTATTCTTCTGCTGCCCATGCCCCGGGGGGCAGCGCCCAGAAGTGCAGCTGGAGGGGGACTGGTGGGGGCCTCCCTGGTGGCTGCAGTGGGGCCAGACGTTTTATCTCTGAGCTGCTGTCAGGTTAACAAAATGTTGCGCCAGCTCCCATTTACTGACCAATTGTACAAGGGTCTTTTAGACTCTTGCACAATTGAAGCCCTGACCGCCAGAACTTGTGAGTCAGGGTGAAGCCAGAATGCTTCATAAATACTGTCCCCCAGTATGCTTCACATTCACTGCCCCCTCATGCTTCAGATACATTGTCCCCCAGTATGTTTCACATATGCTACCCTGCAGTCATCCCTCTTTGTCTAATTACAAGGACTATTTGGTGTCCTTTAGCTCCACTGAGCACTATCCACCACTGCTGTTTGCGTCTTCATGGCTTGGGGTGACATCAGTAGCGTGATCAGCTGACCTGACCTTTTTTTTTTTTCTAGTTGTTTGACCCAGTGTCCCTGCTGGCACCAGTTCACATTATGTCTGTGAGTGATGTGCAGTTTTTTTCTGTTTTGTGTATAACGAATGGAGAATCTGGCTCCATGACTGCAACATGCACCCTCGTCACCTACAGGTGGTCTTAGGTTGAGATGGTGTCCACCCACTTAAGAATGGGATAGGGAGGAAAAGAAGGACAGGGATGTCAGCATTAGGACTCATCAGACCTGGGGTCGCCTTGTCGCGGCTTATGAGCAAACGGACATTGGCCAATGTGCGTACTAAGAACCCCAAGAAAATAAAAAAATAAGATTTTTGAGTTTTTTGAAAAAAACGTAAGTTGTTTGACCCAGTGTCCCTGCTGGCACCAGTTCACATTATGTCTGTGAGTGCTGTGCAGTTTTTTTCTGTTTTGTGTATAACGAATGGAGAATCTGGCTCCATGACTGCAACTTGCACCCTCATCACCCACAGGTGGTCTTAGGTTGAGATGGTGTCCACCCACTTGAGAGTGGGATAGGGAGGAAAAGGAGGGCAGGGATGTCAGCGTTAGGACTCATCAGACCTGGGGTCGCCTTGTTGCGGCTGATGAGCAAACGGACATTGGCCAATGTGCATACCAAGAACCCCAAGAAAATAAAAAAATAAAATTTTTGAGATTTTTGAAAAAAAACTAAGTTTTTAAATTTTTTCATCAAATATATACCGCTTGTTAGCATGTTTGCACATTGGTAGTAGCTGAGTGCTGCAGAGAATTTCTTTCTAGTTGTTTGACCCAGTGTCCCTGCGGGCACCAGTTTACATTATGTCTGTGAGTGCTGTGCAGTTTTTTTCTGTTTTGTGTATAACAAATGGAGAATCTGGCTCCATGACTGCAACTTGCACCCTCATCACCCACAGGTGGTCTTAGGTTGAGATGGTGTCCACCCACTTGAGAGTGGGATAGGGAGGAAAAGGAGGGCAGGGATGTCAGCGTTAGGACTCATCAGACCTGGGGTCGCCTTGTCACGGCTGATGAGCAAACGGACATTGGCCAATGTGCGTACCAAGAACCCCAAGAAAATATAAAAATAAGATTTTTGAGTTTTTTTTAAAAAAACGTAAGTTGTTTGACCCAGTGTCCCTGCTGGCACCAGTTTACATTATGTCTGTGAGTGCTGTGCAGTTTTTTTTTGTTTTGTACATTGTTACATAGTTACACAGGTTGAAAAAAAGTTCTAGGTCCATCGAGTTCAACCTTACTCCATCAATTATACATTTTTGTAACTGTCATTTATAACCGACAATATTATACATGATCAGATCCAGGGATGGTGTACAGACAGTCCGCGCTGCTTTAAATAATCAGTCACAAGTCTTTAGGTAAAAGACCCCCCTTCTTTATTTCCACCTACGCGTTTCAGTGCCACTCCGGGCACCGTCATCAGGGTATCCTACTACATGCAATAAAAACTAGTTGTGGGTGCACACAACTAGACCAGGTGAGTGCACCTCTTTTTGATCTGAGTGTGGAATCAGTGTCATATTGATAGGGCACTATTGCGCCTCGCTTGTCTCCTTTATCTTTTTCTATAATATTATACATGGGTCTGAGTTGACATTACAATTAGGTAGCAAGTACTGATGGTACTTGTGATGTATTCCGGTACGGATGAGGGTTTTGATGCTGTTTTTGTATTGATGGGAATTATATGGATGTATTTCTATATTGCTGATGGTTCTGATGATGAATTTCTGTACCGATGAGGGTTTTGATGCTTTGTTTCTGTACCTATAGTGGTTCTGGTGATGTATTTCTATATGGATGATGGTTGAGATGCATGATTCTGTTTTGATAAGGGTTCTAGTTATGTATTTTAGTACCTCAGGTGGTTCTTGTGATGTATTCCTGTACTGATGACAGTTGTGATGCTGTGTTTCTGTACTGATGGGGGTTCTATGGGCATAGTTTTGTACCACTGGTGCGTTTGGTGATGTATTCCTGTGCTGCTATAAGTTCTAATCCTGTGCAAATGTGACAGTTAAGAATTTGTAAGATTACGTTAGACATGGCTATGTTACTAAAGTATTGCGCAATCTGACAATTTAAGGGTTACTATGTATTTATTTATATTAGGAACATTAAAGTGGCCATTCAAGTTTGTGATGAGTCTGTGGTCACTCTATGTGACTGCAGACTTCTGAATTCTCACACTGTGCTCACTCCATGCTGTTAGGATTCTCTGGTGTCGGTGGTAAGAGTGGGAAGTTACAAAACTTTGCAATTTGCATACATGCAGTCACGTTCCAACTAGACATGCGCTGCCTTGCTAAATGAACATGAATTAAGCCAGAAACATCTAGTCAGAATGTAGACAGACATAAACAAAGAGAATTTTGTTTACGTACCGTAAATTCTTTTTTCTTGAATCATCAATGGGAGACCCAGACAATGGGGTTTAGGGCTCTGCCCTCCGGAGGTCACACTAGGTACTACAAGTTTGTAGACACCGCCTCCTCCGCTTATAAACCCCCACCGTAGGAGACATCCTCAGTTTAGTCCATAAGCTGCGAGGAGAAATTAAACCACACCCGAAACATCGGGAAGAATGCCGTGCACAGACGGTTCAACAACCCGGCAAACACTGTCTCAACAGAGAACAGAACAAGTGCAAAATATGCAACGGAACAACTGGGTGGGTGCTGGGTCTCCCATTGATGATTCAAGAAAAAAGAATTTACGGTACGTAAACAAAATTCTCTTTTTTCTGATCATCATAATGGGAGACCCAGACAATGGGGATGTCCTAAAGCAATACCCCAGGGCGGGAAGAGTTCCTCAACAAGACGGATAACACATGGTTCCCTTTTAAAGGTGGGCAACCGCCGCCTGGAGAACCCGCCTGCCCAAACTCGCATCCGCAGAGGCATGGGCATGCACCATATAGTGCTTAGAGAAAGTGTGCAGGCTGGACCAAGTGGCCGCTTGACACACCTGTAGAGCAGAAGCTCGATGTCGCAAGGCCCAAGAGGCACCTACAGCTCTAGTAGAGTGTGCCTTCAAACCCACCGGGAGAGGCAAACCAGAAGACCGGTAAGCCTCCTGAATGGGAGCCTTGATCCATCTGGCCAAGGTCGACTTGGAAGCCGCGGACCCCTTACAGCGACCCATCGTGAGGACAAATAAGGAATCCGAACTCCTAAAGGAGGCGGTCCTGGACACATAAATGCGTACAGCTCTCACGAGGTCCAGAGTATGGAGGTCGCGCTCAACCTGATGAACGGGAGCGGGGCAAAATGATGGGAGAACAATCTCCTGGTTCAAGTGGAATGTTGAAACCACCTTCGGCAAAAATTCAGGCCGTGGGCGCAACACCACCTTGTCCTGGTGAACCACCAGAAAGGGTGACTTGCACGAGAGTGCAGCCAATTCTGAGACCCTTCTCAGAGACGTAATCGCCACCAGAAAGACCACCTTCTGGGACAGACGAGAGAGAGAGATGTCTCTCAGAGGCTCAAACGGCGGTTTCTGCAGTGTCGTCAGGACCATGTTTAGATCCCAAGGGTCCAGAGGTCGCCTATAGGGCGGGACCACCCGAGACACCCCCTGCAGAAATTGACGTACCTTCGGGAGGAGCGCCAAGCGCCTGTCAAACAGCACTGAAAGTGCTGATACTTGACCTTTCAGAGAGCCAAGGGATAATCCCAACTCCAACCCCGACTGTAGGAAGGCCAGCAATGTCGGGATAGACAAAGGCCACGGTGAGCGGCCACCAGAGGCACACCAGGTAAAAAAGATTTTCCACGTTCTGTGGTATATCTTCCTGGAAACAGGTTTCCTTGCCCGATTCATAGTGGCAACCACTGTAGGAGAGAAACCTCTGGATGTCAGCAGCCAGGCCTCAAGAGCCATGCAGTCAATCTGAGAGCCCTGGAATTGAGGTGGAAGAATGGCCCTTGCGCGAGTAGATCTGCGCGTTCTGGAAGGGCCCACCCGTGTCCGCCTGACAGTTGCCACAGGTCCGGGTACCAAGACCTCCTGGGCCAATCTGGAGCCACTAGAATGGCCACTCTGCATTCCGTCCTGATCTTCCACAGGACCCTGGGAATCAGAGCCAGAGGCGGAAACACATATGGCAGCTGGAATCTGGACCAGCCCAGAATCAGGGCGTCCGCCCCCAGAGACTGGGGATCCCAAGACCTTGCCATGTATTGGGGCACCTGATGATTCAGCCGTGAGGCCATCAGATCCACGTCCGGAGTGCCCCACCTGCCGCAGATGTCCCGGAAGACGTCTGGATGTAGAGACCACTCTCCGGCGTCCATCCCCTGTCGGCTCAGATAGTCGGCCTCCCAGTTCTCGACCCCTGGGATGTGAACTGCGGAGATCAGGCAGCCGTTTTCCTCCACCCAGAGTAGAATGCGGTGGACTTCGGCGAGGGCCTGAGCACTTCTGGTCCCTCCCTGATGATTTATGTAGGCGACGGCCGTCGCATTGTCGGACTGTACCCGAATGGGCTGTCCTGACAGGAATTTCTGAAACGCCAGTAGCGCCAGATAGACCGCCTTGATCTCCAGCACGTTGATCTGCAACGCCGACTCCGACCGAGTCCAGAGGCCTTGAGCCCTGTGGTGCAAGAACACCGCCCCCCAGCCCTTTAGACTGGCGTCGGTGGTCACCACTAACCATGACGGTTTTAGGAAGGACCGGCCCCGTGACAGGTGAAGTGGCAGGAGCCACCACTGCAGGGAGTCCCTGGTCGGTTGTGACAGTGTCACCAGCCGATTCAGAGAGATCGTCCTCTTGTCCCATCTGCGAAGAATCTCCAGCTGGAGAGGACGGAGGCGAAACTGTGCGAACGGCACCGCCTCTATCGCCGCTACCATGCGACCCACCAGTCTCATCAATACCCGCAGGGATGACTGTGGAGACAGGAGGACATTCTGCACTCCTGATTGGATCGCAAGCTGCTTGGCTTGAGGTAGGGACACCAGGGCCGAGTCCGTGTGGAAGTCCATGCCCAGATATGTCAATGACTGGGTCGGAACCAGGGTTTCTGAATGTTGATAAGCCACCCGAACCGTTCCAGGGACTTCATGGTCACCTCCAGGCTTACCCGACAAAGGTCTTCCGATGGCGCCCTGACCAACAGGTCGTCCAAATAGGGTATGACGGCGTGTCCCTGCGCATGCAGGAGAGCCATCATGGAGGCCATCACCTTTGTGAACACCCGTGGTGCTGAGGCTAGCCCGAATGGCAGTGCCACAAATTGGAAGTGCTCTTCCCCCACTGCGAATCCCAACCAGCGCTGATGAGCTGGTGCAATGGGGACGTGAAGGTAAGCGTCCCTGATATCGATGGACGCTAGGAAGTCTCCCTGTGACACAGCCGCGATCACTGAGCGCAGGGATTCCATGCGGAACTTCCGAGCCAACACGTGACGGTTGAACAACTTGAGGTCCAAAACCGGGCGAAAAGAGCCGTCCTTTTTTGGGACAATAAAGAGGTTAGAGTAAAAACCCCTGAACCTCTCTTCCGTGGGCACAGGGACCACCACTCCGTCTCTGCGGAGTCCCTCCAACACCAGGTAAAAAGCCTGAGCCTTTTCTGGAGATGGAACCGACCGATGGAATCGGTGTATTGGTTGTGACGTCAGCTCTATCCTGTATCCTCTTGAGACTACGTCTCGAACCCACTGATCTTGAATGTGAAGAAGCCACGTGTCCTGAAAGCGGGACAGGCGGCCCCCCACCTGTGGGGAGGCAGGATGAGATAGCGAGTCATGTCGAAGCGGGCTTGGGGGTGGCAGCCGCTGCCCCCGCCGGCTTCTTCTGACGACTCTTGGAACGCCACTGAGTAGCAGGCTTGCCCCCTCGGTCTGAGCGAGTGGACGCCGTTGATGACTGTGAACCGGAGCGAAAGGACCACTGCTTAGGGTTCCTTTTCACGGTGTACCGTGGCTTAGGCTTATTCTGCGGTATCTTAGACTCAGCAGAATCCTTTATCAATTTATCCAGTTCGGTGCCAAAAAGCCTGTCACCAGCGAACGGAAGATTTTGTAAAATCTTCTTAGATGTGGCATCTGAGTCCCAGAGACGCAGCCACAAAAGCCTGCGGATCGCAATTGCATTGGCCGAGGCCACAGCAGAGCGAGTGGCAGTTTCCAAAGATGCCGTCCTGGCATAGTCCGCATAGGCCCTTGCTCTCTCAGTGAGAGCCAGGACCTCTGGGCTGGACCTAGCTAGATCAGTGATACCATCCAAACAGATAGTGATCGCTTGGAGGGTCCAGACTGCGGCAAAATTAGGGGCAAATGAAGACCCCACAGCCTCATAGGAAGACTTGGCGAGTTGCTCGACCTGTCTATCAGTAGCATCCTTCAACGAGGAGCTATCAGAGGCAGAAAACAAGGAGCGCGCAGCAATCCTAGTCATGGAAGCATCCACCTTGGGAGACTGCGACCATTCCTGGAGCGCCTCCTGGGGAAAGGGAAAGCGATTGTCCTTAGTTTTACGGACATAACGCCGCCCAGGATGCAACCTGGGAGCTTTAATCACCCTTCCGAAATTAGTGTGGTCCATGAAGGAGCCACTTGGTCTAGCCTCTGGCCGCAGCCATTGATAGATCTCCTTGGGGTGTACAGTCACCTCCTCAGGAGGAGTGACAAGACGCAATGTCTCATTGATGGAGGACACCAGATCCTCCACCCCATCTGGAGGTTCAGACATAGACCCAAGAGTAGAACCCCCATCATCTTCCTCACCATCAGAGGAACGCTCCTCCTCAGAGAGAGTCTGGAGCTCAGGAGAGGCCTCACGGGCTCGCTTAGGGGGTCTTACAGCAGAAGTAAGAGACACCCGGGGGTAACTAGGAGGAGTAGCTGGGTTCTCCAGTCTCCTATGCAGTGCCTCCAGGGTTTGCGACATGGAGGACATCTGGGACAGCAGAGATTCATTGATCTTATTCTGCGTTTCCCATGGCCCTGGGATCACCTGAACCTCAGGGTATAATCCCGGATTTGCAGACTCAATAGTAGCAGATCGGGCCTCTGGGCGTCCGCAGTTATTGCAGGACCCCTCCACCAGTGTCCCGTTGCATGTAGTACAGACAATGGTGGCCACAGCCGCCTTAGCAGCATGCTTCCCAGCTGAGGACATCTCCACAGTGAGGGGAATATAAGCCAAAGTTCACAAACAAACCGGGAATCCCGGTGGCTTACCGACCGCAGTAAAGCGGTAGGAGGAAGCGGTGTGTGTGTGTGACCTCCGCGAGTTCCGGTCTCCCTTGCAAGTGCAGCCACGCGCTGCCGTTCAGATCCCAGTCGGGAAGTGAGGGAGAAGATGGCCGCCGACAGTGAAGATGTGGGCGGAGCCAGGAACACGCGGGAAGAACACACAACACGCCCAGCGGTGATGTCACCATAAGGGCTGCCTCCTCCTCCTCCAGACTGCCTCAGCAATGGAGGTGCCGGAGCCCGCAGCGCGGGAAACAAGAGTGAATATCACCACACACACTCTCAGACTGCTTGTACACAGAAAAACACCCGCAGTCTACAGCCTCAGCCCCTGTGAAACACAGGGCGGTCAGCCAGGGCGACCCCAGCACAGGGTCACCGCCAGAACCGCGGACCCGAGGGTAACCGCGCGGTCTGAGTGTCATGACACCACAGTGACAGACACTACCCCCAGGCACACAGGAGACACACCAGGTGCCTCAGTGCCGGTCCGGTCTGTAAGCACCTTTAGGGAGGCCTCGGACGGGGGTACAGCACCAGTCCGGAGTGTAAGCACCATTTAGGGAGGCCTCGGACTGGGCTGGCTCCGTCCGGTCTGTAAGCACCATTTAGGGAGGCCTCGGACGGAGCGGAGCTGTGCAAGGCTCCAGGCTCCCCCTATCCAGAGCCTCCATGGAGGGATGGAAAGGAAAGGAGCGCGACAGCGTACCGGGAGAACACTAAAGTGTCCAGGCTAAAAGCCCTCCGGTACCTCCACCAGCGTGTTCCACAAGGGTGAGCGGGGAGGCTGTCGAGGATCCCGAATGGGACCATTTTACCTTGTCTTCATACGCCATCACGTAAGCTGTGAGAATGCAGTGAAGTGCAAGCAAAGCGTGATCCTCCGAGCACACTAAGTTTAAAACTGAGGATGTCTCCTACGGTGGGGGTTTATAAGCGGAGGAGGCGGTGTCTACAAACTTGTAGTACCTAGTGTGACCTCCGGAGGGCAGAGCCCTAAACCCCATTGTCTGGGTCTCCCATTATGATGATCAGAAAAAATCTCTTTGGCATGGGAGAATCCTGAAAGTGTGCAGTGCATGCGCTGTGAAAATTCAGAAGCTTGCAGTTACTTAGAATGACTACAGACTTTCATATCAAACCTGGACAAACCCTTTCATTTTAAAATTAAGCACTGTAACTCAATCTTAGCAGCGTCTAATATACTCACTGTCAGGATTCAGCTCCTGCTGGTTCCAGCAGTCATCACATGGCCAATCCAATTTTCATACTTATGTGACAGCTTTTCTTCCTGCTTCTCTTCTTATTTATTTGTGATGCTGTGTGCAGTATTTGTGATGCTGTGCGCAGTATTTATTTGCGATGTGTGTAGTATTTATTTATGATCCTATGTACAGTATTTATTTATGACACTATGTGTAATATTTATTTGTGATGCTGTGTGCAGTATTTGTGATGCTGTGTGCAGTATTTGTGATGCTATGTGCAGTATTTATATGTGATGCTGTGTGCAATATTTATTTTTGATGCTATGTGCAGTATATATTTGTGATGCTGTGTGCAGTATTTGTGATGCTGTGTGCAGTATTTGTGATGCTATGTGCAGTATTTATTTGTAATGCTGTGTGCAGTATTTATTTTGTGTATGCTGTGTGCAGTATTTATTTGTAATGCTGTGTGCAGTATTTATTTGTAATGCTGTGTGCAGTATTTATTTGTGATGCTGTGTGCAGTATTTATATTATGCTGTGTGCAGTATTTATATTGTGATGCGTGTGCAGTATTTATTTGTGATGCTGTGTGCAGTATTTGTGATGCTATGTGCAGTATTTATTTGTGATGCTGTGTGCAGTATTTATTTGTGATGCTGTGTGCAGTATTTATTTTTGATGCTATGTGCAGTATTTATTTGTGACACTGTGTGTGCAGTATTTGTGATGCTGTGTGCAGTATTTGTGATGCTATGTGCAGTATTTATTTGTGATGCTGTGTGCAGTATTTATTTGTGATGCTGTGTGCAGTATTTATATGTGATGCTGTGTGCAGTATTTATTTTTGATGCTATGTGCAGTATTTATTTGTGATGCTGTGTGCAGTATTTGTGATGCTGTGTGCAGTATTTGTGATGCTGTGTGCAGTATTTATTTTTGATTGCTATGTGCAGTATTTATTTGTGATACTGTGTGCAGTATTTGTGATGCTGTGTGCAGTATTTGTGATGCTGTGTGCAGTATTTATTTGTGATGCTGAGTGTTGCAGTATCTTATATGTGATGCTGTTGTGCAGTATTTATTTTTGATGCTATGTGCAGTATTTATTTGTGATGCTGTGTGCAGTATTTGTGATGCTGTGTGCAGTATTTGTGATGCTATGTGCAGTATTTATTTGTAATGTGTGTGCAGTATTTATTTGTGATGCTGTGTGCAGTATTTATTTTGTAATGCTGTGTGCAGTATTTATTTGTGATGCTGTGTGCAGTATTTATATTGTGATGCTGTGTGCAGTATTTGTGATGCTGTGTGCAGTATTTATTTTTGATGCTATGTGCAGTATTTATTTGGTGTAATGCTGTGTGCAGTATTTGTGATGCTGTGTGCAGTATTTGTGATGCTATGGCGCAGTATTTATTTGGATGCATTGAGTGTGCAGTATTTATTTGTGATGCTGTGTGCAGTATTTATTTGTGATGCTGTGTGCAGTATTTATTTGTATTGCTGTGTGCAGTATTTATTTGTGATGCTGTGTGCAGTATTTATTTGTGATGCTGTGTGCAGTATTTATTTGTGATGCTATGTGCAGTATTTATTTGTGATGCTGTGTGCAGTATTTATTTGTGATTTGTGTGCAGTATTTGT
Organism: Allobates femoralis; assembly: GCA_033576535.1. Classification (NCBI taxonomy): domain Eukaryota; kingdom Metazoa; phylum Chordata; class Amphibia; order Anura; family Aromobatidae; genus Allobates; species Allobates femoralis. Next base: position 341,101,547 of record JARQOC010000004.1, on the reverse strand, counting down.
GAGTTTGTGTGTGCAGTATTTATTTGTGATGCTGTGTGCAGTATTTATTTGTGATGCGTGTGTGCAGTATTTGTGACGCTGTGTGCAGTATTTATTTGTGATGCTGTGTGCAGTATATTATTTGTGATGCTGTGTGCAGTATTTGTGATGCTGTGTGCAGTATTTATTTGTGATGCTGTGTGCAGTATTTATTTGTGATGCTGTGTGCAGTATTTATTTGTGATGCTATGTGCAGTATTTATTTGTGATTTTGTGTGTAGTATTTGTGATGCTGTGATGCAGTATTTATTGTGATGCTGTGTGCAGTATTTGTGATGTTGTGTGCAGTATTTATTTGTTGATGCTGTGTGCAGTATTTATTTGTGATAGTTGTGTGCAGTATTTATTTGTGATGCTGTGTGCAGTATTTGTGATGCTGTACGCAGTATTTGTGATGCTGTGTGCAGTATTTATTTGTGATGCTGTGTGCAGTATTTGTGATCATGTGTGTAGTATTTATTTGTGATGCTGTGTGCAGTATTATTTGTGATGCTGTGTGCAGTATTTGGTGATCATGTGTGTAGTATTTATTTGTGATGCTGTGTGCAGTATTTATTTGTGTTGCTGTGTGCAGTATTTATTTGTCATGCTGTGTGCAGTATTTGTGATCATGTGTGTAGTATTTGTGATGCTGTGTGCAGTATTTATTGTGATGCTATGAGCAGTATTTATTTGTAATGCTGTGTGCAGTATTTGTGATGCTGTGTGCAGTATTTATTTGTGATGCTATGAGCAGTATTTATTTGTGATGCTGTGTGCAGTATTTGTGATGCTGTGTGCAGTATTTGTGATGCTATGTGCAGTATTTATTTGTGATGCTGTGTGCAGTATTTGTGATGCTGTGTGCAGTATTTGTGATGCTATGAGCAGTATTTATTTGTGATGCTGTGTGCAGTATTTGTGATGCTGTGTGCAGTATTTGTGATGCTATGTGCAGTATTTATTTGTGATGCTGTGTGCAGTATTTGTGATGCTGTGTGCAGTATTTGTGATGCTATGAGCAGTATTTATTTGTGATGCTGTGTGCAGTATTTGTGATGCTATGAGCAGTATTTTTTGTGATGCTGTGTGCAGTATTTGTGATGCTGTGTGCAGTATTTGTGATGCTATGAGCAGTATTTATTTGTGATGCTGTGTGCAGTATTGTTGTGTGTGCTGTGATTGCAGTATTATTTGTGATGCTGTGTGCAGTATTTGTGATGCTGTGTGCAGTATTTGTGATGCTATGAGCAGTATTATTTGTGATGCTGTGTGCAGTATTGTGATGCTGTGTGCAGTATTGTGATGCTATGTGCAGTATTTATTTGTGATGCTGTGTGCAGTATTTGTGATGCTATGGCAGTATTTAGGTGATGCTGTGTGCAGTATTGTGAGCTGTTGCAGTATTTGTGATGCTATGTGCAGTATTTATTTGTGATGCTGTGTGAGTATTTGTGATGCGTGTGCAGTATTTGTGATGCTATGTGCAGTATTTATTTGTGATGCTGTGTGCAGTATTTGTGATGCTGTGTGCAGTATTTGTGATGCTGATGGCAGTATTTATTTGTGATGCTGTGTGCAGTATTTGAGATGCTGTGTGCAGTATTTGTGATGCTATGTGCAGTATTTATTTGTGATGCTGTGTGCAGTATTTGTGATGCTGTGTGCAGTATTTGTGATGCTATGAGCAGTATTTATTTGTGATGCTGTGTGCAGTATTTGTGATGCTGTGTGCAGTATTTGTGATGCTATGTGCAGTATTTATTTGTGATGCTGTGTGCAGTATTTGTGATGCTGTGTGCAGTATTTGTGATGCTGTGTGCAGTATTTGTGATGCTATGAGCAGTATTTATTTGTGATGCTGTGTGCAGTATTTGTGATGCTGTGTGCAGTATTTGTGATGCTATGAGCAGTATTTATTTGTGATGCTGTGTGCAGTATTTGTGATGCTGTGTGCAGTATTTGTGATGCTATGTGCAGTATTTATTTGTGATGCTGTGTGCAGTATTTGTGATGCTGTGTGCAGTATTTGTGATGCTATGAGCAGTATTTATTTGTGATGCTGTGTGCAGTATTTGTGATGCTGTGTGCAGTATTTATTTGTGATGCTGTGTGCAGTATTTGTGATGCTGTGTGCAGTATTTGTGATGCTGTGTGCAGTATTTGTGATGCTGTGTGCAGTATTTGTGATGCTGTGTGCAGTATTTGTGATGCTATGAGCAGTATTGGTCTCTTACTCTCTTTATAAATATCAATGACTTATTATTAATAAACCAGTCACATGGGGTCACAGTTTGAAACTTGTTCCTGACACTATAATGTATCTAACCCCTTCCCCCCACACATCCCTTCAGGTTACAGCCAATGCCATAGTAATGAGGTGTCTATCACTTACTCCATAGGGTGGGCTGCAGTGTGCCCCCCATGTGCCTGTAGCACACTTGGTGGCAGAGTGGCAGCTGCACCCACATCACACTGTACAATACAGGTTGGAGGATCTAGTAGTGCAATGCTGAGATTGTGAGCTGATTCAGAGGCCATCACTTACCAGCCTGATCACACACTGCTCTATTCATGAGTCCTGCGAGGGGAGAGCTTCCAGGGCACTGCTTCAGCTTCCAGGAATAGCCATGCAGACATCATGCCCACGCCCTCCACATTATTCTGCCTGCCAGGGCTCCATTCAGTGAGGGGCTTTGCTTGCACCAAGCACAGGGAAGCACTTTGTGTCCTCTGGGTGAGATCTCTCCAGCATCCATTCATTGCAGTAATATGAGGAGGCATTAGGTGAGTATCACATCACAGGACTGTGGCAGCCATTAGATTTCTATAAATTACGTCACATGGTATGCAAATAAAGCTACTTACTGGAACAATACATGCATTGGGTCCTGAAAGGGTTAAATTTGAGCTGATTAGAGCTAAGGTGACAGTATGTGCAGTGTCTGTTCTGTCATCAGGATCTGGTCTGGGTTTACAAAACAAGATGTGACCTCCAAGCCTACAAATGGGGCAAGTTCACACCTGACATTAGGCAAACATGACAAAGATGGTCCTGAAAATAAGGAAAGGATGCAGGACATCTTCCAGGTAGCTTACATCTATCTGCTTTCTTTAAAGGATTGCATTTTTTTCAGGAATGTGCCGTTTATATGTTATTGTATATATTAGGCTATATCACCCGAACTCAGTTGATGAGGTCTAAAACTTAGGAAACTGCGGTGAGGAGCATTTAATGTTTTCATTCCCTTTGTTTTTGCACCTACGTTTTTTTTCTTTTAAAATTCCTGTATAGAAGCCGATGGCAGAAAAAGCACCATAGTTATCACGTCCCCGATACACAGCCTGAAAATGGCCTGGAAAGCTCACACATGGCTTAGGCACTGTGCGTTTTTGGTCTGTTTTTGCGTGTCAATTTTTGTAGCCAAGACCAGGAGTGGAACAATCAGAGGAAAAGTGTAAGGGCCGTTTCATACTGCGGCGTGATCCGGTCCGGGTCTGTCCGGGAGGACCCTGACAGCCGCCGACCGGATCAGCACACAGGACTGGGGGGCTATTATGCCCTCTGATCCGGTCATCAGGAAACGCTCCTCACAGGAGCCCATTCTAAAAAACGGATTGCATTACATACAATCTGGTTTCTGCATCCGGCTCTGCAGCCTGCGTGAAAAATCATGCAGGCTGCAGTTTTCGGAGCGGTTGTAACATCCGCATTGCTTAGGATGTGTAATCCTGAGCAATGCAGTTCCCGTATACTTTGCTTATCCCGGCTGCCGCCGGGATAAGCAAAGTGTTTAATGTTGTTAAAGAAGCTTTCATATTATTAAAAAGTGTGCCCATCATGTCTCTAGGGGGTGCCCACCTCCCCAGAGACATGCTGCCTACTCTGGTGGGCATGTAATAGGTTAATTAGTCATGTACAGTAAGCCGACTCCTGTCGGCTCTGTACATTTTTATGAATGAAGCCGCCTGCTCCTCTGTCAGCGGTGTGCATACTATACGTAATGTACTTATAGTATGTGCGCTGTTCAGGGTCCTGAAGGCTTTTAGAGCAGATCTATGGCACTGCGCAGCCCATAGATCTAATGTACAAGCCTACTGGACCTCGGACAGCGCACATACTATGCGTACATTACGTATAGTATGCGCACCGCTGACAGAGGAGCAGGCGGCTTCATTCATAAAAATGTACAGAGCCGACAGGAGTCGGCTTACTGTACATGACTAATTAACCTATTACATGCCCACCAGAGTAGGCAGCATGTCTCTGGGGAGGTGGGCACCCCTAGAGACATGATGGGCACACTTATTAATAATATGAAAGCTTTTTTTAAAGATGTCACAGTTTGCTCATCCCTGCGGCAGCAGGGATGAGCAAACTGTACGGTAACCGGATTGCTCTGGATTACACATCCGGAGCAAAACGGTTACCGGATTGCGGCTTGTCTGAAGCAAATTGCGTTCACCGCATCCGGATCTGGATGTGGTGAACGCAATTCTATTTTAATGTGTGACCCTAGCCTAATAGAAATACGTCACCTCTTCTGGATTTATCATCCACTCCTGGTTTTGACTACAAATTCTGAGGTAAAAAAAAACCCTCACCAAATACTCAAGTTATAGATGTGGCATCAATGGTTCCAGAAAAGTGGATGTATTTCAGTATTTGAGCGAGTTTACCTCAGAATTTGTAAGTCAAATCCAGGAGTGGGTGATAAATACAGAAGTAGTGACGTGTTTCTATTACACTTTTCCTCTGATTGTTCCACTTCTGATTTTGGCTTACCCATACTGAGGTAAAACTTACCTGATACTCAATTTATTCACGTGGCCTTAGTTCCTTATAGTTGTTTGCAATATTACATGTGATTTCTTCTGTTTAGTGGATGATATCTCCATTTAAAGGGGTTTTCCTATAAAGATGATAAAAAAATAGCCTACATGGAGCCATATGCACTTAAAGGGAACCTAACCTCTAAAAATGAGCCCCAGGCTCTTTTAACCTGCCCCTGCACCATTGTAATCCATTTCTATCCATCCCTTTGTGTCCATAAAGCGCTATTGTAAAGTTTATAAAAGTTCTTTGTTTACCTGTGGATCTGCAGCTTCTCATTATATGTGAAGCCGCAAAAGGCGGTCTTTTGTACTTCTCCCCGCCGCCAGTGTGTTAATTATGCACACCCATATGGGCGTGCTATAGAGCAGAGACTGTGCTTGTGCTGCAAAGGGGCGCTACAGGGTATTCAATGGATTACAATGGTGCAGGACAGGTTAAAAGAGCCTGGGGGCTCATTTTTTTGAGGTTAGGTTCCCTTTAAAGGGGTTATCTGGGATATTTAGTAAAAAACAAAAAGTGCCCAAACACTAACAGGCAGGTAGCTGCACCTACCTGCCCGTTGCTGCCAACACCAGTTCCTGCTGTTTACCCTGGCATAGGTGGTCTTATACTGATCCAGTCGGCTGTGAACGGTGCCGAGCACAACAGGCAGATATCACCTGTAAAAGCAATCTATGTATTTTCCTACCGTATACGTAAAGGCCCAGTTACACACACAGATATTTGTGCACAGATTGTTTGCAGATCTCTGGTTGCAGTGAAATCATGGACACATTGTTCCATTTTGTGGCCGTGTACAAATGTAACAATGTGTCCATGATTTCACTGCAACCAGAGATCTGCGAACAATCTCTGCACAATTATCTGTGTCTATAACGGAGCCTTTAGTTTTTCTAGGAGATCAGCCACCAGAAGGTTCCTGTCAGGTTCACTGGATGTGTTTGCCAGTGGGCGGGGCCACCGTCCAGCATCACATGACTTCCTCCAGACTGTTGTGACGTCATTTTCCAGAGTTCCCTGCTCCTGTGCACACTCCTGAGTCTTACGGCCCTTTCACATCAGCGGTAATTTGAAATCGCGGCAGATGCGGTGAAAAAAAACGCATCTGCCGCGATTACCGCATACCGGCTGCACTTGCGGCGCGGTTGCGGTAAACGCCATGCAAAGTATAGGCGGACTTGCGGCAGGTGCGGCCGCGAAAAAAACCGCGGCTGACTGCGGTTTTTTTCGCGGCCGCACCTGCCGCAAGTGCAAAACCGCACTTGCCGCACCTGCCGCAAGTCCGCCTATACTTTGCATGACGTTTACCGCAACCACGTCGCAAGTGCAGCCGGTATGCGGTAATCGCGGCAGATGCGTTTTTTTTCACCACATCTGCCGCGATTTGAAATTACCGCTGATGTGAAAGGGCCCTTAGGATCCCTTCACACTGTGTTTTTTCCCTGTCCGTGTTGACCCTTTAATTTGAAGGAGCACACGGACAGGAACGGATGTGTGAAAACGGATTCTAATTATGCTCCCGGATCCTTTTTTTGACGGATTTGTAAATTACCAGAGATTGGGGGAGTCTATTTGCATGGATTACAATTCTGGAGCGAGAGAGAGATCAGGAAGGATATGTACTTTGCTTCTGAGCATGCTCGGTACACCAAAACGGATCCGTCTCCATAGACCGCCATGTTATTTGAAGCGGACAGCATCAAATCCGTTTCTGTCCACTTTTTTGAAGGCAGCCCAAATTCGGAGCGGTTTCCAATTCTGAGGATCGGAAAAAAGTGTCCACAAATGGATCCCTGACAAAAATGACACAAACGGATGGCTATTAACCCCTTAGTGACGGAGCCAATTTCCACCTTAATGGCCAGACCGGTTTTTGTAATTCTGACCACTCTCCCTTTATGAGGTTATATCTCTGGAACACTTCAACGGATCCTAGCGATTCTGAGATTGTATTTTCGTGACATATTGGGCTTCATGTTAGTGGTAAATTTAGGTCGATAATTTCTGTGTTTATTTGTGAAAATATAAAAAAATTGGCAAAAATTTTGAAAATTTGACAATTTTCAAATTTGTCATTTTTATTCTGTTGAATCGGAGCGTTATGTGACACAAAATAGTTAATAAATAACATTTCCCACATGTCTACTTTACATCAGCACAATTTTGGAAAAAAAAAATTTTTGGTTAGGAAGTTATAAGGGGTCAAAGTTCATCAGCAATTTTTCATTTTTCCAGCAAAATTTACATAACCATTTTTTTAGTGGCCACATCACATTTGAAGTCCATTTGAGGGGTTTACATGACAGAAAACACCCAAAAGTGACACCATTCAAAAAACTGCACCCCTCAAGCTACTCAAAACTACATTCAAGAAAATGATTAACCCTTCAGGTGCTTCACAGCAACTAATGAAAAGTGGAAACAAAAAATTGACATTTTAATTTTTCCAACAAAAATGTTCTTTTAGCCTCAATTTTTTCATTTTCACATGGGCAACAGGATAAAATGGATCCTAAAATTTGTTGGGCAATTTCTCCTGCGTACACCGATACCTCATATGTGGTCATAAACCACAGTTTGGGCGCACGGCAGGGCTCAGAAGGGAAGGAGCGCTATTTGACTTTTGGAGCTAATTTACCAGTCAAAAAGTCAAATGGCGCTCCTTCTCTTTCAAGCCCTGCGGTGCGCCCAAACAGTGGTTTATGACTACATATGAGGTATCGGTGTACTCAGGAGAAATTGGCCAACAAATTTTAGGATGCGTTTTATCCTGTTGCCCTTGTGAAAATGAAAAAATTGAGGACAAAAGAAAATTTTTGTGAAAAAAAGTACTTCTTCATTTTTACGGATCAATTTGTAAAGCACCAGAGGGTTCAAAGTGCTCACTATGCATCTAGATAAGTTCCTTGGGGGGTCTAGTTTCCAAAATGGGGTCACTTGTGGCGGAGCTCCATTGTTTAGGCACACAGGGGCTCTCCGTATGCTACATGGTGTCCGCTAACAATTTGAATGGAAAATTAGCTCCAATTGCTAGCGGACACCATGTTGCGTATGGAGAACCCCTGTGTGCCTAAACATTGGAGCTCCCCCACAAGTGACCCCATTTTGAAAACTAGACCCCCCCAAGGAACTTATTTAGATGAGTGGTGAGCACTTTGAACCCCCAGGTGCTTCACAAATGAATCCATAAAAATGAAAAAAGAAAATTTTTGTGGAAAAGAAAGTACTTTTTCATTTTTATAGATCAATTTGTGAAGTACCTGAGGGTTCAAAGTGCTCACTATGCATCTAAATAAATTCCTTGGGGTGTCTAGTTTCCAAAATGGGGTCACTTGTGGGGGAGCTCCAATGTTCAGGCACACAGGGGCTCTCCATACGCGACATGGTGTCCGCTAACTATTGGAGCTAATTTTCCATTCAAATTGTTAGTAGACACCATGTCGCATATGGAGAGCCCCTGTGTGCCTAAAGATTGGAGTTCCCCCACAAGTGACCCCATTTTGGAAACTAGATCCCCCAAGGAACATATCTCGATGCATAGTGAGCACATTCAACCCCCAGGTGCTTCACAAATTACCGTATATACTCGTGTATAAGCCGACCCGTGTATAAGCCGACCCCCCTACTTTTGCCCCCAAAACCTGGGAAAATCTATTGACTCGTGTATAAGCCGAGGGTGGACCCCAGCACAGGTATACAGCCCCCACCAGTGTGGTATACAGCAGCCCCAGAGGTATATGCAGCAGCCCCAGTGTTAGTATACAGCAGCAGCCCCAGTGGTATATACAGCAGCAGCCCCAGTGGTAGTATACACGCAGCCCCAGTAGTATATACAGCCCTAGTAGTATATACAGCCCCAGTGGTAGTATACACGTAGCCCCAGTAGTATATACAGCCCCAGTAGTATATACAGCCCCAGTGGTAGTATACACGCAGCCCCAGTAGTATATACAGCCCCAGTGGTAGTATACACGCAGCCCCAGTAGTATATACAGCCCCAGTGGTATATACAGCCCCAGTGGTAGTATCCAGCAGCCCCAGTAGTATATACAGCCCCAGTGGTAGTATACAGGCAGCCCCAGTAGTATATACAGCCCCAGTGGTAGTATACAGGCAGCCCCAGTAGTATATACAGCCCCAGTGGTAGTATACAGGCAGCCCCAGTAGTATATACAGCCCCAGTAGTAGTATATAGCAGCTCCAGTGGTATATACAGCCCCAGTGGTAGTATACAGGCAGCCCCAGTGGTAGTATACGAGCAGCCCCAGTGGTAGTATACAGGCAGCCCCAGTAGTATATACAGCCCCAGTGGTAGTGTACAGGCAGCCCCAGTAGTATATACAGCCCCAGTGGTAGTATACAGGCAGCCCCAGTAGTATATACAGCCCCAGTGGTAGTATACAGGCAGCCCCAGTAGTATATACAGCCCCAGTGGTATATACAGCCCCAGTGGTAGTATATAGCAGCCCCAGTGGTAGTATACAGCATCCCCAGTAATGCAGGGCCCCCCCAGCCTTGCTCCAGTCACCTGTAAAGCAAATTATACTTATCACTGTCCCGCTGTCCGCGGCCGCCGCTGCCGACATCCGCGATCCTCCATCTTCATGCGTCTTCTTCCTGTTTCCTGTGTTTGGCGCCGGTAATGACGTCATTGTCTGCGACGAACACAGGAAACAGGAAGAAGACGCATGAAGATGGAGGATCGCGAATATCGGCAGCGGCGGACGCGGACAGCGGGACAGTGATAAGTATAATTTGCTTTACAGGTGACCGGAGCAAGGCTTGGGGTGCCCTGCATTACTGGGGATGCTGGGGCTGCTGTATACCGTCACTGACTCGCGTATAAGCCGAGGGGGGTACTTTTCAGCCCAATTTTTGGGCTGAAAAACTCTGCTTATACGCGAGTATATATGGTAGTCCGTAAAAAGGAAAAAAGTTTTTTGTGAAAAAAAAAAAAGTACTTTTTCATTTTTACGGATCAATTTGTGAAGCTTCTGGTTTCAAAGTGCTCACTATGCATCTAAATAAGTTCCTTAGGGTGTCTAGTTTCCAAAATGGGGTCACTTGTGGGGGAGCTCCAATGTTTAGGCACACAGGGGCTCGCCATACACGACATGGTATCCACTTACAATTCCAATTGTTAGTGGACACCATGTCACGTATGGAGAGCCCCTATGTGCCTAAATATTGGAGCTCCCCCACAAATGACCCCATTTTGGAAACTAGACCCCCCAAGGAACGTATTTAGATGCATAGTGAGCACTTTGATGCCCAGGTGCTTTACAAACTGATCCGTAAAAATGAAAAAGTACTTTTTTTCACAAAAATCTTCTTTTTTTCCTTTTTACAGACTAATTTGTGAAGCACTTGGGAGTTGAAAGTGCTCACTATGCATCTAGATATGTTCCTTGGGGGGTCTAGTTTCCAAAATGGGGTCACTTGTGGGGGAGCTCCAATGTTTAGGCACACAGGGGCTCTCCATATGAGACATAGTGTCTGCTAACAATTTGAATGGAAAATTAGCTCCAATAGTTAGCGGACACCATGTCGCATATGGGGAGCCCCTATGTGCCTAAACATTGGAGCTCCCGCACAAGTCACCCCATTTTGGAAACTAGACACCTCATGGATTATATCTAGGGGTATAGTGAGCATTTGGAACCTACAGCTACTTCACAGAATTTGATAATGTCATATTGAACATTGTCTTTTTTTCACACAATTTCTCACTTTTAGAGCAAGTGCACAAGAGACGGAGACACCGTGTCCTTGTCGTCTCCTCCCCTGCATTTTTTTTAGTATTTCTTTATTAAATTTAAAAAAAAATGACGTGGGGCTTCGCCATATTTTTGGTCCAGCCAGGTACAGCAGGCAGCTACGGGCTGCCACCAACCCCTTCTGCCTAGTTTTACCTGGCTGGAAACCAAAAATATAGGGAAGCCCCTCCCTTTTTTTTTATTATTTCATGAAATAATTAAAAAATAAAAATGGCGTGGGCTTCGCCATATTTTTGGGCCAGCCAGGTACAACTAGGCAGCTGGGGGCTGGAATCCTCAGCGTAGGGAGGCCCAAGCTTTCTGGGTCTCCCCCGCTGCGAATTGCAGCTTGCAGCCACCCCAGACAATGGCTCATTCATAGAAGCTTCCAGCTCTTCCAGCTGCCGTGTAGCGGTGCCAGACTGGGTAATAAGGGGTTAATGCCAGCTTTTTGGCAGCTGGCACTAAGCCCGAGATTCATAACATCTGGCCAATATTAGACCGGACCATTAGGAATCTCTAGTAGATTGTAAAGAAAACACAACACAGAGAAAATTATTTTATTGGAAAAAAACACAAACACATATTTAAAACCCATCTTTATTACGGTGACCCGACGTAGTCCAGTGGGATGGTCCGACGTAGACCAGTGGGAAGGTCCGACGTAGTCCATTGGGAAGGCCCAACGTAGTCCAGTGGGAGGTCCCGCGACGATTCTCATTCAGATGATGATCTGAAGTTAACCCCCTGTGTGGTAACAAGGGGTTAACTGCAGATCATCATCCCTGTGTGGTCACAAGGGGTTAACTGCAGATCCGGTAACCCCTTGTGACCACACAGGGATGATGACCTGCCATTAACCCCTTGTGTGGTCACAAGGGGTTAACTGCAGGTCATCATTCCTGTGTGGTCACAAGGGGTTAACTGTAGATCCGGTAACCCCTTGTGACCACACAGGGATGATGACCTGCAGTTAACCCACTGTGTGGTCACAAGGGGTTAACTGCAGGTCATCATCCCTGTATGGTCACAAGGGGTTAACTGCAGATCCGGTAACACAGGGATGATGACCTGCAGTTAACCCCTTGTTGTCCAAATATCTTTATTGAAATTTCAAGGGAGGGGGGAGGGGAGGGAATTAGATACATAAATAAAGAGGGAGGGGGAGGGGGGAGGGGAAGGGTAATAAACGTAACAAGTAAACAAACCAACAAATAACATGAACGGTACAAGTCGTAAGTACATATGCAAATTCAAATACAGCGCTCGTACAAAAAGAGAGAAAATTGGAAAGGTACAAATGAATATCCGAATACTGAATAGTCCAAACACACTGTGTGCATTTTGTCGCAAATCGTAATGCAAGCTTGAAAGCATTGTGGGGAAGAAACAGTCAAATCATCAATTTTTACGTCAGCGGCCTATTGCAGGAGGGATGGGGAAAAAATTGTCAACCATGTCTCCCAACGCCCTATGAATTTTGGGAACCTGTTTGCGCGTATAGCGAAGTTGTACTCGAAAGTACAGTGAGTCGACACTCTTTCAATCAGGTCATCCACTGTGGGGGGTTCTGGTTTGTTCCACCTCGAGGCTATCAGGACTCTAGCAGTCAAAATAATGTGGGATGTTAAGAAGCGTATGTGGTGAGGGAGGTCCTCTGTGCCAATCAGTAGTAATATTAATTCTGGGGTGAAGTTTATTTGAATCCCAGTGACGTTTGTAATTAGAGATTTGACATCTCTCCAATAATTGGTCAGGACAGGACAGTGCCAGAAAATATGTGAGAGGGTTCCCAGGTTTCCACAGCCTCTCCAGCAAGATGGGTCGTGATTGGGGTTCATATGATATAGTTTGATAGGGGTATAGTACCATCGTGAGAGGACCTTATAGTAAGACTCGTGGAGGGTGGCACAAGATGAGCTGGAATACACTGTCTTAATAGTTTTAGCCATTTTCCCCAGGTCCACGTGGATACCCAACTCCTCCTCCCAAGCTCCAAAGAATGAGAGGTTTATTAATTCTACTTCTTCGTTGAAGATTCTATAGAGAGAGCTCGTTTCCCAAAGGGAGGCTTTCCGCGGGGAGTTTATAAGTTCGTCAATTACTTGCGGAGCTGTGAGTTTGAGATTGTGAGTGCTGAGGTAATTGGCTATGACTCTCCAGTTAGTTCGGTCATCCCTAGTGAGGGGGAATTTGTCTTGGAGGATGTGGAAGGGGATGATAGAGTTTCCTGAAAGCAGATCATTAACATAAAGAATCTCCTTATCCCTCCATAGAGAGAGGTCCAGGTTCGGCATCAGAATTTCAAGAGTTTCTAGAGGGATTTTGTTGAGACCACACAGGGGGTTAACTGCAGAAGACTCCTGTGTGGTCGTTCAGGGGTTAACTCTGCCTCTGTTCCGGCGCACGCAGAGCAGCGGCGCCAGGACAGAGGCAGAGAGAAGACGGCCGGCGACGCTGCAGGATGGGTAAGTATGAGAGCAGGGAAGGGGGCCCGGGGGGAGCGGAGCAGAGCGGGGGAACTGCAGATCGGAGGGGGTGGCGGGGGGGTCGAGTGGATGGATGGCCTGGGGAAGACCTGGGGAAGGGGGGGGCCGCTGCTGACCGGAGGGGGATCGCAGCAGGGAGGAAGGGGAGTGGAGGAGGGGGAGATCAGGGGTGAGGGGGATGACATTGGGGGGCCACTGATGGGACCAGTGGCCCCCCAGGAATGGCGGCATCTCTATGCGATCTGACCTGTCAGATCGCATAGAGATGCAGCGGAGGCGGCGGGTTTTACCGCCGGCCACCGCCATTTTTAGGTGTTTTGGGGGTGGGGGGTGATCCCCAGGGAGGGAGGGGGTGATCCCCAGCACTGGGGGTCTTGGTGGGCTAGGGGGTTAATGCTTTCACTTTGATACGACATGTGTTTTCATGTCGGATCAAAGTGAAAGCCTTTTTACCGGCACTTTCACTTTGTGTAATGTGATGATCGGTAAACGGTGCTTACTGGTCATCACATTACAGGTAAAACACCAGCCGATTCCTAATCTCTAAGGTCTCAGCTACCCCTGGTAGCTGAAACCCCGGAGATTTTAGCTTCAGGGGCGTCAAACCAGGGCCTTTTCTGTTGTGATTTGTTTTCACGTCCTAACAGAATAAGGACCTTGTTTTGACGACGTATATATACAGTGGGCCGTCACTAAGGTGTTAAGGACCAATCCATGCCCATATGGACACATGGGAGGCCAAGACGAATCCCTGCCTATCCGTTCCAAAACATATACACACGGATCCACAAAAACGTGACGTGAAGGGGGACTTACAGTGACATGGTCCCCATCTGTCTCTTGTGTGTGTCTGTCTCTCTCTTCTCTCCTGCTTGTCTCTAGCTATATCTATCCCTTTTTTCCTGACAGTATCTTGTGTTGTGCTTCACTTCTTCCATTATTTTTCTGTCTCACTGTCTTATCTTTCTTTCCAATGCCTCTCTGGCTCTGCCCCTCTGATTGGCCCCAACTCTTCCATAGCACTCCAGTAAGTGTCACTAGTAGCTTTGGCTCTGCCCTCCAGTTAGCCCCACCCCTCCGTGACGCTCCTTAGTCTTCTTGCAGCGATGCTGCTGGAGGGGGCCGGGCTCTGTTACTTGGTCCTAGAGGACAGGGCTCCTCTAGTTGCAGGACGGGTGATTGTCTCCCCGTGTCAGGACAATCCCTGTCAGACTCCCTGATAAGCGGTGGAGTGTAGAGCTATAGTCTATGGCTCTATGCTCCACAGCCTATTTGGCAGGCTGTCAGAAAACTGACTGCGCAGGATCAAACCCTGAACGTTCGGCTGGAAACACACTATCCGACTCACATGCGAGACTCTCGAATGAGACTTGGATCAGTCATCCTGAACAGCCTTCCCCCTGTCAGGACGGGAGTGTGATGCTGCACAAAAACACAAGCAGCTGACATTACCGTCCTGAAAGGGAGAGGCTGTTCAGGGTGACTGATCCGAGTCTCGTCCGAGAGACTCCCATGTTAGTCGGATAGTGTGTTTCCAGCCTTCATGTGAGAAACCGGCCGGCCATGATTGTAGGCTGTGTTCAGCAGATTCCATGCGCAACAGCTATTAGGAGGACACGTACAGGTCGGAGAGACTTGTCACATAACTCAGAGAAAGGCCTGCAGGACCACATACTTCTAAAGATTTTTTGTTTTTTAAATACCGTACGCCAAATTAGAAAAAGTAAAGTTATGACATATGTAATTATATAAAAGGGTATTGCATTAGTGGGGAAACCTAGTTAAGGCTATGTGCACACCTAGCATTTTTTATGTGTGTTTACGTGCAGATTTTAATCAGTTCTGCAAGTAAAAACACATCACAGCAAAGTCTATGGGTTTTCTAAAGTTCTATGTCCACCTTCAGGTTTTTTCTCCTGCAGATTTTGGTGCAGAAAAAAGAACCAACATGTCCATTCTTTCTGCATTTTTCCCTGTGTTTTTCTCTGTGATAGAAACACATGGGAAGAACGCACAGAAAAACGCATCAAAAAGCAACTATTGCTGCGTTTTTTTCTGACAAGTGATGCTTTTTCTGTGCACAAATGGTGCAGAAATTAATTGTCAGGTGGACACATGGCCTATAGGTGAAAATGTTATATGGTCATTGTTAGGCTTTAAACACTCTGTCCAAGTGACATGCAAGTTACTCGCACGACTCTCAGATCATTCACACGGCACGATCACTGCCTCTTTGGACAGTATACTGTCAGTGGTATGTTTTTCTATGTAGCTCCACTGCTCCTGTCCAAAGAGGGGGAGGCCATCCCACGTGAATGATCTGAGACTTGTGCGAGTAACTTGCATGTCACACGGACAGTGTGTTTCCAGCCTTAAAAAACATCTGCTTATTAGATTGCCAATACAGCCACTATCAAAACTATAAAATTGTTTAAAAAAAAGTTTTTTCGTGTGTAAAAATTGTTCTAAACTTATGGCCACTAGGTGTCTTCTGAGCAACTTGAATTCCACATGTTGTCAAGACTGATCCATCTATAGTTACAGGCAAGCAGGAAGGATTACAAGTGAGGTATGTGCCAATGTGGCGCTCTCTGCAGGTTCTTACATAGGTTATAATCTCTTTGCTGCAGAGACATTCGAGCAGCATACGGTATTGAGCGGATGGCATTTATTTTTATCGTGCCTGTATCTATGCATGGCTAAGGTAGTCTCTTATGACTTGGTAGAGTAAGAGGAAAGTAAAGATAACATGTCGGCTCTTCCTTCTCCATTGCTCTTGTCCCCACACATTTGCTCTCTCCACATTTCAACTTGCTCCTGTTCTCCCCTTCTCTCTTCATCCAGCCTTGTCCGCTATCGCTCTCCCCACCTGTATTTTTCTTTCCTCCTTGTCTCTTATAGAACACTAGCTGGGTGCCCGATGCAGATGCATCGGGATTCTAGCAGAGCGAGTCTCTGACTCGCAATGGCCGCTTCGCGGCCAATGCTTCGCGCTGCTAAAGCAACTCGCCATGCCCGCTGCGCGGGCATAGCGAGTCGCCTTAGAACTGCTCGCAATGGCCGCTGCGCGGCCAATGCTTCGGTCGTATCCACATGACGACATTGACTCGCAGTGTGAGCGGACTCAAAAGGGGCAAAAATCCCATTCGTGATTATATAATAGATCAGCATTGCAAATTCAAGCATTACATTGTGAGAAGTAAAGGAATGGAAGGAGCACTTATTGTTGACAGCTGACCCAGCACTGTACACATTCATAGCTGCCAGAAGATGAAGCAGTTGGAGGAAGTATAAAAACAAAGACAAAAAGTGGCTATGCAACGGTCGCAAGGACCAGGGGTACTCAACCATCCAGGATTGGTCAGAGGGATGTCACGGTGGCAGTCGCGGTGGTAAGGCCCTGACCGAACATGGAAAGGGGATATTTACAGGGGATAATAAAGTGTATCATGACGCTATCCGTGGAATCTGATCAGAATGACCAGCACTGCTTGTAGTGACCTCTGGGAATAGGTGTTGTTGCAGCTAGGTGTATCACGCCCACAGACAGAGCAGGTTCTCGGGGTTTAGTACAGAAGCAATGTGGATGATAGTGTTAGTTATTGATGGAGGGAGGGCGCAGAAAGAGTGGACAGACAGGGGTTGCAGTTCTTACCTGTCTTTTTACTGTAGCTTTGTTTAGTGCAAACCAGCCGGGTACTGTGCTCTCCCAGTTTACAACTTGGCCAGCCCTCAGATAGTCCAGGAGCAGTCCACCGTTCATAAGCCTTTCTGTGCTGCTCTTTCTGACACATTCTCCACCTGTTCTTTCTCTGTACCCTCGTGCTACAAGTCCCAAGGCAGGCGACTGCGGGCCCTTATGAGTGACGGTCGACACATTCTCTTGACCCTCTGTAATCACTGTGCTTGGTAGTGTACACAGTGTTGGCCACTGCACCTGCAGTTTTAGTACCTCCGGTTTCCTGGCTTGATTATGAAGTTTCACACCAGATTAGGGCCAGGCCTCTCATGCAGCTAGTTCCTCTACCATGACCTGGAAGTTGGCTGTAGATTCGGGGTTCATTGAACTAGGGTTTCCTCACTTGATCTACCCACTGGTCCCGTTAGGCCCCAGCTACGGGGACCCTTAGAAAGTCTTCTTGCTGCTGCTCCTTCTTCTCACTCTGTCTCTTACTTCTCACTCCCTAACTCCTCCCACCACCCTAAACCTACTCCATCCTCCAACCAGTAGATGGGGTCTGCCCTCTAGAGAGGTTTCTTCCATCCTGCATCTCCATAGCCTGGAGTTTGGATGGATGTTGGGTATCTCAACTTTGTGTCCCCATCTTACCTGAGAGCAATGGCACCACACCTATGGAGTAGGTGCAGTACCACTATGGCGACCAAGAGGCAGGGGTGCAACATTCCCCCCTTTTTAAACACAGTACATCTGCAGGCTGTAAAACAGTTACAAAGGGGTTAAGCAAGAACATGCAATATTTTTTTTCCACCTGCAGGTTAACAAGTAACATCTTCCCTTTATGGGAGGCACATTTTTTAAACGTTACATAATAGAAAAATACAAAAGTATAAAACTATCAAGTCAACAGGTTCTTGCAATAATGCAAGTGTGATGCCTCACATTACAGGATTCAAGTGCATTTTGTTTCAGCAGCTTCTGCAGTGATCCCAGTGCAGTGTGTCACGCCACAGCACTCTAGTGCAATTGGTGGGAACTGCCCAAAAACACCTTAGACCTCGTCCCTGGGCATGGCTACAGAGCACAGAGACCATATTTTGACCTAATTCTTCGACCACGCCAACAGTTTTTGAGGTCAGCGGTTAAGTGCTAACATTTTGGTAAAGTGTGATGGGATGATGGGATCCTTAGTTGCACCTTACTGTATTGATCCAAAAACCAACAAAAGGCACCTTAAGAAGTGCAACTACGGTATATACAAGAAAGTGTCCTGGCCACCACATAGTCCTGTGGCCCAATTGTCCATCATAATAATACTTAATAATATCTAGCCAGGTAATAAATATAACTATTTTCCCGTCGGGTCTTATTCCACTCTATAAGCCAGCGTATCTGCAGCCAGATCACCTTTTGTTCTAATTCAGCTATCCCTGGTGTCATGAGGAAACTAGGGGTGGTCGCCACACAGGACCAGAGTGGGCCACATCCTGCCCCAGGGTCTGTTGGA
>JARQOC010000004.1:341001943-341069361 GCA_033576535.1 Allobates femoralis | reverse complement strand
ACAGGTACAGAGAGGGGAGAGACTGCACACATGGGGGAGAGACATGCACAGAGAGGGGCATTGCCAAGCTGTGACTCGGCCTCTATTGTCCAGACTTCCAGAAAATGGCCGCGGAGGCGGTGCATGTGCAGATCAAGATCCGCGGCCATTTTCTGGAAGCTTGTGGCCCCTGCCTCCAGAGCTCAGCTCACCCCCTCAATGGGTGGGGGATCGGGGAGAGATCATATATCCTTGTGGCTACTGCAGAGCTCAGCTCAAGCCCAGTCTGTGTGCCCCTAGCCCTCTACAGTGCTGTATATGCCCTCAGTTTCTCCTATATGATGTATATATAGCAGTCTCCTATTGAATGTATTTGATTTACAAAAGTTATTGTCATAGAGTCGACTGCGCTCCAGACCAACACAAACCTGGAAGATCAGATATTACCGTACATCGCAGGACACAGACAAGCAGTTGCAGCCATCAAATTAGGTGAGGTAATTAATTCATTAAATGTAGCCGGGTAATTTTTATGGTGATGTGCAGCCCCTGAATGATGGTAGGAATTTCCAAATGTCCCCCACCCCTGTACAGGGTAATAAATAACACGACCAGTATTATTCTGCCTCATGTGGCACTTATTGTTCACATCCCTCAGCTCACATAAAGAGCAATGTATAGAAAGAGATTAATGTGTGACTGGGGAGGACATGGTGCAGAAGGGGAGTTTTTCCAATAGTGGGCGGTGAAATAATGGAAGGTTCGAGGGGTGGAGGCGGAACCTGGATCGTGGTGGGGCCTGGGTGGAGATTGGTGGAGGCGGAGATTGGGTGGAGTCTCAGGGGGGCCCCAAAATTTTGCCCCTTAGGGGGCCCCGAAATTCCTAGTGGCAGCCCTGATTGTAGTATTTTTGTTATTGAAATCGCTGTAAAAAGCTGCACAACTGGACTGTGGGAATAACACTATAATCCACGTAGGTCACACGGTTAAGTCCATGTAGTCTCACTTACTTGCAGCTATTCACTTCTTAGGTTCCATTGTTTGTGCATCATGTATGCACTACTAAATCAGCATTTTAAGAATCACTTCCCTTGTTTATTATCATATTTTTAATCATATTTTTTAAGATTTCAATTCCCTCACAAATATATTGTGCAACTGTAAGCCGCAGTATATATTATCATATTTTTATTTCTTGTGGTCTATTATACATTCTGTGTACTTTTAGCTCACTCATTATACCAGGAATTTTACATTTTACTACTTATACACATTTTTAAAGCCATATAAATAAACTTCTTACATTGAAATTTTTTATTGATCTATCTTAATCATTTTGCTGTACATGAGATGGAGTTTCAAACAAAATACAGATGTAGCTTACAGTGAACAAACTAACGATGACAGACTGGTACAGAAGGGAGAGTACCCTGCCCTCATGGGCTTACATTTTATAGGATGATGAGGAGTAGACAGTAAGTTGAGGGTTGCGGTAGCTGCGATGGTGGTGAGGTGGCTGCTGCGGGGTGGAGGTGAGGTGGCAGCTCTGGTTGTGGTGAGGGCACCTCTCTGGTGGTGGTGGTGCGGTGGCTGCTCCAGTGGTGGTGGTGTGGTGGCTGCTCTGGTGGTGGTGGTGGAGCGCCAGCTTTGGTGGCAGTAGGGTCATTGTAGGCTGTAAGCTTTCCTGAAGAGATGGGTTTTCAAGTTCCATCTGAAGACTTGATAGATCAGGTAGGTAAGATACATGAGATGGAGGAAAGATGATGAGTTTAGTTATGTCCATGTTGAGCTTAGGAAGTGAGAGGAGAAGACGGAGGATATGGCAGATAGACACTCTGGGTTTCTAGACAGCAGGGCGGTGATGTCTGGACCAGAGAGGTAGATCTGAGTGTCATCAGCATACAGGTGGTACTGGAAGACATGGGACTTTTGAGTTTCCCAGGCTAAGGGTATAAATGGAGAAGAGTAGGGGTCCTAGGAAAGAGCCTAGTGGAACCCCAGTAGAGAGAAGGTGGGATGAGGAGTTAGTGTGGGAGTGAGAAACGCTAAATGTGTGGTCAGAAAGGTACGAGGAGATCCAGGATAGGGCAAGGTCTTTGACACCAAGTGAAGACAGGATCTGTAGTAAGAGGAAGTGGTCGACTGAGTTGAAGGCAGAGGACAGGTCTAGAAGGAGGAGTATAGAAAATTGTTTGTTAGGTTTGGCTGTAAATAAATTCGGATCAAGTGAGATCATATATACCAGTGAGGAGCACCCAGGGCTCGGGTACTCAGCTCTCAGGTGGTTTTGGGTCTGGGAAGTCATGGGTGGCTGCCCGAGGCTGTGGCCCTGGTGGTCAATGAAAAGAGGGGGGTACTTACAGGGATTATATACAAAATTATCGTGATGCCACCTGCTGTGCCTGGTGAGGGATCACCAGCACCGCTATAGTCCTCCGGAGGTCGGTGGGATTGCGGCAGTGATAGTATAGTCCCCGCAGGCAGGACTGGGACCTCCGGGGCAGAGTAGTGAGGATGGACAGGTTACAGCAGAGCTGGGACGGTTTGGGAGTATTGGAATAGTCTATGGAGGGGACACGGTGAGAGAGAAGAAAGGATGCAAGCACACAGCAAAAGTCTCTTTACCTTTTTACTGATGACTTTAGGTAAATCGTCCAGAGCACTGACGGGTAGCTGGGCTACACAGTGGACCACCACAGCAAGTGGGTATAAGGCCTCCTCCTTGGTGTAGTTGTTGAAGCACAGTCTGTTAAATCCTGACTTGCCTCCACTCTCTTCTCTTGTCTGTATCTCTCTCTCTCCTCCTCCTGTGCGGTCTCCGGGACGACCTTTCTCTGGCACTGCAGTGCCCTGCTAGTCCTGGCTCCCTCTCTGTGACTCTCTCAGGAGACCGAGTAGCTGAAGCTTCCGCGGTGCCAAGGGATTTTCAGTGGTACTTGGAGTCCTCCCACCGGTGCGGATCCCCAATATCCGGTTCTCTTTTGGAACTAGCTCGCGACTAAGCCTTCTGTTCACTGCTTCTGTTCCTTGCTTCTGTTCCTTTCTCTCCCTGCCTTCAGTCCCACTTAGGCGGGTGGGACACAGAAGGGATGCTCTGGGTCTCTGGCCCGGGCCTACACGTGGCACCAGGCACCAGACTCTCCTGCAGCTCTTCTAGTGTCTGCCACACTCTGACTAACTCTGCCCCCAGCAGCAGTGTTTATAGGGGATCCTGCCTCAGTACAGCAGGTTGAGCTCCCCCTACTGTGTCGGGGTGGAAGGTGTTGTTCGTAGAAGTACCTGCTGTGGAAACCCAGCTGTGCAGCAGAGAGATATGTGGTTACCTGCGTTGGCAGGGCGCCACACCAGGATGGGGGATCATGTACATTTGTGGCCAAAAGTATTGACACCCCAGCAATTCTGTCAGATAATACTCAGTTTCTTCCTGAAAATGATTGCAATCACAAATGCTTTGGTATTATTATCTTCATTTAATTTGTCTTCAATGAAAAAACACAAAAAGAGTTGTCCTAAAGCCAAATTGGATATAATTCCACACCAAACATAAAAAAGGGGTTGGACAAAAGTATTGGCACTGTTAGAAAAATCATGTGATGCTTCTCTAATTTGTGTAATTAACAGCACCTGTAACTTACCTGTGGCACCTAACAGGTGTTGGCAATAACTAAATCACACTTGCAGCCAGTTGACATGGATTAAAGTTGACTCAACCTCTGTCCTGTGTCCTTGTGTGCACCACATTGAGCATGGAGAAAAGAAAGAAGGACAAAGAACTGTCTTGAGGACTTGAGAAACCAAATTGTGAGGTAGCATAAGCAATTTCAAGGCTACCAGTCCATCTCCAAAGACCTGAATGTTCCTGTGTCTACCGTGCGCAGTGTCATCAAGAAGTTTAAAGCCCATGGCACTGTGGCTAACCTCCCTAGATGTGGACGGAAAAGAAAAATTGACGAGAGATTTCAATGCAAGATTGTGCGGATGGTGGATAAAGAAACTCGACTAACATCCAAACAAGTTCAAGCTGCCCTGCAGTCCGAGAGTACAACAGTGTCAACCCGTACTATCTGTCGGCGTCTGAATGAAAAGGGACTGCATGGAGGGATACCCAGGAAGACCCCACTTCTTACCCCGAGACATAAAAAAGCCAGGCTGGAGTTTGCCAAAACTTACTTGAGAAAACCTAAAACGTTTTGGAAGAATGTTCTCTTGTCAGATGAGACAAAAGTAGAGCTTTTTGGGCAAAGGCATCAACATAGAGTTTACAGGAGAAAAAAAGAGGCATTCAAAGAAACACAGTCCCTACAGTCAAACATGGCGGAGGTTCCCTGATGTTTTGGGGTTGCTTTGCTGCCTCTGGCACTGGACTGCTTGACCGTGTGAATGGCATTAGGAAGTCTGAAGACTACCAACAAATTTTGCAGCATAATGTAGGGCCCAGTGTGAGAAAGCTGGGTCTCCCTCAGAGGTCATGGGTCTTCCAGCAGGACAATGACCCAAAACACACTTCAAAAAGCACTAGAAAATGGTTTGAGAGAAAGCACTGGAAACTTCTAAGGTGGCCAGCAATGAGTCCAGACCTGAATCCCATAGAACACTTGTGGAGAGATCTAAAAATGGCAGTTTGTAGAAGGCACCCTTCAAATATCAGGGACCTGGAGCAGTTTGCCAAAGAAGAATGGTCTAAAATTCCAGCAGAGCATTGTAAGAAACTCATTGATTGTTACCGGAAGCGGTTGATCGCAGTTATTTTGGCTAAAGGTTGTGCAACCAAGTATTAGGCTGAGGGTGCCAATACTTTTGTCCAGCCCATTTTTGGAGTTGTGTGTGAAATGATCAATGTTTTGCTTTTTGCTTTATTCTCTTTTGTGTTTTTTCATTGAAGACAAATTAAATGAAGATAATAATACCAAAGAATTTGTGATTGCAATCATTTTCAGGAAGAAACTGAGTATTATCTGACAGAATTGCAGGGGTGTCAATACTTTTAGCCACAACTGTACCAAGATGAAGGACATAAATACCTGTAATGGGTCCAGGATGGGGACATTAGTACAGACTTTTGGGACATTGCCCCATAACAGTGTCAGCAGGAGATCCCCCTATAACACTGTGTCATGACCTCATTTTTTGTTTACATTTTTTTCCCTATTTTCCTCCTCTAAAACCTGGGTGCATCTTATGGTCTGAAAAATATGGTAATAAATAGAATAAGAGTAGAGTGGTAGAGTAATGAAGAAGAAGAGAGATTAACCAGGCAGTGAACTTCAGGATGGTTGTTTAAGGAAATTTGGAAGAAATCCCAAAATGTCCCAAATGAGGGGAACAGTGCTGCCTCTAGGCATTACATGGAAAATTTTGGGCCACCCCAAGACTAGACCCAACCTTCACCCTTGCTCCGCTTCCTCCCAGGCACATATATGTGTGTGTATGTATGTATATATACATATATATATATATATATATATATACACTAGCTGTAGTACCCGGCTACGCCCGGGTTAATAAATAACTGCTGTTAGCTATAACAAAACAGAATTTGAATATGTCATATTAATGACCTGTAAGAAAATAGAAGCTGAACTGTGATTGATTGCTATAGGCAGCCTAATAAATCTCCAGCCAACAGTAAACCCTCCCCCTGGCCGGGCAGTATATGTTACCTCATACATACACATAATAGACAGCTCATGTGACTGACATCTGCCTTAATTCCCTATATGGCACATGTGTTGCACATTGGCTGTTTTTAATCAAATATTTATGTTTGGAAATTAAAGATAGCACACGTATGAGGCGAGTTGTGTGAAGTGATTTGTGCACATCTGTGTCTGTCTGTGTGGTGTGTGTGTCCCTGGGGTGTGTGTATGTGTGTGACCCAGTGGGGTGAGTGAATGTGTCCCTATAGGGTGTGTACGTGTGTGTGTCCCTGTGGGGGGGTCTGTGTGGTGTGTGTGTATCTGTGTTGTGTGTGTCTCTTTGTGGTGTGTGTGTGTCCCTGTGGGGTGAGTGCATGTGTCCCTATAGCGTGTGTATGTGTGTGTGTCCCTGTGGGGGGTCTGTGTGGTGTGTGTGTGTCTGTGTTGTGTGTGTCTCTTTGTGGTGTGTGTGTGTGTGTGTGTGTGTGTCCCTGTGCGGTGAGTGCATGTGTCGATATAGGGTGTGTGTGTGTGTCCATGGGTGTGTGTGTTTGTCTCTGTGTTGTGTGTGTCTCTTTGTGGTGTGTGTGTTTATTTGGGTGCGTAGTGAGTATCCAATGTTGGGGCTGCACCTTAGCGACTATACACTTGTTGTTACTCTTTGTGTGCGTGTGGTGACTATAAGCTGGTATGTGCTGTTAATCTTTGGCGCTATCATTAAGCCCCTCTCATTCACAACTGTCAACTGGTAACTGTCACTTTTTCCAAATTATGTAGATAGGGGCAAAATTGTTTGGTGAATTGGAATGCGCGGGGTTAAAATTTCGCCTCACAACATAGCCTATGACGCTCCCAGGGTCCAGACGTGTGAATGTGCAAAATTTTGTGGCTGTAGTTGCGACGGTGTAGATGCCAATCCCGGATATACATACACACATACATACATACACACATACACACATTCAGCTTTATATATTATATATATATATATACATATATATATATGTATATATATATATATATATATATATATATATATATATATATATACAGTATATACATTAATATATATATATTTGCTGGCTGTATACAAAATAGAGAAAACACAATAGAGACTGCCGAGGCTGTATACACAACAGAGACGGCTGCTGATTGTATTCACAATAGAGAATTCACAATAGAGACTGCTGCTGGCTGTATACACAATAGATGATACACAATAGAGACTGCTTTGGGCTGAATACACAATAGAGACTGCAGCTGGCTGTAAACACAATATAGAATACACAATAGAGACTGCTACGGGCTGAATACACAATAGAGACTGCTACTGTCTGCAAACACGATAGAGAATTCACAATAGAGATTGCTTCTGGCTGTATACACAATAGAGTATACACAATAGAGACTGTTGCGAGCTGTATAAACAATAGAGAATGCTGCATGCTGTATACACAATAAAGAATGCAAAAATACACAATAGAAACTGATGTCAGCTGTATACACAATAGGGGTGGCTGCAGGCTGTATACACAAGGGAGACAGCTGTGGGCTGTATCACAATGGAGACAGCTGTGGGCTGTGTACTCAATGGAGATGGCTGTAGGCTGTGTGTGTGCTCAATAGATGGCTGCTGGTGGTATATTCAATAGAGATGGCTGCAGGCTTAATGCACAAAAGATAGCTACTGGTTGTATGCACAATAGACTGCTGATGGCTGTATAAACAATAGATGGCTGCAGGTGTATTGCACAATAGACAGCTGCTGGCTGTATGCACAATATATGGCTGCTGGGTGTATGCACAATAGACAGCTGCTTGCATCATGCACAATAGAAGGCTTCTGGCTGTATGCACAATATAGAGCTGCTGGCTGTATACACAATAGGTGTATTGCACAATATATGCCTACTGGCTTTATGCACAAAAGATGGCTGCTGACTGTATGCACAATAAGATGGTTGGCTCTATTTCTTGTATACAGAGCACTATAATATACATACAGATCAACACTATATACATTCATTATATACAGACACACTGCAATACAGGATGTATTGTGGACCTGTATATACAGTATGGTGCTGTGTACAGACAGACATCAGTCATACTCACCAGACATGGGCAGCAGCTCCAACGTTTAAATACTGCTAGTGCAGGGCATACTGTGCAGTGACTTCCTGTTTTTACTGCACATAGCAGGCTATTAGCTGCACATGCAGTACAAACCTGGTCGAGCCTGACATCACTGAAGATGTGAGGGAGCGGGTCCCGGAGTAGATTGGGGACCAGCGCTGGGTTAATGATGGGCTAATTAATTACCAATCTCCTTCAGGCCCCTCATCGGAGTTAGAGCAATCATGCTCTGAGGCCGTCCATGGAATGGAAAAATTGAATCTCTATTTCACCTACACAATGATGCAGAAAATGTGCTGAAATTTAATGCCAGTATAGACGTTAATGGTTGTGATATATGTTGCAAGCAATGACGTAAATCATGGGTGGGGAACTCCAGGCCTTGAGGGCTACCAACAGGTCATGGATTTCTTTAGCATGGTACATGGGTTGGTATCATCACCAGTGCAGGTGATTATATTATCACCTGTGCAATACTAAGGAAATCCTGAAAACATGCACTGTTGGTGGCCCTTGAAGCCTGGAGTTACCCACCCCTGGCGTAAGTGACACATTTGTTGTAGCAAATACCAAAAGTATAGATTTAACTCATATTCTGACTAAAATTACTCAAATTTTAAAGCATTTCAACTCCATCCCCAAGTAAAGGTGTGTTCACATGCAGCATTTTAAGCAAATAAGAAGCTGTTTTTTGGATTACCAGCAAAAGCTATTACATTTCAGAAATCTCTTCTTTTTCCAGCTGAATTTGAAAGCTAGCATTTGTGAAATCTGCAGCATGTCAATCCTTTCAGAGTCTGCATAGAAAGCAATGAGAAAATGGGAAAATGTTGCAAAATAAAATTGCAGCAAACAGGATTTGCTACATTTTTGCAGTGTTTTTGGTGAATAATACTAACTTTACGGAAACATTTACTGTGGACAAAACAAACGCTATTCACACACAAAAAAAGCAGCTAAAAATGCAGTAAAAACGCTGCAAAAATCCCTGTGTTTTTTTAGTGTTGCGTTATTAGTACCAAGAGAGCAAATTTTAGCTGCAGGAAAAAATGCAGCAAAATTGCTGTGTGTATGACTTCCTCACCTTCTACAATCAGGTCCCTGACAGTGGCTGTCATCATGACCTGTCTAGGACCTTGCATTGTGCCTCTTTGCTGCAGTTTTTATTATAAATCAGTTCCACAGGTTTCTAGCGTGGACACTAGGCGCAGAATGACTTGTCTCAGGACACAGATTCTCTAAACGGCAGAGATCACCCAAGAGTTTATAATTGAACAAGTGGCTCCACTCAAGGCAATAGCTGTTTTGTCATAATTTTCTGGAGTAATATTTTAACCTGGGATGACTATGATATTAGCAATGTCATTTTTATTTTACGGTTACTTTTTGTGTAAAGTAAATTAGTCGGCAAAAGAAAAATAATATTCCAAAGTGACTAAATGAAGGGAAGCTATAATCAGAAAATGAATGTCTGTTGAAAACAGGTTGTTTTTTAAAATACATTTTAAAAGTTTTTTGGCAACTCTTTTTATGTATCACAATCTTTATAAAAAAAAAAAAAAATATTGTAATTTTCACACCTAGCCACTGGACCATTTTTGGACTCATACTACCTTTTGTTTTAGGAAACAACACATGTACATAGTGACAATTATTAGATCCCCACCCAATCCATTGTATTGAAATGTCTAAAGGCCACTTTACACACACAGATATCTGTGTCCAACTTCTGAACAGATCTCTGGTTTCAGTGAAATCATGGACACATTGTTCCATTAATACACGGCCACATAATAGAACAATGTGTCCATGATTTCACTGCAATCAGAGATCTGTTCAGAAGTTGGTCACAGATATCTGTGTGTGTAAAGTGGCCTTTAGCGCCGCTTTACACACACCAACTTCTGTGTCCAACTTCTGAACAGATCTCTGATTGCAGTGAAATCATGGACACATTGTTCCATTTTGTGGCCGTGTATAAATGGAACAATGTGTCCATGATTTCACTGCAACCAGAGATCTGTTCAGAAGTTGGACACAGATATCTGTGTGTGTAACGTGGCCTTAATAGGATGTGCAATGGTCATTGTCAAATGAGGGGGAAGCAGGGTAAGGTGTGATATTGTTTATTGGTGGATGCTTTGTTATCAGCTGTGTACAGAGAGAGGAATTACCTGTCATTGTAATCCTGCCCTTTGGCAATGTGATGCCTTGTTGGAAACTATTCCTGAAAGGACAGTGTTTAGCAGTGTGAAAATTACAAAATTACTAATTTTATTTTATTTTTTCTTATAAACCTTGTGATATAAGAAAATGCCACATTTAATAAAATACATGCAATACAAAACGTAATAATGATTTGAAGAGTATGTCATTTTCTGATGTTGATAATTGGATGATATAACTTGGTTGAACAAGCAATGGACACAGACAGAGGAGGCCCTTGTGCAAGAACAGTATATGGCCCTTTGCAGTCCAATAGCTCAACATAATGCACAATTCCACCTGCTTTGAAGGTGGAAGTGGAACCCCTTACCCCTTGGGTCCCTGTGCGGCTTCCAATATTGTACCAATGTTATGTCCAGGTGAATTGACCCAGGATTAAAAGGATTCATCACACCAGATTTTTAATCCACAATCCTATTTTTAATATCAACGTGGAAATCCCTTTAATTTGTAGTAAAGTAGATTACATTTTTAGCCTTTAGAACTAAAGATTAATATAATTTTTCACTATAAAATTATTCACATTACTCGTTATCAACAACTGCCATTATTGGCTTGAATTATCTTCACAATAGTCTTTCAAATGTCCTATCCTTACGAACATTGTATATTTCTATATTTGTTCCCAACACATCATTAAGTCCTCCTTCTGTATTTTGCCGAAATGTTTTCAGATGGGAATCTTGCACTAATGTTAAATTTGCAATTTTGTTTGCAGACATATATCTAATGAACGCTAGAACAAATGCAGTAAGTGGAGAATTCTGTATAATGATGACTTCAGGACTTGTAGAATGAATCTGACATATTATTGCTATAAGAAGACTAACAGTATACAGCAGTCCCTATATTCTGCTTTAAAGTCAATGGAGCCTGTGACCTACATGAACCCATATTGAAGGACTAAAAATTCTTCTTGCTCTGCCATTGTTGTGTGCCTTTTTGGCAATGTAAGTCTTTAGTATTCGTTTTTGTGATGTCAGTTGAAAGCTGTTCTATTTTAACTTTCTTGGTCGATGTTTTCCCCTTTTTTTTGTTGTTCCTCTGTAGATCCGACTGAACACCTTTAGTTAAACAAGTAGAGATACTTGAAGCTGTCTGTGAGAATGTTTCTTCATATTGTCCTTCTTTTGAAAAGCGATTAGAAAGAACTTCTTTTTCTTTGGAATTTCTCCATTTCATTCTTCGGTTCTGGAACCAGATTTTAACCTGCAAATATGAAATAATTATTTATAAATTTGTATATTAATGGATGTGCAAATGTACGCATTCCATTAGGAAATTACCTAAAGCAATGTTTAACCATCTTAAGTGTCCTATAACCTTGGGGTTGCTTATTACCTATACAAGGATTTAACTAGAGGGGAGTGAATTGATTTAAAGCAAATAAAATTCAAGTCAAAGTTTATGAAATTTGAAAATCATGGCATATGCAAACAATTTACCAGAAAACCTCAGATTAAAGGCCCTGTCTCACATAACGACGCATCAGCAATCCCGATAACGATTACGATGTGCAAAGATTGCTGGTGCATCGTTTACACATCGCTGGTAAGATGTGAAACAGGTATCTCACCAGCAATGTGAAAAACAACTTTAGCAACGATCCAGAGTATACCGAGGTCATTGTGAATTTTCTCTCCATAGCGTTGCATTAGATCGTTGCTTATTATCTCTGTCAAACACAACGATGTAGCATTCCCAGCGGGAGCACAACGACTCAGGAATGACCCAGAGCAGTGTGTAACAATAAACGATCTCACAGCAGGGGCCAGATCGTTGGTGCGTGTCACACATAACGACATCATTAGCGGGATCACTGTTGCGTCACAAAATCTGTGACGATACAAAGGTGCAATGTTTAGTGTCTTGAGTATTTCCCGTTTGAGTTGCTACCGTGTTTCCCCAAAAGTAAGACACTGTCTTACATTTTTTTTACCCCGAAAAGTCCCACTATGTCTTACTTTCGGGGTATGTCTTATATTGGGAAAATAAATGTCGATTTTTGTTTTAACCATAAAATACAGCCCCCAGCAGTGTGGTATACAGCAACCTCCCCAGTGGTATATACAGGCCCCAGTGGTGTATACAGCTGCAGCCCCCAGTGGTGTATACAGCTGCAGAACCCAGTGGTGTATACAGCTGCAGCCCCCAGTGGTGTATACAGCAGCAGCCCCCAGTGGTGTATACAGCAGCAGCCCCCAGTGGTGTACACAGCTGCAGCCCCCAGTGGTGTATACAGCAGCCCCCAGTGGTGTACACAGCAGCAGCCCCCAGTGGTGTATACAGCAGCCCCAATGGTGTACACAGCTGCAGCCCCAGTGGTGTACACAGCTGCAGCCCCCAGTGGTGTACACAGCTGCAGCCCCCAGTGGTGTACACAGCTGCAGCCCCCAGTGGTGTACACAGTTTCAGCCCCCAGTGGTGTATACAGCAGCCCCCAGTGGTGTACACAGCTGCAGCCCCCAGTGGTGTATACAGCAGCCCCCAGTGGTGTATACAGCAGCCCCCAGTGGTGTACACAGCAGCAGCCCCCAGTGTGTACACAGCTGCAGCCCCCAGTGGTATATACAGCTGCAGCCCCCAGTGGTATATACAGCTGCAGCCCCCCCCCCCCCCCCGAGTATACAGGCGCCCCGCGCTGCCGCCAACCTGTAAAGTAAAATATCATTCTACTTATCCCCGCCGGTGTCCCGCCGGTGTCCCGCTGCTGTCCCGCTGCCGTCACGCTCCTTCGCCTTCATCTGTCTTCCATCTCTGGCGCACAGACAATGATGACAGTCTGTGTGCCGGAGAAGGAAGTCGGATAAAGCCAGATGAAGACGGAAGAGCGTGATGGCGGCGGGACAGCAGCGGGACACCAGTGGGACACCGGCGGGGATAAGTAGAATGATATTTTACTTTACAGGTTGGTGGCAGCGCGGGGGGGGGCGCCTGTATACTCTTGGGGGGGGGGCTGCAGCTGTATATACCAGTAGGACGCCCCCGAAAGTAAGACAGTGTCTTACTTTCGGGGTATGTCTTACATTACCCGACCCCCCTAAAACCGGCACCATGCCTTACTTTCGGGGGCGCCCTACTTTCGGGGAAACACGGTATTAGAGATGAGCGAACCTTCGCTGAACATGTTTGCCAATTTCAAATTCAGCTTGAGCATTCCAGATTTGGTTCAGGATCAGAAATTCGAATAATTTCCCACCCAAAAAAAAAAAATCTGTGAAAGTGCCTATGTTCGGAAAATAAGTTTGAAATTTAAAATGGCCCTAAAACTTTCCGTTTGTTGGAGCCAAAAATGCTTGCCGGATGACTCGTTGGCCAAGAACAACACCTAATCTTAAGGCTAGGAGTGTTCAAGCCATCAGGTCTACCAGCATATATCAAGCTGTAAAATTTTTTTGTAGCTTTAAATTAAATTGTTTTAAGCTTCCTGGAGTTTGCATGCCTTTTGACACCTGCAGGGTGTGAATTTTGGAAACAGTGACTGATGCCACAGCAGCTGAGAAGTCCAGGAAGCTATAAATATCCTTAAAACATCCATTTAAGAGAGCTTGATATTATTTAGAGAATTTGTTTAGAAGAATTTGTATTTATTATTTTTTATTATTAGTTTTTTGGATTTTTTTGGAGCACAGATCTTTATTATTGCAGAGGTTTAGCAGCATGCAAGGCCATCTCTTCTACACTTATGTGACAATAATTCATATAAAAATAGCATATGGCCATTATATGACTCACACACATGTTCCTATATGTCTGTTAATGTTCACACTCAAGAAACACAATACTATGGATATTGCATCTTAAAATGTACAATCACTATTTCATGTCATTCCATATGTATACTATACAGATATTTGGCAAGTGCACAACTGTGTTATTATATGTATAATTCATATTGAACTTGTCCTTGCATTGCTGCACTGCACTACCCATTAGCTTTATTCATCAGTATTCCAGATGTATTGGTCATCTAAGGATGAGAGTGAAAAGATTCTAGACCTGCACAAGGCTGGAATGGGCTTTAAAAAGCATATGTTGGGTGAGAAGGAGGCAATGGTTTGTGCAATAGTAAGAGAATAGAAGAAATATTACATGAGTGCCAATTGACATCGATCTGAGGCTACATGCAAAATCTCACCTTGTGGAGTATCAAGCATCATTAGGAAGGTGAGAAATCAGCCTAAGGCTGCGTTCACACATTGCGTATTTTGCCGCGTTTTTTTACGCGCGCCTTTCAAAATACGCAATGTGCCTTTTGTCTGCCTGCAAAGTGAATGGGAAATTCACTTTGCAGTGCAGACATTGCGTAAAAATACGCAGTGCGTTTTCCGAGAGAAAACGCAGCTCCGTAAACAATTGATATGTCAATTGTTTACGCAGCTACTACTGCGTATTCTCCCAGAGGGGAGGAAGAATCCAGCTTCCTCCTCCCCTCTGTGACAGCTGTGGCCGCCCATTAGATTCCACAGTGTGTTAATACACACTGTGAAATCTAAATTAAACAAAAGCAAGTGTGTGAAAAATAAAAAAGAATGAATACATCACCTTCCGACGCCTTCTCCCGCTGTGCGATTCCCGGTTCTAAGTCAGATCTCTTCTGACAAGACCTGTGGTGACGTCAGAGAGGGGGCGTTCCCGGGCACTCGCGGTCATGTGACCGCGAGCAGCCAATCAGCGATGGGACCGCCCGGGAACGCCCCCCTCTGACGTCATCACAGGTCCTGTCAGAAGAGATCTCACTTGGAATCGGAGATCGCACACCGGGAGAAGGCGTCGGAGAGGTGAAGTATTGATTCTTTTTTATTTTTCATTAACTTGCTTTTGTTTAATGTAGATTTCACAGTGTGTATTAACACACTGTGGAATCTAATGGGGCGGTCACACATGTCACAGAGGGGAGGAGGAAGCAGGATTCTTCCTCCCCTCTGTGACATCACTGCGCTTTCTGGGGGGAAGAAAGCGCAGTGTGTGAAAGCCCCTGCGTATTTTGCTGCGCTTTTTTGCGCGGTCGAAAAACGCGGCAAAAAGCGCGCGCAAAAAAGCGCAGCAAAATACGCAAATGTGTGAACGTAGCCTAAAACTATACTTGTTAATGATCTCAAAACAGCTGAGATCACTGTCACCATTGGTAACACATTACGCTGTAATGGATTAAAATCCTGCAGTGCCTGCAAAGTCCCACTGCTCAAGAAGGCACATGTGCAGACCTATCTGAAGTTTGCCAATGAACACCTTGATGATTGTGAGAGTGATTGGGAGAAGTTGCTGTGGTCAGATGAGATAAAAATTGAGCTCTTTGGCATTAACTCAATTCACTGTGCTTGGAGGAAGAGAAATGTTACCTATGACCCAAACAACACCGTCCACACTGTCAAGCAGGAACATGGAAACATTTTTTTGGGTGGAGTGTTTCTCTGCTAAGGTCACAGAACTACTTCACCGTATCAATGGGGCATTGGATGGAGCTATGTACCGTAAATTTTATTTTTAACATTCTATCTCTCATTGTTAAAATTAACCTACCTTTAAGTTATACACTGTTCATTTCTTTGTCAGTGGGCAAATTTACAAAATCAGCAAGGGATTAAATAATTATTTCCATCACTGTATGTATATTCATGTGTTTGTGTTTGAGACTTATAGTCTGTGTTAGAGTAAAGTTTTTTGTATTTCACTCCTTGTGTGTTGGACTGTTTCTGCAAACAGGTGCTTTGATAATACCCTACAGAGATTAGTGGTGACCAAGCCTCTGTCTGACCATCTGAGGTATGGAAATGCAAGACACTACACACATTCCTGTACAATAGGGTCGGTTAAGTGCAGTCCTCAATTACCACAAACAGTGCATGTTTTCAGAGTTCACTTAGGGTGCAGTCAGACATAACGATCGCTCCAACGATCCCGACAGCGATAACGACCTGCCGGGATCGCTGGAGCGTCGTTACCTGATCGCTGGGGAGCTGTCAAACAGGCAGATCTCCCCAGCGATCAGGCCCTGGGAGCCACCTCCCACATCGCTCCCTGCTTAGCGCTGAGTTAGCCAGAAGCGGCTGCGGAGCAGAGAGCCCCTCCCCTGTGCCCGGTCCTCCCCCTCCCCTGTGCCCGGTCCTCCTCCTCCCCTGTGCCCGGTCCCCCCGGCTCTCCCTCCTCCTCCCCTGTGCCCGGTCCTCCTCCTCCTCCATGTCTCTCTGCTGCGCGGAGTCCAACGATCGCTGCGTCACGTGACCTTCTCCCCGGCCGGAGGGTGGAGGAGCCAGGCGGGGTCACGTGGTGCACACTGCGGTCATGTGACTCTCCGGCCGTTGCTAGGTGACGGCGTCCTGCAGGATGATCCTGTGTGATGGAGCTGAGGAGAGTTCCCAGCCTGAACCCCTGAGACACCTCCCACATCGCTCCCTGCTTAGCGCTGAGTTATAGGCAGGGCTAAGCAGGGAGAACGCTGTTAACTATGATAAACACCGGGTATCCAGGCAGCGCGCGCTGCCTAGATACCCGGTGTTTACCATAGTAACCAGCTCTGTGAGGTCACAGATCGCTGGTCTCTTGCTGTCACACGCAGCGATGCGTGCTGACCAGCAGGAAACCAACGATCAAAAAATGACCAGAGCACTTTGCAGCGATCAGCGATCTCACAGCAGGGGCCTGATCGCTGCTAAGTGTCACACATAACGACATCGCTGGAGAGATCGTTGTAACGTCACAGTTACAACGATCTCTCTAACGATATCGTTATGTGTGACTGGGGCTTTAGCATTGCACAAGATGCTGAATCATCACCTCTGAAAGTGATGAAATTAGTACCTGTGCAATGCTAAGGAAATCCTGGAAACTTGCACTGTTTTCAGAGCTTGAGACCAGCCATGCCCTAGACATCTCTGTGGAAGTAGTCAGGGGGCAAAAGGAATCCTCCAGCCCTTTCACCACAATGGCAGCTCTCCCTGGACCCTACTACATCAATACAGCATCTTTATGAATAGGTTAGCATTTTTTGTTTTGTACCTGCCTAGTATTATTGTAACTCTTCATTTATGCAGAGTATGAGTTTTGTTAAAACAAAACTTAAAAAAAATATTTAAAAAATTAAGACCTCTTTGTTTTCACTTGTATCACGATTTTCCAAGACACATAAATGTGTAAATTTTGCCAATGGAGTTTTGTTAGGGCTTGGTTTTGGCTTGATGAGCTTACACTTTTACTGATACCATTTTAAGGTACATACGACAGTTTGATTACTTTTTTCTTGTTATGACCGAAAAATGTTTACAGCATTTAATTTAATATTTTAATATGGATACAATGATATCAAATATATATTTTTTTATATTTTTACTTTTTTTTATTTTAATGGAGGAAAGATGGAGTGATTTACAATTTTAGTAATCTATGACTAACAGCTCACTCATGTTTCACTCATGTACAGAAAACGGACAGCTGTCTATCCCACTGCACTTACAGCTCATTAGAATACAAATTTCTCTTGAACAGAAAGGTAAGGATTTAATAAGCATTAAAGCATCTATCTACAGTATACATACCATTAGGTTGGGGTATAGACTTTTGATGACAGGCTCTCTTTATCAATGATTCTTTTAGTAAGTCTATACCACTTACCCCTTACTCCTGAACAATCTACTAAACTACCAGTAGTCAGAACCAGTTTGCAATTCAACCGGATATGGTCATAAATCAACTAATGTTACATAAATACATAAATTACACTTCTGTGCAAATGTAATTTCACAAAAAAATGCATTTCTGTACAAAGAAACATAAAAGGTGTTTATGTCCATTAAAGAGCATGAAAGCCAGTTTGTAATTAGTGCCAACCAAAAATGTTCACACATAACACACTTGCATTAGTAGATATCAGCTTTATTGAAGAAGCAACATACTGTTGTAAACTATAAAAGGGAACCATCACCTGATTAATGCTAACACATCTGGAATGAAACATGATATGGGGCAGAGATCCTGGTTCCAGGATTCTCTAATGGTGGCGTTACACACAAGGATATCCTGAACGATATCCTTACAAAAGTCACGTGGTAGACATCGTACGAACGATATGTATACAGTTAGGGCCAGAAATATTTGGACAGTGACACAATTTTCGCGAGTTGGGCTCTGCATGCCACCACATTGGATTTGAAATTAAACCTCTACAACAGAATTCAAGTGCAGATTGTAACATTTAATTTGAAGGGTTGAACAAAAATATCTGATAGAAAATGTATCTATAAAATTCAAGAATGCGCACATAGGGTGATATCTTCTTTAAAGAAGAACAAAGGTTATACAAAGAGGTGCTCACCTGATGTAGTTGTGAAAACCCACAACTGGTGATGATTGCTCAAATACAAGTAGTTGCTGCAGGACCGTACTCTCCACAGATCCCTGTGGTATGATCAGCTCCCAGGACACAGTACCTCGAGGTCCGCGCTGCCACTTCAGAAAAGGAACAAAAGAAGCCAGTACAAGGGAATGTCTGGATCAACGATTCTTCTTTATTATCCTACGCGTTTCAGAGTTATCTCCCAACTCCTTCATCAGGGAATTCCTGATGAAGGAGTTGGGAGATAACTCTGAAACACGTAGGATAATAAAGAAGAATCGTTGGATCCAGACATTCCTTGTACTGGCTTCTTTTGTTCCTTTTCTGAAGTGGCAGCGCGGACCTCGAGGTACTGTGTCCTGGGAGCTGATAGAAAATGTAGGAATTGTACACATTTCTTTACAAACACTCCACATTTTAGGAGGTCAAAAGTAATTGGACAAATAAACATAACCCAAACAAAATATTTTTATTTTCAATATTTTGTTGCGAATCCTTTGGAGGCAATCACTGCCTTAAGTCTGGAACCCATGGACATCACCAAACGCTGAGTTTCCTCCTTCTTAATGCTTTGC
The DNA here is from genome assembly GCA_033576535.1 of Allobates femoralis. Taxonomy (NCBI): domain Eukaryota; kingdom Metazoa; phylum Chordata; class Amphibia; order Anura; family Aromobatidae; genus Allobates; species Allobates femoralis. The sequence goes on along the minus strand of JARQOC010000004.1, from coordinate 341,050,477 downwards.
CAGGCCTTTACAGCCGCAGCCTTCAGGTCTTGCTTGTTTGTGGGTCTTTCTGTCTTAAGTCTGGATTTCAGCAAGTGAAATGCATGCTCAATTGGGTTAAGATCTGGTGATTGACTTGGCCATTGCAGAATGTTCCACTTTTTTGCACTCATGAACTCCTGGGTAGCTTTGGCTGTATGCTTGGGGTCATTGTCCATCTGTACTATGAAGCGCCGTCCAATCAACTTTGCAGCATTTGGCTGAATCTGGGCTGAAAGTATATCCCGGTACACTTCAGAATTCATCCGGCTACTCTTGTCTGCTGTAATGTCATCAATAAACACAAGTGACCCAGTGCCATTGAAAGCCATGCATGCCCATGCCATCACGTTGCCTCCACCATGTTTTACAGAGGATGTGGTGTGCCTTGGATCATGTGCCGTTCCTTTCTTCTCCAAACTTTTTTCTTCACATCATTCTGGTACAGGTTGATCTTTGTCTCATCTGTCCATAGAATACTTTTCCAGAACTGAGCTGGCTTCTTGAGGTGTTTTTCAGCAAATTTAACTCTGGCCTGTCTATTTTTGGAATTGATGAATGGTTTGCATCTAGATGTGAACCCTTTGTATTTACTGTCATGGAGTCTTCTCTTTACTGTTGACTTAGAGACAGATACACCTACTTCACTGAGAGTGTTCTGGACTTCAGTTGATGTTGTGAACGGGTTCTTCTTCACCAAATAAAGTATGCGGCGATCATCCACCACTGTTGTCATCCGTGGACGCCCAGGCCTTTTAGAGTTCCCAAGCTCACCAGTCAATTCCTTTTTTCTCAGAATGTACCCAACTGTTGATTTTGCTACTCCAAGCATGTCTGCTATGTCTCTGATGGATTTTTTCTTTTTTTTCAGCCTCAGGATGTTCTGCTTCACCTCAATTGAGAGTTCCTTTGACCGCATGTTGTCTGGTCACAGCAACAGCTTCCAAATGCAAAACCACACACCTGGAATCCACCCCTGACCTTTTAACTACTTCATTGATTACAGGTTAACGAGGGAGACGCCTTCAGAGTTAATTGCAGCCCTTCGAGTCCATTGTCCAATTACTTTTGGTCCCTTGAAAAAGAGGAGGCTATGCATTACAGAGCTATGATTCCTAAACCCTTTCTCCGATTTGGATGTGGAAACTCTCATATTGCAGCTGAGAGTGTGCACTTTCAGCCCATATTATATATATAATTGTATTTCTGAACATGTTTTTGTAAACAGCTAAAATAACAAAACTTGTGTCACTGTCCAAATATTTCTGGCCCTAACTGTATATCGTCCGTGCGTTGTCACACACAAGGATATCATTAACGATATCCATTTTGGAAGCGCGCCAGTATCGGAGGGAGATTTTCCATCCAATGCTGAGCAATGCCTTTTACAATAATGTGCCAGGGCTGTGACAGCCCACAATATTGTATGTAAAATAGTTTTAGAAACTTAAATTTATTATTTCTGCGTGTGATTTTACAGGTAAAAGCCGGTCCTGCAGCTGTGTGCTACATGTCGGTACACAGCAGCAGCGGCTATGAAGCCGTTGTTGTAGGGGTTAATAATATTGTACCACATGGCCGCAGGGAGTGCCCACACTCCCCTGGAGTCATGTAGCACATTACATTTTCACTGCAGGGGTTAAAGCAGTCAGTTAACAGAAGCCGCACATTGTCAGCTCTGCTACTTCCATTCATAAAAAGCCGGCGGCTACTGTCATATTACAGTGCGCCGTGAACAATTGCTAACTTGCTTCATGAATAGGGAGGTGTCCGAGGTACTTAGGCTAAGTGCGTACAGTACCTGTTCCTGTCCTCATCATTAATAACTATTGGCCGTGCACCGGAGTTTCAATGTGCGCAACCCATAGTTATTAATGCTCAGGAGATCAGCACGCTGGACAGGGACAGGTACTGTATGCATTTTGCCTAACTATTTAGGAGACCTCCCTATTCATGAAGCAAGTTAGCAATTGATCACGGCGCACTGTACATTTACAGTACACGTCAGCTTTTTATGAATGGAAGTAGCAGAGCTGACAGTGTGTGGCCTATGTTAACTGACTGCTTTAACCCTGCGGTGAAAATGTAATATGCTACATGCCTCCAGGGGAGTGTGGGCACTCCCTGGGGCCATATGGCACAATATTATTAACCCTTTAATGTCCAGAATCATAGCCACTTCTACAGCTCTGTGGCGACATGTACCACAGAGCTGCAGAAGCGGCTTTGACATGTAAAATGACTACATGAAAATGTTTTAATAAAAGATTTAGAATGAAATGACAGCGGCAGAAATAGAAATCTTTTGAACAATATCGTTCAAAAGGTTTCACACTGAATGATGTGTCACATCGTTCAGAGGTTATTTGGACGACGAACGACAGATTTGAAGTTAGATCGTTCATCCAAGATTTGAGATCCTAACGATCTTCTCATCCGATATCATTCATTTACACGCAAGGATGTGCAAACGATATCCTTGAAACAATCACATATCTGTGACGTTTCAAGGATATCGTTCAGGATATCCTTGCGTGTAACACCACCATAAGGCTGGCTTCAAACCATAATTTTTAGGATCCAGGGCTGTGAACCGGACAGCCTTGGATCCGATTTTGTCCCTATTGTATCCCTATGGTGCCAGATGGGGCTGGATGGCAGTTATTTGCCATCCGGTTTGGTTTCTGTCTGGCTGGATCTGGTTTATTTTGTTTTTATGTCCGGGCAAAAATTGAACAAAACCGGATCTGGGGCAATCTAGCACCCATAACCGTCCAGCAGAAAAACAATCCGGTTCCCGGATGCCAATTGTTGAATGAGCGGCGGCTCTGAAATTCAAGCTGCACTCGTCCAGCACCTGGACAGCGCAGCTCAAAGAGCTGCAGCTGAAATTTCAGCACTGGACAGCGGCATCCGTTGATTCTGGCACAAAACAGGATTGGAGGGCATATTTGTTCTGTCCGGTGCATCCTGCAAAACAGCAGACAGAATCTGACTGGGAAAAATTGTGGTGTTACGTTAGCCTTACTGAGCCACTATATACTAATACTTTGCTCAGTTTTGTACAACCCTGCTATATTATAATAATATATTTATTCATTTATATAGCACTATTAATTCCATAGCACTTTACATACATGAGTAATGCTGTCTCTCTTGGAGCTCACAATCTAAACATCCTATCAGTATGTCTTTACAATGTGGGAGGAAACCGGAGTGCCCAGAGGAAACCCACGCAAACATGGGGAGAACATACAAACTCCTTGCAGATGTTGTCCTTAGTGTCCTTGGTGGGAATTGAACCCAGGACCTCAAGACCCCATTGCTGCAAAGGCTACTGTGCTAACCACTTGAGCCACCGTGCTGCCCAACATATATCATTGATTGTCAGCTTTCCGTGTATACTGTGCACAGGTAGAAAGTTGTCAATCAATGGTGGGTGCAGCAAGCAGCCCAGTAAGTGATGCATTTCTGGAATCAGAGTCCCTGTCTTCACATTAAGATGCTCTGAGATTATCTGACAAAACCTGATGACAGTATCCATTCAAGATGGGTTGTAGTAATACAAGTCTATCATCAGCAGACTCTATACAATCATACAGCTTCATTACAGTAACCAGCTAATTTTGGAGCATCAGGGTTTGGCTTTTATAGCTGTATATTATTACAAATGGCCATGACAAGTATACTTATGTATTAATGTACAGTACCTGAGACTCCTTTAGAGAAAGGTTAACGGCAAGCTTCTTCCTGTCAGCTTTGCTGATGTACTTTTGTTTTTGGAACATTTTCTCAAGTGCTTTTCTCTGATCATCAGAAAACACTGCTCGCCTTAGGATTACTCTTCTTGTTTTGGAGTTTGAATCTTTTGGTAGCACATGAAATTCACGTTCCTTTCCTTAGCAAAATAAAAATAGAAAAGCCAACAAAATCAGTAAGTTTATTGTTAAAGCCCTCCCATGAAGATTTTTGTTCATTAAATCTGTGTATATGTGCAAGTACTGTTGTTTAGTGTGTGTTAATATACTAATCTACCACCACTTTCTCCATGATCCAGCGCAGTGCTGGATCTCTTGTCAGTGACGTTGCCACCCTGAAGACTCTCCGGGTTGCACTATGCTCTGCGCAGGGGGGTACATACAGTTAGGGTACCTTTACACACAGAGATAAATTGTTTGCAACTCACTGGTTGCAGTGAAATCATGGACACATTGCTCCATTTGTACATGGCAACAAAATGGAACAATGTGTCCATGATTCCACTGCAACCAGTGAGTTGCAAGCAATTCATATCTGTGTGTTAAGGTACCCTAAAAATAAATAATTATTTGATCCCTTGCTGATTTTGTAAATTTGCCTACTGACAAAGACATGAACAGTCTATAATTTTAAGTTTAGGTTTAAGAATATCAAAAATAAAATCCAGAAAATCACATTGTCTAAATTATATAAATGATTTGTATTTTGAAGAGAAAAATAAGTATTTGATCCCTCTGGCAAACAAGACTTAATACTTGATGGCAAAACTCTTGTTGGCAAGCACAGCAGTCAGATGTTTTTTGGAGTTGATGATGAGGTTTGCACACATGTCAGGAGGAATTTTAGTCCACTCCTCTTTGTAGATCATCTCTAAATCATTACGATTTTGAGGCTGTCGCTTGGCAACTTGCAGCTTCAGCTCCCTCCATAGGTTTTCTGTGGGACTAAGGTTTGCAGACTGGCTAGGCTACTCCATGACCTTAATGTGCTTCTTTTTGAGACACTCCATTGTTGCATTGGCTGTATGTTTTGAGTCATTGTCGTGCTGGAAGACCCAGTCACAACCCATTTTTAATCTCCTGGTGGAGGAAAGGAGGTTGTCATTCAGGATTTTACGATACATGGTTCCATCCATTGTCCCATTGATACGGTGAAGTAATCCTGTGCCCTTAGCAGAGAAACACTCTAAAACATAATGTTTCCACCACCATGCTTGACAGTGGGGATGGTGTTCTTTGAGTCATAGGTAGCATTTCTCTTCCTCCAAACACGGCGAGTTGCGTTAATGCCAAAGAGCTCAATTTTTGTCTCATCTGACCACAGCACCATCTCCCAATCACTCTAAAGTCCCCATCATACGGGGCAACATCGCCGTCAATTACACAGACAATGTAGGGGCGTGGCCTATCAGCGGGGACATCACCCCTACGTTGCTTCATGTAAAGGGGCGATGTCGGCGCCGCCGGGAGGTCGCCTGGTTTCAGAGCAGTGCTCTGAAACCAGGCGACCGATCTGGGGCGATGTGCACACATCGCCCCATGTAACCGCCCGTCGGCGACCTGTCAGGCAATGGGAGCCATTGGCTCCCATTGTCCTGCATCACTGCTGGGGTTTTCAGACACCCCGGCAGCGATGCCGCTTGTAAGCTCACCGGCGCGGGGCTGGAGATGTCGCCCCGTGTAAATGGGGGACGGTGACGCTGGCGGGGTGCCAAAAACATGCGCGCCCCCGCCTGTTGCCGCTGACATCTCCAGCACCGTCGCCAGGTGTGACTGGGCCTTAAGGATCACCAAGGTGTTCATTGGTAAACTTCAGACGGGCCTGCACATGTGCCTTCTTGAGCACTGGGATTTTGTAGGCATTTCAGGATTTTAATCCATCACAGCATAATGTGTTACCAATAGTTATCTTGGTGACAGTGGTAGCAGCTGCCTTGAGATCATTAAAGTGATCCTAAACCCAGAAACTGACCCCCCTCATCTTTAGACCTGTCCCTGCACCCCCTCTTATCATTTCTAGCCATCCCTTTTGCAGAAAAAATCGCTTTTGTAAAGTAGAGAAAAAGTTATATTTACTTTGTCCTGTGTGAGTTCTCTCTTTCTGAGGAAGCCGCAAATAGGCGGAGCCTGTCTGCTGCTGCCTTGTAATTATGCACGCCCCTCTCAGGTTGTTGCCTTGGTAAGAGCCTGGCCGCGTCATGAAAGGGGGCGGGGCTCCGGCATGACGCGATATAGCCTGCCCCTTTCATGACGCGCCCAGGCTCTTAGAAGCAGAGAGGGGCGTGCATAATTACAAGGCAGCAGAAGACAGGCCCCGCCTATTGCGGCTTCCTCAGAAAGAGAGAACTCACACAGGACAAAGTAAATATAACTTTTTCTCTACTTTACAAAAGCGATTTTTTTCTGCAAAAGGGATGGCTAGAAATGATAATAGGGGGTGCAGGGACAGGTCTAAAGATGCGGGGGGGTCAGTTTGTGGGTTTAGGATCATTTTAAAGAGGACCTGTCACCCCCCTAGTGCATGGCAATTTAAATGCACCACTGAATGCTGCACGCTTGCTGCATTCAGGGAAGGGCTCCCCCATGTCTCTAGCCCCCCTGTGCACTGAGATATACACTTTATAAATCTTACATTTACTGAGTCAGGAGGGTATTCCTTATTCTGGAGTCAGAGCTGGCACGGAAGCTATTCCCTGCCTCCAGCTGCTCTGCGCCGCTTCCTGCTGCTCTGTTCCTGCTCCTTATTGTGTCCGCGCCCCTCCTCGCCTGTGCAGCCGTCTAAGCTTTTGTTCTCACGCAGGTACACAGCGAGGATGGGAGGCGGCGGCTGACGTCACGGCCTCACTATGCCCCTGCGTGAGAACAGAAGGTTAGACTTCGGCGCAGGCAAGGAGGGGGGTAGACACAATAAGGAGGAGGAACAGAGCAGCAGGGGGCAGTGCCAAGCAGCCAGAGGCAGGGATAAACCTCTGTGCCAGCGCTGACTCAATAAGAAAGAATACCCTCCTGACTCCTGACTCAGTAAATGTAAGATTTATAAAGTGTATATCTCAGTGCACAGGGGACAAGAGACATGGGGGACCGCTTTCCTGAATGCAACAGGCATGCTGCTGTCGGGGTCGTAGCGACAATACACTCCTTCACCAGTCATTCCAAATTAGACTACGAACATACAGTATGGTACCAGATAAGAGTAAATCAGACGGAGAATCTGGTTCAAACTTATAATATGTTCGTTGCTTTATTAAGCAATGGCTATGGTCACAGCAACTGAACTCGATATCCGGGTACAGGACATTTTATAGTCTAAAAGATAAGCATGTAAATGTCCATGGCAGGGTGGGAGTTAGGTGGGATTAAGCTAATGTCTATGTTTGTTAATAATAATAGTTCTTTGTATTCTGAGAGTCCGTTCTTCATCACGTCATGGTATCATCCCTTGGCTGCTGGAATTCAGGTTATCTTGGGTTTCCCATAGCACAGTCTGGTGCAGGCACACCGAGGACCAATCAGCTTGTCCATTTTCAAGGCAACTCTGCACAACCTTATCTTCTTTCCAGCATACACATCTGAGGAGACACTTTGTTTACCAAACAGCTCCTTGTTCACAGATTCATAGTGGGAAAGAAAGAGAGAAAGAAATAGATGGAGGGGGGAGAGAGACAAAGAGAGAAGAGAAAAAGAAGAGAAAGAGAGAAGATGTTGGATACGTACCTGAATACAGAAAAAACTTATTGTTTCATTTAATGCTATATGAGTATAAAAACTAAGATTAATAGATAAGATATAATTCATCCTCCACACTGCATTCAGTGGTGCATTTAGGTTGCCATGCACCAGGGGGGTGACAGGTCCTCTTTAACAAGTTCTCCCAATGTAGTTTTAGGCTGATCTCTAACTTTCCTCATGTTCCTGGATACCCTAACAAGATGAGATTTTGCATGGAGCCCTAGATCGATGTCGATTGACACTCATTTTTTATTTCTTACATTTTCTTACTATTGCACTAACAGTTGTCTCTTTCTCACCCAGAGTCTTACTTATGGTTTTGTTGCCCATTCCAGCCTTGTACAGGTCAAGGATCTTTTCCCTGACATATTTAGAAAGCTCTTTGGTCTTCCCATGTTGTAGAGGTTAGAGTCTGACTGATAAATTGAGTGTGTGGACAGGAGTCTTTCATACAGGTGACAATTTAAGACAGCTGTCTTTAATGTAGGTAGCAAGATGATTAGGAGTGTCTAACTTGTATGTAGGAGCCAGAACTTTTAATGGTTGGAAAGGGATCAAATACTTATTTCTCTCTTAAAATGAAAATACATTTATATAATTTACTAATAAACTTTATCCACTATAAATTTATACTAAGAACCTACAACTCTACCCTTCACCTTACCAAACAGACCTCACCACCCTGATCTCCTCACTATCCAACAACCCTCCAAAAAAATCTTTGACTCCTTTCACTCCCTCCTCAGTCCTAAAGTGCAGGCCCCTATCACTGGCCTGTGTACTGATGATCTGCCTTCGTATTTCACAGAGAAAATAGAAAACACCCATCAGGAAATTAGCTCCCGACCTCCAAGTGCCGTTACTCTCATCCCTCCCCACATCTCCTCTGGCTCACTCTCCACATTTGACCTAGTCACAGAAAAAGAAGTCTCCAAGCTCTCTTCTTCCTGTCCTACTACATGCGCCACTGACCCCATTCTCTCACATATACTCCAGTCTCTGTCTCCGGTCTTCACCACTCACTTAAACAAAATCTTCAATCCCTCCCTTCCTCTCCTCCTTCAAATACTTTATCATTACTCCGTTCTCTTAACCCATCCTGCACCAATAACTACAGAGCAGTCTCTAATCTCCCCTTCATCTCTAAACTGTTGGAGCGCCTGGTCTACTCCTGCTTCACCCGTTACCTCTCCACTCACTCTCTTCTAGATCCATTACAGTCTGGTTTCCGCCCCTACGCACTACAGAAACTGCCCCCATCAAAGTGACCAGTGACCTTCTGCTAGCAAACCGTAATGGCGGCCAGTCTCCGCATATTCTTCTTGACCTGTCTGCAGCTTTTGACACGGTTGACCACCATATCCTAGTCGCTATGCTGCACTGAATAAGCATGAAGGACACTCCTCTCTCCTGGTTTTCTTCCTATTTTTCTGACACCTCTTTCAATGTAACAATTGCTGGCTCTTTGTCGTCTCCTTTCTTCTCACTATTGGTGTCCCTTAGGGTTCAGTCCTTGGCCCTCTTCCCTTCTACATGACCATGATCAATTGGAAGAAACATCAGCATATTTGCCTTCCAGTATCATCTTTATGCTGATGACACACAACTATACAATTCTTGCCCTGACCTTTCCCCCGCTGCATTACAGAATGCCAATTACTGTCTAACCACATTTTCCAACATCATGTCTGCTCTTGATCTAAAACTCAACCTTTCCAAACCGAACTTATTCTGCTCTTTCCCTCCACTAACCTCCCTAAATCTGACATCTCCCTCTCAGTGTGCAGCACCACAATAATGCCTAGACAGCAGGCTCGCTGTCTGGGTGTTATGTTTGACACCAATCTTTCCTTCACCTCCTATATACAATCACTTGCCTGCTCTTGTCACTGCAAGTGAAGAACATCTCTAGAATCTGCCACTTTCTCACCATGGAAACAACAGAAACATTCACTGTCGCCCTGATCCACTCTCGCCTTGATTATCGTAATTTTCTATTAATTGGCCTCCCCATCACTAGACTTTCCCCTCTCCAGTCCATCCTTAATGCAACAGCCCGGTCACCTATCTCCATGCAGCAACAGCTTCTAAGAGAGACCACGCCTATGTTGGAGATGGGGTGTAGGTGCCTCTGGTGGCTGCAGAGTGCGCCGTTCCCGATCTCATTCATCATAGGCTACAAGCCGCAGTCTTTCCTAGAGGCTGTGGCTGCACGGAGGTGGGTGCAGGCAGCACTGCGGCAATGTTGGGTGAGGGGACACATATATACACACGCCACATACATACACAGACATGCATGCACACACACAAACATATACATACACATATATACAGGTACTCATGCATGTACTCACACATATACACACACATTCATGTACACACATAGACATACATACACACATTATAATGTCCCCACACACACACACATGCACATACACACAAATACACATGGACATACATAGACACATACATACACACAGTATAATGTCCCCACACACACACACACACACACACCACACACGCAAATACAGATACAGTCACGGCCAAAAGTTTTGAGAATGACACCAAAATTATATTTTCACATGATCTTCTGCCCTCTGGTTTTTATTTGTGTTTGCAGATGAAGTCCATGGAGCCTCGGTTAAGAGTCTACAACATGGACACCAGCCAGTTATCCCACCAGGGAAGGACCTAGCCCAGGGTATTAGTAGCCCTTAAGTCACTATCCAGCCCTTGCGAGCTTGAAGATATGGCCAGGGGTTTACCATGGACTAGGTATCCAACCACAGACAGCTGTTTCGGGGTTGTTGCCCCTCATCAGTGTGGCGCAGGATTCTGGCTGGCATTGCTCCCACCCAGCCAGAATCCTGCGCCACACTGATGAGGGGCAACAACCCCGAAACAGCTGTCTGTGGTTGGATACCTAGTCCATGGTAAACCCCTGGCCATATCTTCAAGCTCGCAAGGGCTGGATAGTGACTTAAGGGCTACTAATACCCTGGGCTAGGTCCTTCCCTGGTGGGATAACTGGCTGGTGTCCATGTTGTAGACTATTAACCGAGGCTCCATGGACTTCATCTGCATATTCAAATTCTAGGGAGCAATGCACCTTGGGTTTCACTGTGTTTGAGTGCTTTAACTGGTGCCCGCAGTGTTATCCTCCACTGGTCCCCACAAGGTCAGTGGGTGCTTTGTGATGTCTGTTTTATTTGTGTTTGTCTGATGTTTATATCACATACAGAAATATAATTGCAATCATATTATGAGTACCAAAAGGTTATATTGACAGTTAGAATGAGTTAATGCAGCAAGTCAATATTTGCAGTGTTGACCCTTCTTCTTCAGAACCTCTGCAATTCTCCCTGGCATGCTCTCAATCAACTTCAGGACCAAATTCTGACTGATAGCAGTCCATTCTTGCATAATCAATGCTTGCATTTTGCCAGAATTTGTTGGTTTTTGTTTGTCCACCCGTCTCTTGATGATTGACCAAAAGTTCTCAATGGGATTAAGATCTGGGGAGTTTCCAGGCCATGGAGCCAAAATCTCTATGTTTTGTTGCATGAGCCATTTAGTTATCACCTTTGCTTTATGGCAAGGTGCTCCATCATGCTGGAAAAAGAGAGAGGGGAGGGGGACAAGAGGCGCAATAGTGCCCTTATCACTAGACACTAAGGTACAACGGTGAGAAACGTGATTCACTCACCTACTCCAGTTGTGCGACCCACAACTGGCTTATGTGCATGTAGGATAGTATCCTGATGGCTGCTGCTGGACCTCCACCGACTCCACGCACGTGGGGTTAGACCAGAAATTTCAGGAAGAAAAGGTGTACTCCGGTCCGCGCTGCCAGAAACATCAAGGAAGACCCAAAACGAAATTGTGATCCAAGCTTTCTTTATTCTCCTCCTACGCGTTTCAGTGCCCACCTGGCACCTTCATCAGGGGTCCCTGATGAAGGTGCCAGGTGGGCACTGAAACGCGTAGGAGGAGAATAAAGAAAGCTTGGATCACAATTTCGTTTTGGGTCTTCCTTGATGTTTCTGGCAGCGCGGACCGGAGTACACCTTTTCTTCCTGAAATTTCTGATCATGCTGGAAAAGGCATTGTTGGGCGCCAAACTGCTCTTGGACGGTTGGGAGAAGTTGCTCTTGGAGGACATTCTGGTACCATTCTTTATTCATGGCTGTGTTTTTAGGCAAGACTGTGAGTGAGCCGATTCCCTTGGCTGAGAAGCAACCCCACACATGAATGGTTTCAGGATGCTTTACAGTTGGCATGAGACAAGACTGGTGGTAGCGCTCACCTCTTCATCTCCGAATAAGCGGTTTTCCAGATGCCCCAAACAATCGAAAAGGGGATTCATCAGAGAAAATGACTTTACCCCAGTCCTCAGCAGTCCACTCCCTGAACCTTTTGCAGAATATCAGTCGGTCCCTGATGTTTTTTCTGGAGAGAAGTGGCTTCTTTGCTGCCCTCATTGAAACCAGGCCTTGCTCAAAGAGTCTCCGCCTCACAGTGCGTGCAGAAGCACTCACACCAGCCTGGTGCCATTCCTGATCAAGCTCGGCATTGCTGGTAGTCCGATCCCGCAGCTGAAACAGTTTTAAGATACGGTCCTGGCGCTTGCTGGTCTTTCTTGGGCGCCCTGGAGCTTTTTTGACAACAATGGAAGCTCTCTCCTTGAAGTTCTTGATGATGCGATAGATTGTTGACTGAGGTCCAATCTTTCTAGCTGCGATACTCTTCCCTGTTAGGCCATTTTTGTGCAGTGCAATGATGGCTGCACATGTTTCTTTAGAGATAACCATGGTTAACTGAAGAGAAACAATGATACCAAGCACCAGCCTCCTTTTAAAGTGTCCAGTGGTGTCATTCTTACTTAATCATGACTGATTGATCGCCAGCCCTGTCCTCATCAACACCCACACCTGTGTTAATGGAACAATCACTAAAACGATGTTAGCTGCTCCTTTTATGGCAGGACTGCAATGATGTTGAAATGTGTTTTGGGGGTTAAAGTTCATTTTCTAGGCAAATATTGACTTAGCAAGTAATTGCTGTTAAGCTGATCACTCTTTATGACATTCTGGAGTATATGCAAATTGCCATTAGAAAAACTGAAGCAGTAGACTTTGTTAAAATTAATATTTGTATCATTCTCAAAACTTTTGGCCATGACTGTACATATACACGCATACAAGCATGCACATTCACACATGCAGATATACACATGCAGATACACACATACATGCATATTCACACAAACATGGATACGCACATTCATACACACAATGTACAAGCACATACACATGCATGCACATACACACAACACATATGCCACACACTCAGTAATAAGTCACACACACGCACATACACATACACACATACATGCACACACGCACATACACATGCCCGTGCATACACATGCAGATACACACACAGTATAATGTCCCCATACACACATACATGTATGCACATACACCAAGCATGCACATACACATGCAAGCACGCACATACATGCCAAGCATACACACACATAGATACATGCACATACATACACACGCACATACAAACATGCATACACACAGTATAATGTGCCCACACACATACACTCATGCATGCACATAATGTACACAGGCAAGCATGCACGTACAGACATACGCACACATGCCCATGCATACACACAACTAAACACACGCATATGCACATGCACACACAGTATAATGTCCCCACGCACGCACATACACATACACACAAGCATGGACATACACACACATGCAAGCATGCTCATACCTATGCAAGCACGCACGCACACGCCTGTACATACACATACGTGCACATACACATGCACATACACACAAGCACACATATACACACAGTATAATGTCCTTACACACACAGATACACACATGTACATACACATACCCGCAAGCACGCATATGCATACACATAACAGACACTACGTACATACACCTTAATAGGAATGTCCAGCTCCACATCTTTCTTAAAATCCAAAGGTTTATTAGATTGTATTAAAATTCCATCAGTATTGACATGTTTCAACCATTGTGCTGGTCTTAATCATAATATTATGATTATTTATTTAAATAACTAAAAAAAAAATAGGGCTTCCCTGTATTTTTCATTGCCAGCTAAGGTATCACCAGGCAGTGGGGGTTGGCAGCCAGTAGCTGCTTGGTTTACCTGCGCTGGCAAGAGAAAATACAGCGAAGCCCTACATAAAATTTTTACCAGGAAAATAAATAAGTTACTAGATTGACACTTTATTATTAAAACCCCCCCCCCCACAGAAACAGGATTTTAACTAAAAATACATTTACTTACATACATTGGGAGAGACCACGGTGGGAAAGGGAGGGGTAGAAACCTGGAGAGATGTCGCCACCCCATACAGTTCACTCCTTCCCGATCGATAGCATTGGGCCCACATCTATATATAATGTTTGGACTGGTTCACATAGCATCAACTCACAACTTTAACAGCACTTACAAAGTGAAATTTTTTTACCTATTAAACCAACCATAGATTCCCCTTACATGTACCCAATCAAACTACTCTTGCGGTAGAGTGAGCAGCGGGGGGAGAAACCAAGCGGGAGGGGTCCGAGAGACTGGGGAACCGACTGGCTATGTTTCACTGTAATGGAAAATCCTTCGTCGCTGATTGGGTCGCGCCATGGCCCGCCTCGACCAATCAGCGACACAGTGATTTGTGTTAGAGATCAGTAGTGACATGAGTGCAAGGTGAGTGTAGGGCTAAGTGTGACGTGAGTGCAGGGCAGAGTGTGATGTGAGTGCAGGGCAGAGTGTGAGCTGAGTGCAGGGCAGTGTGCTGATGAGTGATGTGACATGGGCAGGTGTGTGACTGAGTGCAGGGCGAGTGTGACCGAGTGCAGGGTAGATGTGACCTGAGTGCAGGGTGAGTGTGTCTGTGGTGAGTGCATGACTGAGTGTGTCTGTGTGTAGTGAGTGCAGGGCTGAGTGTGTGTATATGTGTGTGTCTGTGGAGTGAGTGCAGGGCTGAGTGTGTGATATGTGTGTATGGTGTGTGATGCGCGTGTATGTGTGTGTGTGTTAGTGAGTGTGGGACTGAGTGATGGTGACTGTCATCGGGGTCAGTAGGCTGCAGTACCTGGCTGTGGCTGCTGCTGTGTTTGCTCCCCCAGTCCGTGAAGCTTAAGGACCTGAGGTGATGTCAGAGTCATGTGACATGGCTCCGCCTATAATTCTGACATCACCACAGGCCCTCTAAGCAGGTTTTAACCTATGGGAGCGCCGGGCAGGAGGGCTGTAAACTGCTGGGAGCAGGCAGAGAGGAGCGGCACTGGGCTGCTGGAAGTAGAGGAGGGTGCAGCGGGAAAGCCGACAGTGATGTCGGCTTTCCCACCAGTCGGCTTAAATGAACAGCTGATGCTCCGGCATCAGCTGTTCATTTAAAATGGCGGGGCGGGAAAGCCCCGCTGGCTATTTGAAGTGAACAGCTGATGCTTTGCATCAGCATGCTTCACTTCAAATAGTGATGAAGCCTGTCTGTCTGTGAGCGCCACTGTCGCCGGGCTGCAAATTGGCACGAAATTCGAACTTTGAATTCTCGCGACAATTTGCATAGCCTGCGCTCATTGGCGCCCGTCTCGGCGGGCGCCAATGAGCGGACTCTGTCCTGGCACGCGATTTCGGCGACAGACACACTAAAAAAACCCTTAGACAATGATATAATAGATGTGAATGAGGCAGTGATTACACCTTGGAGGTGTAGCCACTCTGGCAGGTTAATAGTTAACATTCTAGCAGAATTTTATGAGACTGTATGGCCTGTGTGATGTCATGATCATGTGACTATAATACGCAAAGCTAAGACTTCATAGACAATGATTATTCGCTTGCTTAGCTCTGTCACTATGGTCACATGATCGTTACATTACACAGGTCCTCTAGATTGAGAAGTTAATGGTGAGTTAACTATTAGTCTATTTGGCAGGTTATGTCCTCGAAGGTGTGGTCTGACTGCCTCATTTACATAAGAAAATGTAAGTGTATAAATGCTTGTTTTTCCACCTTTACCATTACAATATGAGCTCAGACAGGGATGATTAGAATAGTACTATGAAGATGCAGGTACAGACAGTGATAGCTGGGGGCATACACGACCTGACAGGTTCCCTTTAAAAAGATCTATTAGATCTGATGAGGCTGGTGTATTAACTTTGAAAATCTATGTGAGAATTGCTTTATAATCCTGAAATAAAAATTAACATTTTATGAGTTCAGCCAAATCTAACCAATAAGATGTAGTTTTTTATATTAGGTGGTAAACTTTTAAAAAGGACTATATGGTAATTCTGATATGATTTTTTAAAGTATTCAAACCTCATCAGTCCAAAAGCTATATTTAAAGTAATTTTCCAGTTTTGGAAGATCCTTGTACCCTGATTGCAGTTTGTTTTAAAAACAAAATATTCTTTAGTCACACTCCCCATGTTCAGCACTAAGTCTTCCAGCTGCTACTGGTGTTTGCTATTCTCTGCAGCTTTGACATCTCATTGCAAGCATTGCAGCCAATAAGTGCACTACTTTAAAAATAATGGAATATCCATAGAATATATGTCATCAATGTCTGATTGGCCGGGGTCTGACATTCAGCACCCCATCCGATCAGCTGTTTACGATGTTGACGGTGAAAACAGGAGGCCGGAAATGCTCAATTTCTAAGCTACCCCATCTTCTGATAGTGGCTGCTGATGGGTACTGCACATCTGCCTCGTATTCAAATCAATCGGAGGATGATATGCAGTACCTAGCTGCAGTCACTCTCAGAAGACAGGGCAATTCTGGAACTGAATTTTTTTGGCCACCTGCCACCACTGCCAGGACTGAAAAAAAGCTCATCTGTAGGAGTGTCGGGTATTGAACCCTGGCCATTGATAACATACAGTATGCTAAGGATAGGCCATCAATTTTAAAGTAGTGGACAACCTCTTTAATGACGTGACATCAGCACTGCAGACAGTAACAGACATGTGGAATGGTAGTGGAGACTCTGCACTGGACACATGGAGGGTAAGTAGAGAACAATTTTTGTTTTCAAAACCAAGAAACAACATTTTTCCTAAACAAGAATACTCCTTAAAACAACATGTAAATTCTATTGCAAAATCTAGTAATAGAACCCATTTAAAAATAATAAAAAGTCTAATAAAAAAGTTCTACACCACATATATTTGCTTTGATGGATGCTTATTACAATGATATGAGTCGTCGTGATGCCATGAATGAGTTGGTCGACAGGGTAGGGGGTACTCGGATACCGGGACAAGTTGCTACTTCAGTGAAGATCATGGCTGGTCGGGTCCCGGTCCCGTGCCCTGGACACTCAATGGCTGAGGGGAAAACTATTTGGGATGGGGAATTATTATACATGACGCCACCTGGGGTACCTGGTAATGTAGTTACCAGTGCTGCAGCCGGCCACTGAGGTGATGGTGATGCAGCTTTGGGTAGTACAGCTCCCCACAGGCGGAGCTTTACATTAGGGCAGCGGGGTTGATGAGGTGAGAAGTAGTCCTTGGCTCTGTGTAAGTTCTCCAGATGGTGGCGGTGAATTAGGCACACTCACACAATAGTCTCTGTTTCAGTACCTTTTTACTGATGTCAGGTAGCAGGTACAGTCCAGGAGGGTAACCAGGTGGCCGGTGCAGTTTAGGACATCCACCTTAGAAAGTTGTGAGGCCTCCTCTTCTATTGTCTGTAGTAATTAGGGTCAGTTCTGTCTTAAGCTAAACCTGCCGCTTCTTCTTTCCCTCTAATGCTACGATTCCACAACCGAACAATAAGGACCTTTCTGTGGGATTCCCTATCCTCTTCTTGGGTCCCTGGTCCTATGTTTGGTCAAGTTTGGGGTCTTGGTTTCCTGAGGTCCAGGGGGAATAAATCCTCTTGGTCTCTCCGGGTTTTCTCGGTTATATCTGGAATAATAACAGCTTTGGACTCCGGTGTCCAGATGGACTAAAGGGCAATTAGTGATGTCCCCTTTTCTGTAGTTTCCTAATTTTCTTCACTTGTCTCTATCCCTCTCCAGGGTGCTACACAGCTCCTGTCAGTCTCTTCTTCAACAGTCACTCTCTGACTGACACTAACTGGCTCCTCCCCCAGGTCTGGATCTTTTATAGGGGATCTTGCTTAAGGCAGCAAGTTGAGCTCCCCCTTCAGGCCTGGGGTGGAAGTGTTGGGTGTTGTATGTACCAAGGTGTACATCCTTCCCTGGACCGGTGGGCCCTGTGGCAATCCCCGCAGGGGTGCCACAGATACCTTTAACACTAATGTATACTTATGTGCAATCTAACTATCTGATTGTAATATATTTACATCAATGTCAGATGTGATGTGTGCTAGATGGTGCAGTTTTCATTTAGTAATGTCTCTCCCATTCACTTGATAGCGTAGTGTCCTGGCTTAATCCATTAGAAGATGATGATTTTGTATCAATTGAAACAAATTGGTGTGAACAAGCCCTGATAAATTGCTTCATACAGTTGCAACGAGAATGGTCTCCTTAATGTGTACAGCAATATTGATTTGACTTTGTGGTAGACCACCATGGAGTGAGGAAAAGGTTTAGTCATGGTTTTCATTTTTCTGTTGTCATTCATTGCCTCCTTGTTAAATGGACAATTAATAGGGCACTCTGGAAACCGTGCATCAGTCTGGGTTAATAAACAATCCTGGCAGTTGATAATGTGACCTATGTATTCAGCCAGTTTCTCTATATACTCATCTCACGCTTTTAATCCCTTTTCAGGTAGTAGAGGTTACAGGAGAAGATGAGCTTAAGAGAGTCTATAAAAGTCATTTTCATTCACTGCTTTATTTTTCACTCAAGTGTTTAAATGCTGTTCAGAGTTCCCATTGGAATGTGACAGAGGATAAAGGATTGTATATAGTTCTATGCTTCATGGCTATACAAAAGGGCAAATGACCCTTGTCCAGGCCTTTTCAGTGTGAAATGGTCCCTAAAGTTCATCTGCACGGTGAAAAATTGTGGTTAAGTCGCGTGTGGATGAGTAAAGAGAAAGTGCCAATTGGTCACGGTACTGTCATCCATTCTACTGCAACCCAGGCAATGTAAGATGCTCTGTGGGAAAGTATCAGCCCCCTTCAGAGATGCTTATAAGCCTGCAGCTCATTAAACTACCACCATTTATTGCCTGACTTGTCCAAAGCTATTCACTTTAACAACTATTGAACCTTATTAAAGCTGAAGAAATAACCTCACAATGTAGCCATAGTTTCTGCAACAGACCACAACACTTAAATGTCTCTCCATGTGAATGTATAAGGTGGATATTAAAGTCATTTTTCGCTATATACAGTATAGGCCAAATGTTTGGACACACCTTCTCATTCAAAGAGTTTTCTTTATTTTCATGACTATGAAAATTGTAGATTCACACTGAATGCATCAAAATTATGAATTAACACATGTGGAATTATATACTTAACAAAAAAGTGTGAAACAACTGAAAATATGTCTTATATTCTAGGTTCTTCAAAGTAGCCACCTTTTGCTTTCATTACTGCTTTGCAGACTCTTGGCATTCTCTCGATGAGCTTCAAGAGGTAGTCACCGGAAATGGTCTTCCAACAGTCTTGAAGGAGTTGAAAAACTGCAACTGAGCTAGGGCACAATGTGAACGGGTCTGTAGGACTGCATTCACACCACCACATAACTAGACCACAGAAAAAAACAGTATAACAAACGTGTGGAAATACACTGCTATAAAAAGGGTCACCGTGGCGAGGTGGAACGGCTTACGTACATTTTTTGCAAAAAAAACGTATTAACTAAGTACCCTGTTTTTGATACATTTTTTTACTAAGCACTAGCTTTTTATTATTACCTTTTTATAGCAGTGTACTTCCACACATTTGTTATACTGTTTTTTCTGTGGTCTAGTTATGTGGTGGTGTGAACGCAGCCCTACAGACCCGTTCACATTGTGCCCTGGCTCAGTTGCAGTTTTTCATTAATTCTCTTGTTTAGCAAGAGAAGGAGTGCTCCACCCCTTCTTTTCTGAGTCAGGCACATAGTGCTGTCTGCTGCACTGTGTCCATATTGGTTTCTGGCCCATCTTCATCCTGCATCCATGAGGTATATTTATACAGGATCAGGTTTTAAATTAGTTAGATAGGACCGTTCTGATAAGGGTCACCGTGGCGAGATGGAACGGCTTATGTACATTTTTTGCAAAAAACGTATTAAGTTCCCTGTTTTTGATACAGTTTTTTACTAAGCACTTGCTTTTTATTATTACCTTTTTATAGCAGTGTACTTCCACACGTTTGTCATACAGTTTTTTCTGTGGTCTAGTCTTGAAGGAGTTCCCAGAGATGCTTAGCACTTGTTGGCCCTTTTGCCTTCACTCTGCGGTCCAGCTCACCCCAAGCCATCTTGATTGGGTTGAAGTCTCGTGACTGTGGAGGCCAGGTCATCTGGCGTAGCACCCCATCACTCTCCTTCTTAGTCAAATAGCCCTTACACAGCCTGGAGGTGTGTTTGGGGTCATTGTCCTGTTGAAAAATAAATGATGGTCCAAGTAAACGCAAACCAGATGGAATAGCATGCTGCTGCAAGATGCTGTGGTAGCCATGCTGGTTCAGTATACCTTCAATTTTGAATAAATCCCCAACAATGTCACCAGCAAAGCACCTCCACACCATCACACCTCCTCCTCCATGCTTCACAGTGGGAACCGGGCATGTAGAGTCCATCCGTTCACCTTTTCTGTGTCGCACAAAGACACGGTGGTTGGAACCAAAGATCTCAAATTCGGACTCATCAGACCAAAGCACAGATTTCTACTGGTCTAATGTCCATTCCTTGTGTTCTTTAGCCCAAACAAGTCTCTTCTGCTTGTTGCCTGTCCTTAGCAGTGGTTTCCTAGCAGCTATTTTTTCACGAAGGCCTGCTGTACAAAGTCTCCTCTTAACAGTTGTTGTAGAGATGTATCTGCTGCTAGAACTCTGTGTGGCATTGACCTGGTCTTTAATCTGAGCTGCTGTTAACCTGTGATTTCTGAGGCTGGTGACTCAGATGAACTTATCCTCCGCAGCAGAGGTGACTCGGTCTTCCTTTCCTGGGCGGTCCTCATGTGAGCCAGTTTCTTTGTAGCGCTTGATGGTTTTTGCAACTGCACTTGGGGACACATTCAAAGTTTTCCCAATTTTTCGGGCTGACTGACCTTCATTTCTTAAAGTAATGATGGACACTCATTTTTTATTTACTTAGAATTTGCATTATGGCAAGAAAAAAGCAGCTAACAGTCTATTCAGTAGGACTATGAGCTGTGTATTCCCCAGACTTCTGCACAACACAACTGATGGTCCCAACCCAATTTATAAGGCAAGAAATCCCACTTATTAAACCTGACAGGTCACACCTGTGAAGTGAAAACCATTTCCAGTGACTACCTCTTGAAGCTCATCAAGAGAATGCCAAGAGTGTGCAGAGCAGTAATCAAAGCAAAAGGTGGCTACTTTGAAGAACCTAGAATACAAGACATATTTTCAGTTGTTTCACACTTTTTTGCTAAGTATATAATTCCACATGTGTTAATTCATAGTTTTGATGCCTTCAGTGTGAATCTACAATTTTCATAGTCATGAAAATAAAGAAAACTCTTTGAATGAGAAGGTGTGTCCAAACGTTTGGTCTGTACTGTGTATCTATTAGTTTTGCATTACAATTGCAGTTTTAGTTGTTGAGTTTTACTATTTTAGAGCACCTTTGTATTATTTTTATGTGGAATATAGATGTATAAATTTAATTACATTGCATATTACTAAATTATTTGTCATCTATAACATGATCTTTGTTATTTCATATGACATTTCACATACCAGCAATTAATTTAATGAAGCATTAGTATAAGCCTTAGCAGTACATTAAACATCATGTCAATGATGAAGAATGCAAGAGTTCCAGATATTTTGGGAACAAAAAAGCTATTAGCCTCTTGTATGGCTGGTTTAGTTTCCATTGGGACATTTTCAATTGTTCAGCTCCTATATGGGATAAATCTTCAGAAGGGCGGCTGAATAAGACTGCTGCGATTTCTCTTAGGAATTAGCGACTCACTATTGCATCACCAATTAGCTTTCTAGGACCCATTAAATCCTGCTGCTCTGGTTTACAAAATAACTGAAGCATTACTGATGAAGCATAAAGACTTACTTGGAAAAGCAGTGGGGGAGGCCGGGTGCTGACAGGACCTACCACAGCAGGCAGCGTAGAATGACAGTGGTTGTACATAAACACCTGAAAGTAGAAATGGATGTAAAAACTTCACGATAACCCAACAAAGGAATTTCTTTGACTTCAATATGAGAAAAATAATCAAAAGTAATAAAAAGCCAGTGCACTTTAGCAAGAGATTGAAGGGCTTTTTATAGAGGCAATGATTTTATGTTGAAAAAAATTGTATATTCTTGTTAATTTAGTAATAAATGTATTAAATGCCAAAAGTATGTTTGTGTGGTCCATGATGTTTATTTAGATCACTATATTTCATGGTACTCTAATGTATACATATTGCTTCTACTCATGTAAATGCGTAGATCCTTCTTCTAACCACCAGGTCTGACTAAAACATGTCATCAAAAGACAGTCATATCACCTTCATAGACTACATCATAAGTACTGTTAATGTGGAGTGCAAATATTATACAATAGCACAACGATAAAGTGATAGGCTTCATCAGAACACAAAATGTGGGTGTATGACAAACATCATTTGGTTTAGGAATGACATATTCAGTAAACTCATAGATTTCAACATGTTTACATATGTTTAGCTATGTAGCACATGAAACTAAATGCCCCATTACATGGCACGACATCATGAATGACATCGCTTAAAAGTCACGGTTTGAGCGACGTTGAAACGACATCGTTTGTGCGTTGTTGCGTGTAACAGAATGATTGAACTACGATAATTAGTCAAGTTGGCATTTACAGCTTTATGAACATATTCAAAAACCTGATGATTTCAACTCAAGCAACCTGCTGGATCGTTCTGTGTGACACCGCGATAACGATGACGTGGACGACTTCGCCCATTCACAGCAATGAGCAGGGATCGTTCGCAGGGTTTGCGAACGATACCTGCTCACAACATCGATGTCCAAAATATCTAGGCGTGTGACATGTCATCAGCGATGTTGAATTGATCCACGAGATCGTGGCCAACATCATAACAACGTTGTACCGTGTAACGGGGCCTTTAGAATTCAATTCCTGCTGTATTTTTGTGGCGCCCCTGCGGGTATGCGCCACAGAATGGTATTACACTTGAATATAAAATGTGTTTTTCCTTGTAAGTTGCCAGGTTACGATTTAAAACTTATGGAGTCTATTTTTAGCACTCACTTAGGACCGCACCACTTAGTGTAGGGGAAACTAACTATATGGTAGGTTCCACAGGTGGTGGGCGGAGCTTAGGTTAGAGTAGAGTGACAGTTAAGAATTTACCTCAGACGGCGTTGGGAAGGCAGACAGTGTGGTCACGCCTGGCAGCCTGAGCTGAGTGGAGGGTACCCCAACTATATGTGGGGGCCCAGGACAGATGGCAACGGACCTAGACTGGTAGGAACCAGCTGGTCATGTTGAGGGTTCACAGGTGACACGGATACCGAGGCAGCCAGGAGTTCTCCCTGACTGCGAAGCCGACGAGCTGCAGGCCCAACCAGACCGGGTTGCTGACAGCACCACAAGGTACCTCACCCCTCATGCCCAAAAGACGGTCCTACACTAGTGAGGAAAGACTGAAACCCGGTGTCAGGTGGGAAACTTGTGCGTTCCTGCTGTTCCCATTTGGACCGGTAATAGTCAATTTAAGCCTACTAGACACAGACTGCAGGACTGGCGGGTGAGCTCTTCCAAGGTGGGAAAGACAGAAAGATCTAGAAAGAGAATAGAAACCCTGAAAGACAGAGAAGGAACATCTAAAGACTCCTTAAGAGAAATCCTGAGTTGGTAACAGCACCCTAAACCAAACTGTACCGTGTATTGTTATGCCATCAGCCGGTACCGAGTAAAGCAAAGTTAAACAAGAATTGGTTTCTGTTATTCTTCCTGCCGCAGCTCAGAGGACTGAACATCATCAACATCTACAGCAGAGGGGTAAGAACTGCACCACCATTTACCATCACTGCCCTCCCTCACCGTCTCATATACCATCATAGCTGCCCTGAGGTAAAGCTCCACCTGTGGGGAGCTGTACCACACACTGCTGCCCCCTCCATCACCTCAGTGGCCGGCTGGCAGCGCTGGTACCACCTTACCAGACCCTACAGGTGGCGTCACGTCCCCCTGTAAATAACCCCTTTTACCCCCACCGTTTACCAACAACACCTGGTACAATTGTTCGCCAGGGCACGGCACCGGGGATACCGACCACCCGTGACATCCCACACAGAAGCCCCGGTGACCGAGTACCCCACGCACCCCAGCTCTGGTCGAAACAAATTGGCGTCACGAACAGGACGAACCAGCCTGGTATTTACCAGGTGAAGTGTGCCTAAGGGACTTTATTATTGACTATCTGTGTCTAACTGTGTGGATTATAAGAACTGAGCTGAGCCGCCATTACATCGCCTCAGAAATTCAAACTGCGTCACTACAGCAGGAGAAAGAGCGGGAAGATAAGCCCCGCCCCCTCCGCTCTGCCGAGGAGTGACGAAGGCAGTGGCGGGCTCCGGAAAAGCCCGAAGGACTTACCCACAGGAACTTTGTGGTGGGCGGGCTTAAAAGTGCAGAAACAACAATGTGCTGGCCTAGGGGCGTGCCTCGGCCCCTCAACAAACATAGGCCGTTCAAGAGGCGCCAAAAAGTCTCCCCGCCCCCATTGCTCTCAATCAACCAAGGGGGCGGGTCGAGCGCCAGCCCACACCGGTTATGGACTATAAGAACTAAACAGGGTGCGGTCGGGAGCAGAAGCGTGATACCTGTTGAAGCTCCAGACCCGTTCCAGTTACCCGAGACCAGGTGTGAGGTTATGGCTGTCCCCAGTTTCAAACAACTGGTGAGGGAAATAGAACAGGACATCTTAATGGACCGCGCAGAACCGGGTGTGTTGCTACGAGAGATGGACGGTGAGGACGGTGCCTTTTGGAGGACTGCCCTGGATGACTTACAAACTCAAATCCGGGAAGTGACCGAGTGGACCGTCCGGCGCTGGGGAGCAGAGATGGTACTCCAGTTAAATCGTAGACAACGAACTGCAGCGCAAAGAGAGCGAGAACTCCGGGTGTCGGTGGCTACCCAAACCGACCGCCTGGTGACCCCTGAACTGCTGGTGGACATCTTGGAACCGGTTCGTGTGCCCTTTGTGGAGTCCGGAGAAGAGAGAGCCGTTGAGGTGAGAGACCTCATTCAGTTCTTCGAAGAGCCTGAGCCGAGACCGGAAGAGCCGGAGGAGTATAGCGGTGACCAGGTCGGTGTCAGAGAGGAGGAAGGAGCTGTCGGCGGCAATGAGGAGGCCGGACCCCGCGAGTCATGGAGGGTCGCGGTACCAGCACAAACAGCGACGAGTCAAGGGAGGAGAGCAGCGTTGCGTACTGAGAGCAGCGAACAAACATGGCAACCGGTGGGCCGTCCTTGGTTTACCGAACCTGAACCCGATGATGAGGCTGAACGACATCGGAGACGCGAGGTGTGGTATTCAAATGAATTTGAGACACGTCAGGCTCGTGTTATGGCCCGTAACCAACCCCCACTGCCTATAGATCAGCGTAAACGGGGGGTAGTTACCACCTTCAATCTTTATACCGGGTATGGTTTTGCCAAGGAGGAGGGGCTTTACCAAGAAGTCCATGTGGGTCGGAGGAATGTAGAGGAACACTTACCCCAGGGCCATCCAGAACGGGACTTGTATCGTGGTGATGTGATCACCTACGAACGTCACGCAGGTCCCAGGGGTTGGTTTGCAATCCGGGTTAGTAAAGTTAAATCATAAAAGTTAACCCGGTATTGCACTGTTGAAAGTGTAAAGTTTGGTTTAATTGTTGAAATACATTTGTTATTTGATTGTATATAGTTATGATTTTTAATTCCTAACAGACTTGACCTGTTGAACTTTTGAACTTTCCCTTTTTCTTATTTTTAAAATGGACCATAGCCACAGGACTGGTAGTGGCAAATCCCTGTTTCAACACCCCTTAAACAGCCTGCAGCGGATGGACTAGCGCTGTATGGACTGGTAACCTGTTTTCTTATTTTTCCTTGGTTTTTGAAAATTTTTCATTTTTAAGACTCTGTTCAATAATCAGAGACATGTTACCTGGTCCCCGTTGGACCAACAAGGACTAGACTATAGTCAAAGTTTATTAGTTAAATGCAACGTTATAAGAACTGAGCCTCCTGCAAAGGAAGAATACAAATGAACGTAAGATTTTGTTATTTCATGTTTGAAAGTTACCTGGTTCACCTGTTAATAAAAATGTTTTAAATGTTTAAATGCTATATATAAAATGCATTTTATTCCAGGTTTGGTTTGACACCCGCGGACGGGTGTGTTTCACCAAGGGGGTGTGTGGCGCCCCTGCGGGTATGCGCCACAGAATGGTATTACACTTGAATATAAAATGTGTTTTTCCTTGTAAGTTGCCAGGTTACGATTTAAAACTTATGGAGTCTATTTTTAGCACTCACTTAGGACCGCACCACTTAGTGTAGGGGAAACTAACTATATGGTAGGTTCCACAGGTGGTGGGCGGAGCTTAGGTTAGAGTAGAGTGACAGTTAAGAATTTACCTCAGACGGCGTTGGGAAGGCAGACAGTGTGGTCACGCCTGGCAGCCTGAGCTGAGTGGAGGGTACCCCAACTATATGTGGGGGCCCAGGACAGATGGCAACGGACCTAGACTGGTAGGAACCAGCTGGTCATGTTGAGGGTTCACAGGTGACACGGATACCGAGGCAGCCAGGAGTTCATCCCTGACTGCGAAGCCGACGAGCTGCAGGCCCAACCAGACCGGGTTGCTGACAGCACCACAAGGTACCTCACCCCTCATGCCCAAAAGACGGTCCTACACTAGTGAGGAAAGACTGAAACCCGGTGTCAGGTGGGAAACTTGTGCGTTCCTGCTGTTCCCATTTGGACCGGTAATAGTCAATTTAAGCCTACTAGACACAGACTGCAGGACTGGCGGGTGAGCTCTTCCAAGGTGGGAAAGACAGAAAGATCTAGAAAGAGAATAGAAACCCTGAAAGACAGAGAAGGAACATCTAAAGACTCCTTAAGAGAAATCCTGAGTTGGTAACAGCACCCTAAACCAAACTGTACCGTGTATTGTTATGCCATCAGCCGGTACCGAGTAAAGCAAAGTTAAACAAGAATTGGTTTCTGTTATTCTTCCTGCCGCAGCTCAGAGGACTGAACATCATCAACATCTACAGCAGAGGGGTAAGAACTGCACCACCATTTACCATCACTGCCCTCCCTCACCGTCTCATATACCATCATAGCTGCCCTGAGGTAAAGCTCCACCTGTGGGGAGCTGTACCACACACTGCTGCCCCCTCCATCACCTCAGTGGCCGGCTGGCAGCGCTGGTACCACCTTACCAGACCCTACAGGTGGCGTCACGTCCCCCTGTAAATAACCCCTTTTACCCCCACCGTTTACCAACAACACCTGGTACAATTGTTCGCCAGGGCACGGCACCGGGGATACCGACCACCCGTGACATCCCACACAGAAGCCCCGGTGACCGAGTACCCCACGCACCCCAGCTCTGGTCGAAACATTTTCACCTTCCAATAGTTCCATTTTCCAATCAAATGGGACATGGATAACCAGTTGTGCATGTTCACAATACATAGGCTGCCATAAATAGAGGGGGAGATCTAGTGAGAACATGTACTAGAAATCTGCCCCAAATCTTGGCAAGAAAAATGGAGTTTGAAGACGGCATATCCAAAATTCACAGGCTCATTTTAGACACCTTTCAGTAGAGATGAGTGAACCTTTTGAAGTTCGGGTTCAGGCGGTGCAGTCAATAATTTTGGCGCACTGTTCATGACCCCGAACTTGAGACGAACCTCAATGGAAGTTGTTGATTGGCAGTTCAGCTCTCTGCCCACATACAGTCACGTATAAGTAAAAATCTTCCAGGGCTGGGAGGGCAGGGTCTTTTTTAAAAAAAAATAAGTTTGGACATACACTACACCAAAAAACTGTGTTTTTAAGCCCAATGCAAGCCGATCAAGCACTGCACATGGCAAAACACCAACTGTACCCAACCACAGTGATGCCTGCTCCACTGCTTTGAAAATGTAAAGCATCTGATCTCCGAATCTAAACAGGTTTGCTTAACCCCGGGAACTTTAGTAGCCCAAACCAAACCTTGAAAGTTTCGCTCATCTTTACTTTTCACTTACCAATGCTATTTTGATAGCAGTAGAAAAAGGACTGAATAAAAAAAAGTGTCAATATATATATATTTGGGGTAGAAAACATGTATGTGTTTGCTAAATGCATGATAGCATAAGGGAGATAAACTTGCCTAAAATATCTAGTGAGTTATGCCAATGTCTTTTTCATCACCTGGTCTACTAGATAAACACATTGAAGACTGAAACATTCCCATACTTATACTCATGTCTTTGATATCCTACAGCTTTTATGCCCTTTTTCATAAGATGCCATATCTTTGGGATATCCCTCAACTCAACTTTTGAACATGCAACAAAATGTTATTACTGTTTTTTCAGACTATAAGATGCACCGAACTATAAGAGGCACCTAGATTTTAGAGAAGGAAAATAGGGAAAAAATAAGTAAATCTTGTGGTTATTGTTAACTGTTATGAAGGGGGATCTGCTTCTGACACTGTTATGTGGGTAATTTCCCCATCCCTGGCCCTATCAAGGTAATATATGTCCCCTATCCTGGTATATAATCCCTATCCTGGTATATAACCCTCATCCTGCTATATAGCCTCCCATCCTGGTGTATATGTCTCCCATCCTGGATTTAGCCTCCCATCTTGATATAAAGCCTCCCATCCTGGTATATAGCCTCCCATCTTAATATATAGCCCCCACACTGGTATATAGCTTTCAATCCTCATATACAGTCTCCTATCCTGGTATATAGCCCCCATCCTGGTATATAGCCCCCCATCCTGGGATATTGCACCTCCATTCCTCATCCTGGGATATTGCACCTCCCAGCCTGGGATATTGCACCAGCCCATCCTGGGATATTGCACCCCCATCACTGGATATGCCCCCCATCCTAGGATATTGAACCTCCCCATCACTATATGCCCCCATCCTGGGATATTGCAGCCCCCATCATTGAATATGGCCCCCCCTGCTGCCACACACACTAAAATAATAAATGGTGTCCACTGTTCTCTGTCCCCTTCATTTCTCCCTCTGCAGCTGCATCGATGTCTTCCTATCTGTGCATACTGGGAGAGATCGATGCGGCAGCAGAGGGAGAGACAGAGAAGATGATGGAGAGGTATGTTACACTATTTATTATTTTAGTGTGTGGCTGCTGGGGGGCCATATCCAGTGATGGGGGGCTGCAATATCCCAGGATGGGGGACATATATAGTGATAGGGGGGGTCAATATATTTAATATACTCTGCCTCCCATTCAGCGCCGGCTTCAGCACTGAGAGGTGGACAGTGGGATGCATTGAATATTATAGCACACTTATGAGCGGGATCCTCCTGCTGCTTCTGCATCGCACACCAGCCTCCTCCAGCTGCTCCAGAGCCGCCCCCCTCCAGCACAGTACAGCATGGCCCCACAGCAAGCACAGCCCCGTATATTCGAACCATAAGACCCATATCTTTGCTCCCGTTCGCTTCCAAACTTCTCGAAAAGCATGTCCACACTGTAATCTCATCCCACCTCTCATCCAACTCTCTCTTTGATGACCTTCAATCCGGCTTCCGCCCTCACCACTCCACTGAAACTGCCCTGACCAAAATTACTAACAACTTACTCACGGCCAAAGCTAACAGACAGTTCTTCTTCCTCCTCCTTTTAGACCTGTCCTCTGCATTCGACACAGTCGACCACTGCCTCTTATAACAGATCCTCTCTTCCATTGGTATCACTGACCTTGCCCTGTCCTGGATCTCCTCCTATCTTTCCAACCGCACATTTAGTGTCTCCCACTCCCACACAACCTCCTCACCCCATCCCCTCTTTGTTGGGGTCCCTCAAGGCTCTGTCCCTCCTTTTTTCAATCTATACTCTTGGTCTCGGACAACTCATAAAGTCCCATGGCTTCCAGTATCACCTGTACGCTGATGACACTCAAATCTACCTCTCTGGCCCAGATGTCACCTCTCTGCTGTCCAGAATCCTGGAGTGTCTATCAGCCATATCCTCCTTCTTCTCCTCCCGCTTCCTAAAATTCAATGTAGACAAAACCGAACTCATTATCTTTCCTCCATCTCACACACTTTCCTTGCCAGACTTATCTAACACAATAAATGACATCACACTTTGCCCTGTACCTGAAGTCCGCTGCCTCAGAGTAACCCTTGACTCTGCCTTGTCCTTCAAACCGCACATCCAAGCCCTTGCCACCTCCTGCCGCCTCCAACTCAAAAACATTGCCAGAATCCGTCCCTTCCTCAACCCCCAATCTGCTAAACAACTCATGCATGCCTTCATCATCTCCCGCCTTGACTACTGCAACCTCCTACTCTGTGGCATTCCTGCTAACACTCTTGCTCCATTTCGATATGTCCTTAACTCTGCTACCCGACTAATCCACCTCTCTCCTCGCTATTCTTCCACTTCTCCCCTCTGCAAATCCCTCCACTGGATCCCAATTCACCAGTGTATCCAATTCAAACTACTAACATTGACTTACAAAGCCATATACAATCTGTCCCCCCATATATCTCTGAACTAATCTCCCAATATCATCCAACTCGTAATCTTTGATCCTCCCAAGACCTCCTTCTTTCCTCCACACTTGTACGTTTCTCATCTAACCGCCTGCAATACTTCGCCCGAGCATCCCCCATCCTCTGGAACTCTGCACCCCATCACGTCCGACTGTCCCCTACACTTAGAACCTTCAAGCGGAACCTGAAAACCCATCTCTTCAGAACAGCCTACAATCTGCAATGACCACAGTGCCGCCTCACCACCAATTGGACGCGGCGCTCCACCACCACCGGACCTGGCACTCCAGCACCACCCGAGCAGACCCAACCTACTGTCTCCCCCCCCATTGCCCTGTAGAATGTAAGCTCGCAAGGGTAGGGTCCTCTCTCCCCTCTTTATCAGTCTGTCACTTTGTTCATTATATTTTTAACTTGTCTGTATGTAACCCTTTCTCATGTACAGCACCATGGAATGAATTGTGCTCTATAAATAAATAATAATAATAATAATAAGACACACACACCCCACTTTCCCCTACAATCTGGGGGAAAAGTGCATCTTATGGTACGAAAAATACGGTATGTCTAAAATAGCAAAACATAGATGCCCAGGTTCTTTAAGACTGGTGTTTTGTATGTCAGTGTTCGTGAAGAGTGAACCAGATTCATTAGGAGGCGCACATCTTTTACTGAATTTGTTGCATCTTTACGCCACTGTAAGAAATGTACTCCAATCAGGAACCAGAGTAAATTTCTGTTGTAATTTATATCACGTTTGTGATGTAAATTATAATAAATTTGGTGGCTGTGCTTGGTGATGCCCTCTCTAACATTTCTTAGCAAGTTAGCAGAGCTGGATAACACTGACATAAACAAAGAGTCAGCTTGGATCTTCATACCTGGTGTTTTTACGCCACAATAACCCCATTTAAGAGGGATTTACATAGCTTTTAATCAACCAAATCTGTAAAACATTTATCACTCAAAGCTAAAGTTACAACTCCAGCCTTTCTCTACACTTCTTTTATCATAATATGCTCCTGTCAGTGACACAAATTATCCTATCAATAACTTGGACAGTAACATCCACCACTCTCTTCCCAAAGTTTTCAGAATGGATAACTAAGTACCACCATATTTACTGACTTTAAGAAAAGGCACATTGGGTGCTCAGATACATCTACAAATATAAAAATATGTGCATAGGCAATGTACAGAACATTTGATGTTTATTCAGGCAATCAAAAGAAATTAAATTGTTGGACAGTTGGAATATAATGAGGTGGGAAATAGAATGAATGGCAATTCTTGTTCTAAATCAGCATATTATATTTAGTTATTTGTAAAAAAAAAAAATAGATAAATGTAGGGTCAAAAACATAGAATGATTTCAGTTTATACAAGTATCTATTTGTAATAGCTAAGTACACAAGCCTTCATAAAAATGTGGATACAACTTAAAACATTTTGATTTAATAATATTCAAAGTAAATTAACGCAAATATGGTTACATAGATAGTTACATCGCAGATAAATCGCATACTATGTGCATTAATAGACTTAATCACGCCTTATTTAATTTGCTATCCATACAACATGACTATCAAATTACATTAAAACATGCTGTGCATTATTTTTTTTTATTAATATCTATCTATCTTCCTAAATATGTATATATGTAAATAAATATATACTGTATGTATATAAATATGTATATATATATATATATATATATATATATATATATATATATATATATATAAATATTTGGAGTAGAAAAAAAAAGGAATCAGCACAAACTTAACCAATTATATTACGGGTGCAACACTTTCTGATAAATGCAGTGTTCCCCTGCATAACAAACAAGTCCCAAAAACAGGCAGTACTCCAATTCAAGGTGATGTGGACAAGTTTAATCAAGCCCTCAGTGGCGCAATGTTTTGACCAATTTGGTTTTGTCAAGCACAGTGCAGTGTACAAGTGGTAGGTGTTTTATACAGAGTAGTCACAAAGATCAATTAATATAAAAATGTAAAAACATCACCTTCCAAGCTGTATACAATGATCAAAAATTGCCACAGTGTTATATTAGATAAATTGCTAAAATAGTGCCAATTGTGAATAGTGATATATTAATATCTCATAAATACACTATAATTATTACTGATTGCAGATATATAACACCTATGTGAATAATTAAGAAATTACATGTGGAGACGCCTGGAATCCACCCTCTCCAAGTCTTGCTGTACGGGCGCCGCTGTCGGTGTCTTTCGGGTTGAACTGTGCATGCCCCGGAATGCGCGTCATCAATGACGTCATCGCGCATGTGCGCAATGAAGCACTAGTTCCGTAGTTCCGGCGTCACCATATTGGATACTGGCGAACGGCAGGAAAATACCCACACCACTTTTAAGATACTAAAACTAGTTATAATTTTTTTAATCCATAACTTTCTTTAATGGACAACTACATACCAGTGAGACAAGGGCCTAAACATTTATAAAGCAAACGAGGAAGTCCAGAGACAATAACACTGTGGCAATTTTTGGTTATTGTATACTGTTTATAAGGTGATTTTTTTACATTTTTATATTAATTGATCTTTGTGACTACTCTGTATAAAAATCCACCATTTGTACACTGCACCGTGCTTGACAAAGACCATATCGGTTGAAATGTTGCGCCACTGAGGGCTGGATTAAACTTGTCCACACCACGTTGAGTTGGAGTGCTGCCTGTTTTTGGGACTTTATATATATATATGTAATATATACAGTATATATATATATATATATATATATATATATATATATATATATATATATAGATGTATTGGTAAATAGCCGGCTTTGAATCTTGCCCATGCAGTTTTAGTGGGGAACTTTATGTCATTTTGTAAATTTTGTAATTGTGATTAAGCAAAGTTATCTATGTTAGGTGGTAATTGGAACTTCAGTAAATACTTTACAAAGTCATCTTGTTTTTGCAGCATAATGTGGCTGTGAAAAGGTCTTGCATTGCCCTAAAAAAAAAACTCAATGGACTTAGTTTTGAAATTGTCGAACTTCCTACATAATCTCCTTGGCCTTGGTCGCATCTGATTATAATCTATGTCCAACACAAGATGTAATTGAAGTGAAGTTGAGGTTTATGAACTGGATACCGAAAATACATTACTGAAAAAATGTTTGTCCTCTTCAAGGCAAGGACAACTATATACTGTATGCATATGTGTATGTGTATATATATATATATATATATATATATATATATATATATATATATACACGCATATAAGTGCAAATTTAACATTTTTATACAACAAAATAAAGATCACACTGTACGTTAATGTATAATGTACTGAAATACTAATGTTCCTAGGTCTGTAGTTGTGTACTATTATATTAGGATCAAACCCACAATGACACACCCCAGTAACACACTCCTTGAAGTTTCCTAATTTCATGTCAGTGCCCTGGAGATTACCAGTTACTCTTACCTAGAAAGGCACCAGGTGATAAGAAACACATGGTACATTCTCACTGTCTACATGCCAACAATTATCACAAGAACAGATGGTAGGTGCCAGATGCTGAATTGGCTTGTTTCCTGAAAATAGTAAATCATCTTCTTATTAATTAATCATATTCTTGTTTAATTAGGTGTGAATTATTCGGCTACTTCCTTTATCTGTGTAAACATTTAGTTGTGTGAATTTCCCACAGTAAATTGAAATCGCATTATTATCTGAAACGAAAGATGACCATCTTAATTGAAATGTAAAGGCTGTATTAATAATACATTGCTGGTTACAGCTTCAAAACTTTTTAAACACAATTATTCTATATCAGATTGTCACAATTCCGCAAAGCAGTATAAAACAATGTGCCAACATAAAAAGAGCGCTGAGTCATAATATCATACAAGGACGAATGATGATATACTCCATTACATTTTTACATATCCCGCCTGACTACATTTTCATTACAATATCCACAGAGGCTGACTTTGTAATATATCACAGAAGAACGTACCTGCATTGGGGAGTAGATCATCTGTTTGAGGATAAGGAACCTGCAGCCCTTCTGATGGATTAATGAGGTGCAAAGCCCATGTTGCAGGATATGTACCTCCCAAAGGGCTAATTTGTTCTGGTGCAGGACACAGTGATCCTGGCAAAACACTGCAAGCAGCAGGAACATACTTCATAGCAGGCTTGTCAGCATCCTTCAGCAGATTTTCAATTAGGAAACTTCTGCCCACACCTCTACAGCCACGAGGGTCCCTGGTGTGGTAGGCAGATGGAGACTGTGCCATCAGGTCCCAGTTCACAGCATGGGGTGACAAAACAGCCGGCATCATCATCCTCTAATCCCAATTAAAGTTCTTTGTAGTACTCTACTTGTGGCCTTAATCAAAGCAGAGTCTATGGTGACCAGTCTTGGTTTGTAAACAGGGAAATGTCACTAAAATAGTTGCAGTTTCAGATGAAGCTCCATGAACTCTTCACTGAGATAAGAAAAGCAGCTCTTCATGGGGAAGGTGTGTCCAGTTTATTCATTCATTCATTATACCAAGTGGGTATGGCATGGACAACAATTAACTGCTGCTCATGGAGAGTATGCAGCCTGGAGTTCTCTATAATAAGGGTTGCTGTTCTATAGGCTAGAAGTCATATACACAATTATTGCATGTGTGATTAATATGTGAATTACATCCACTTGGTTATGTGCATGGACAGGAATAATTTTGAATTTGTAAAGAAATCATCTGTTTAATCAATTTTAAGATGTCGTAGAGCACAATATTTTGGTCTGAATAGTTTGTTACAACAAGAAACCACTTGTTGAGATTTAAGTGTCATTACTTTAAGGGTCAAAGTTTCCTACAAGGCAATGTATTCAACCCTCAAACCTCAGTATACTTCACAGAATATTGGCATTCCACAGCAGTGTATTAACCCCTCATAAAAATCTATACAAAACAGAAAAATACATGGAAAGACTATAAATAGGGTTTGATTTTATTATTCATTAGTATAATTATTCTGAAATATTTAACTAAGAAACTAAGCCAGACAAACATGACTTTACATTAACCACATTTTGAAACACTTTTTGACCTTATAACACTCATTTTAGCTTTTACCGTTGGTTTAATGGCTGTCAGTGACACTTGGTTTTAAACCATCAGGGAGGGGAATGATTGGTTGCAAATTAATTTGTCAGCAGGACAACAAATCCAAACATAAAACCAATGTCATTAAGGGTACCGTTACACGTCGCAATATCGTTCCGATGTCGCACTTTTCCAAAATCGCATAGTAAATGTCACACAGGGAAATATCGGCAGGCAACGCTACTAGGATGTTGGACGCAACTTTTGTGCGCTGGGTATGAGCAACCCAGGGACCGAGCATTAACATTGTAGTGAATAAGGGAAGTTGCAAACAAGATCGTAGTTGTGCCGTCACACTGCATGATCATGCCAGATCGCATGTGCAATATTGCCCTGTCGCATTGCCCTCTTACACCACACAATGCACCAACGATATCAACTGCAATGACCACACCACGTGACTTTTTGTCGATGTTGCATTGCGATATTGCGACGTGTAACGGTACCCTAAAAACCATCATCAGTGTAAAGAAGAAGAACAAGGAGTCCTGAAAGTGATGTTATGGGCCTTATACTTCCCTGATCTCAACATCATCGAGTCTGTGTAAGATTACATGAAGAGACAGAAGGTTCTATACAACCCTCATACATAGATCTCTGGTTAGTTCTCCAAGATGTTTGAAACAATCTCCTTGCCAAGTTCATTAAAAAACTGTGTACATAGTGTGTAGATAATGCTGTTTTGGTTACAATACTATATAGTAATTTGATTTAGATTTCTCATTTTTTAATTCACTTTGCATTTTGTTAACTAATAAATGTAAACTCTTAACATTTCTACTATTCACAACATTCTTCCTTTGCAGCGTCATTCCAGGCCTGCCTAAAACTTATTCACAGTGCTGTATATACATATAGAGTAAATAGGTCTGTGAACATATAGAAATATATTTTCTGCACATAATTTAAGTAAAATACATATAAAAAATAGATGTTTTCTTAACACAACTTGATTCTGAACTTAAAGTGGATCTGTGACCAGATTGTTCAATGCAAACTGCATATGTTCTTAAAAATATCTTAGACTTGTTGAGGTTGGTGCAGTTACTTGGAACATCCACATCAGAATGTCTTTTTAATTCTGATTCAGCTGGAGCCTGATTCATATGAATGCTCATTTCATATCTGACAGCAAATCATAAAAGATTACAACTGTTCTTAGGGTACTTTCACACTAGCGTTTTCTTTAAATCGCGGCAGATGCGGTGAAAAAAAACGCATCTGCCGCGATTACCACATACCGGCTGCACTTGCGGCACAGTTGCGGCAAGCCCCATACAATGTATATGCGGGCTTGCGGCAGGTGCGGCAAGTGCGGTTTTGGCACTTGCAGCAGGTGCGGCCGCGAAAAAAAAACGGTATGCGGTAATCGCGGCAGATGCGGTTTTTTCACCGCATCTGCCGCGATTTAAAAAAAACGCTAGTGTGAAAGTACCCTTACATGGATTTTTGCTGTAGGTGCACTAACCTAGATCTATTTAAGCCATTGTTTTTAATTTTTTTCATAAATTAATAGTACACATAAAAATAAGCAACTTTGTAATCTATCTTATTAGAAAAATGTTCTTCTTTTTATGCCATAATTGATGAGTCATTATTAAAATTCTCAATTCTGAGGTAAAATCTGTATTCAGTGAAGACTTTTCTTATCATTGAGATAGGAGATGGCTGCTGTTAAGCCCCTTTCACATAGGCGTTTTTGAAAAAAATGCAGCAGATCTGGCAGATTTACCACATCTTCCGCATTTGCCGCCTAACGGTTCACTTACGGCAAGGCCCGTGCATTGTGTGGGCGACATGGGCTTCCTTCTCATCCACAAGGTATCCTCAGGACGACCAACTAGTTGGATTCTGCTTGGTGGTTGTGCCCCTGGCTTGGCTTGCAAGAGTTTTAACACATAATCCATATTTTTGGTTAGCTGCAGCACCTGGTTACGTAGGTCATCAGCAGAGTCGGGTGCTACAGCTTGTCCTACCGCCTTTGCAGGGTCTTTGGGAGTAGGTTCAAAGTCTGTGGGAGAGGTGTTAACCTGCTAGGATGGGGTTTAAGGCTCTGCAGGCAATGGGTCTCGTAGCACGGTTGTAGCACAGTCTTTTAAAGTATTAAAGTTCACATCAGGATGATCTAAGACCCACATGTGTACCTGCTGGCGGTGGAAGTCCGACCTCAATCCATTCATAAACTGTTCTACAAGCATTTTATCTTCCTCTAGCACACTTGCCAGGTCTACCTGTTTTAAGGACCGGAGTGCCCCTTGTAAACGTAGGGCAAAGTCTCTGATGGTATCTTGCGGTCTCTGTTTGCATTGGTAGAACATCATCCTTAGTTCAGACTGTGTGCGTTTTTCAAAAACAGCTTTGAGCTTGTCAAATACTTTTGCTACAGGGTCTCTGTCAGCATCACTCCAAGAGTCGATCTCTAGCTCCCCTGCGCCTGTTAATTGTACCAGCTCAATGACGGCTTGCTGCTTTTCTGTCATTGCATACATGTCCAGCACTGCACACATCTTTTGTTTGAAGGCTGCTAAGGTACCGGGCTTACCCTCATAGGTTGACGACCATTTTGCGCCCGGCATGTACGGCAAGCCTAAAGGCATTATCGGGCAACTTCTCCGGGTTCTGCGGCTCCCACACTGGCTGCGGGACCGACTGGTGCTGCGTTCCGGACATTCCCTCTGTCAGGCCCCAGCAACCAGATCTTTCCAGTACTAACTGTTCTCTTCACTGCAGACTGCAGACTGACTGGCTCCTCCCCTCAGGCCTGGATCTTTATAGGGGATCTGGCTTAACGGCAGCCAGTGGGGCTCCCCCTCCAGGTCTGGGGTGGAAGGTATTGTGTGCTGTGTGTGCCAAAGTGTACATCCCTCCCTGCATCGGTGGGTCCTGTGGAAATCCCCCGCAGGGGTGCTACACTTTGATAGCGCATGTAGTTTATATTATGACATGTAGGGACAGATCACCTTTTAAAGGACATTAAAAAGGGAAAGTTTTATAAAAAATAACACCCAAATTTGGGTGTTTTTTTCACGTGGCATACAATAGCATGGAAGAATGGTTAAACTCTTTTAAATATGGCTTTAATCTTAGATTGTTCAGGAATGCTGTAATAAAGTCATCTGTCTGTAAAGCTTTATATCCCACTTTGGCCTGCAACCCTGTTTATCTGGTTTGCATGTTTCCATGCTGTCTTAATTTAGTGTGATTGATTGATTAACGAGTTAAATTGACCCTGATCTATGCACAAGCTCCCCTATAAATTTATGGTGGGTTTACACACACCAATTTATCTGTTCAATATCTGAACCAATCTCTGGTTGCAGTGAAATCATGGATACATTGCTCCATGTTGTGGCTGTGTACAACATGGAGCAATGTATCCATGATTTCACTGCAACCAGAGATTGGTTCAGATATTGAACAGATAAATTGGTGTGTGTAAACCCACCATTAGACATAGCCTACGGGTAGCATACGATGCTGGGGTTGCATATGATGTGCAAATTTAAATAAGTGCAGATTTTAAGAAGTGCAATATGCAGTTATACCGGGCAGTTAAATGGGGCAGGAAACGGGTAAGTCATGCCAGACAAACAAACACACATATAACAAACTTCCTGCATGGAGAGTGGAAAGATCACGGATATTTCTCACCTGCATGTTGAACTTTGCATGGATCTACAATGGTGACTGCACCCTTTTTTTTTTCTTTTTTTTCCCCCTGGATTATCCATCCACCGTTGGCATATTATATATAGTTATCATCTCATCTGTCTCTGAGTGACTCCTCTGCCGCATGGACCCCCCTGGCTACATCTGAACCCCTCCTGCTGCTCCTGTCCTCCTCTCAGCTGCTGTTACCCCCCGCCACCACCACTCCCCATCTGCACTTCACCCCCCTGCTCCACCTCTCACTCCCACTGAATCCTATAACCCCATGCAATGTTTTCCCTTCTCTTCACACTCACTCCTATCCTACTCCACTTCCTACAACTCCCCGCTATCCTTCCTTCCAACAACACAATAACACTCTCACCGTCCATCCTACCTAGCCATTTCACCCACTCCCCTGAACTCTTCCTCCACACCCAAGCCTTTATCTCCAAACATGCCCGCCCACCACGCAAGCTCTCATGCCCCCACCTCCTGACCCTCTCCCTCCTCCTCCTACTTGCTGGTGACATCTCCCCTAATCCCGATCCCCCTAACACATCCCACAATCACCCCTAGCCCACGCCCACTCCCCGCCATTAACATCCGCAACCCCTGCAACCTTACACCCACCCCCCAAGCCTCCCCTCCCCCAATCCCACTCTCTGGTGCACTCTGGAATGCCCGCTCAGTATGCAATAAACTCACCTTCATCCTCGACGTCTTCATCACCAAAAAACTCTCTTTCCTTGGCATCACCGAAACATGGCTCACCCCCTCCGACACAACCTCCCCCACCGCCCTCTCCTATGGCGCACTCACCCTCTCCCACACACCCCGCCCCAGCAACTCCCACGGCTGACGTGTTGGCCTACTCCTGGCCAACAGCTGCTCCTTCACCCTAATTACACCACCCCCCTCTGCCTCCCTCCCCTCCTTCGAGGCGCACTCCGTGCATATCTTCTCCCCCTGCAACCTCCAACTGGCTGTCGTCTACCGCCCTCCAGGATCCTCGTCCACCTTCTTTGACCACTTCACAATCTGGGTTCTCCACCTCCTCTCCTCCGACATCCCCACCATCATCATGGGCGATTTCAACATCCCCATTGATAAACCCCACGCTGCTGCCTCAAGAGTCCTCTCTCTAACCTCCTCCTTTGGCCTCTCCCAATGGGTCTCCTCAGCCACATACAATAACGATCACACACTAGACCTAGTCTTCACCCGCCTCTGTTCCCTCACCGACCTCGCAAACTTAACCCCTCTCCTATTCGACCACAATCTGCTGACCTTCTCCGCCATCCCCCCCTCCCCCCGCCACGCTCCCCCTTCTCCGGAAACTCCCTCACCCCCAAAGAAACCTCAAGCTCATTAACTTCCACTCACTCGCCGAGTCCCTCCTCCCTCTCTCTAACTTCGCCTCCTCTCATGATGCTGTCGCCACCCTCTACAACACCACTCTCACCACAGCCCTCGACCAGGCCGCCCCTTTCTCATACAACAAAACCTGTGCACACAGACAACCCTGGCTAACCGCCAGCACCAAAAAACTTTGACGGACGTCCAGGGTAGCTGAACGAAGATGGAAGAAAACCAACTCTGCAACGCACCTTGCTTTGTACAAACAGTCCCTCATTGACTTCAAGACAGCACTGACCACCGCAAAACAAGCTTTCTTCTCTTCTCTCATTAGCTCCCTCTCACACAATCCCAAGCAACTTTTCATAAACTTTAACGCCCTACTTCGTCCCCCCGCACCCCCTCCCTCTCCCCTCATCACCGACGATGACTTTGCCAGCTTCTTTAAACAGAAGATTGACAAAATCAGAGAAAGCTTTGATTCCCAATGCACTCGGCCCTCCCTCTCTATCACCCAACTCCCCTCGACCAAACGTAACTTCCCCTCCATGAATGAAGTGCGTCTCTCCCCCCTTCTAGCACGATCACACCTCACCACTTGTGCCCTCGACCCTCTCCCCTCCCACCTCATCCCTAACCTCACTATCCTTATCCCTGCCCTAACCCATCTCTTCAACATAGAGTATCACTTACCACCGACATCTTCCCCTCATCCTTCAAACATGCCCTCATCACACCCATCCTCAAAAAACCCTCCCTCAACCCCGCAACAGTCTCCAACTATCGTCCCATATCTCTCCTCCCCTTCGCCTCAAAATTGCTTGAGCAACATGTCTACTCCGAACTGTCCTCCCATCTCTCCTCGTGCTCCTTCTTTGACCGCCTGCAATCCGGTTTCTGACCCCACCACTCCACCGAAACAACCCTAACCAAAGTCACCAACGACCTACTAACTGCCAAGAGCAAGCGACACTACTTCATCCTTCTCCTCCTCGACCTCTCTGCTGCCTTCGACACAGTCGACCACTCCCTCCTGCTTCAAATTCTAGAATCCCTTGGCATCACAGACCTAGCCCTCTCCTGGATCTTCTTGTATCTAACAGACCAGATCTTCACCGTCCCCCACTCCCACACCTCCTCCTTGCCCCACCCCCTATCTGTTGGCGTTCCCCAAGGCTCAGTCCTGGGACCCTTACTCTTCTCCATCTACACTTTCAGCCTAGGCCAACTCATCTAGTCCCATGGCCTCCAATACCACCTCTACGCTGACGACACCCAACTCTACCTCTCTGGCCCTGACATCACCTCCCTGCTATCCAAAATCCTACACTGCCTGTCCGCCATCTCATCCTTCTTCTCCGCTCGTTTCCTCAAACTCAACATGGATAAAACAGAGTTCATCGTCTTCCCCCAAGTCGCTCTTCCCCCCTACCCGACCTAACCAACACTGTCAACGACTGCACACTCTCACCCGTCCCCCACGCCAAGTGCCTCGGTGTAATCCTCGACTCTGCCCTCTCCTTCAAGCCACACATCCAGGCCCTCACCGCCACCTCCTGCCACCACCAGCTTAAAAACATCTCACGGATCCGCTCCTTCCTTGACCATGATACTGCCAAAACGCTTGTCCACGCCCTCATTATCTCCCGCCTCGACTACTGCAACCTCCTGTTCACCAGCCTCCCCGCTTCCTCCGAACCATCTTCAATTCCGCTGCCGACTCATCCGCCTGTTGCCCCGTTACTCCCCCGTCTCACCCCTCTGCCAAGCCCTCCACTGGCTGCCTACTTCCCAGAGATCTCTTCAAAACCCTAACCCTGACATACAAGGCCATCCACAACCTGTCCCCTCCATACCTCTCCGACTTGGTCTCCCGATACCACCCCTCATGCAATCTGCGCTCCTCTCAAGAACTCCTTCTCTTCTCCCCCCGCATCTCCACCTCCCACAACCGCATACAAGAATTCTCTCGTGCATCCGCCATACTCTGGAACTCTCTCCCACACCACATCAGACACTCCCCTACCCTGGAAACCTTCAAGAAAAACCTGAAGACCCACCTCTTCCTTCAAGTCTATAACCCACACTGAGACCTAATCCGCTGCACCATCTCACCTCTCCCCCTCCTACTGTCTCCCACCCATCCCCTATACACTCTGAGCCCTTGTGGACAGGATCTCTGCACTAATGTACCTGTATGATTTATTTGTCGTTATTTATGTTCTCATCCTTGTTCTGCCCTTACACAGGTAAAGCGCCATGGAACCAATGGCGCTATATAAATAATAATAATAATAATAATAATAATAATAATAATAATAAATATGCTGCTAGAAAGATCAGCTGCCAGTAAGTGTAAATTGAAGTCTTAAAGCCAAGCATGTGTTATTCCTATTTCTCCTTCTCCATTATAGAAATCTATTCAAATGCTTAAATGAAATCAGGAACATTACCACGCATCTATTTAAGTGTGATTTATTAAGCTTTTCTCAGCCAGACTACTTAAAATGCATAAACAGTTGTGAACAGTAAACAATCATGTCTCTGGATGGAAAAAACAGGACCCACATGCTGTGCATGGAAATTGCCCTTAACAACACTGCCTTTTGTATATCCAATTGGAAGCCAAAGGTTGCTTGTAATCAAATTTCAAGTTCTCATCATTTCTAAAAGCTACACTTCCATATGTAAATGTTTGTCAATCCCATTTCTCTTTTCCTATGAGATGAAAAAAGGATTTGTGTGTTACCAAGCATGTGTTAAATGAGTAGGATTTTATAAGTATATTTTAATTTTAGACTTAAATTTGGGTTATATATGAACATTTAAAAAATGAATCAATTATTATATAAAATTGAGAGGTTGAAGTCTATTGCTTTTGTGTTTACAGTTTAGTAATCTGTTATTTAGAATTGCAGCATGATAATGTAGTTTGTTCAGGAGCGTAACTATATTAGGCGCAGGGGTTTGCGCAATTGCATCCGGGTCTTGGAGCCTAGAGGTCCCAAAAGTGCCCCTGGCCTATAGAAGAAGACTTATCTTATGAAAGATTTGCAATAATTGGGCGTCCCATTGGAGCTTTTGCATCTGGGCCCATGAGCTTCAAGTTACGCCACTGAGTTTGTTTATTACACAATTGAAGTATAACATTAAAACCACCTTTAAAATGTTGGCAACCCAGTTTCCCAGTGGTTAATATACCAGTAGTAACCTTGCAGGATGTCCTTCTCTCCCTACAGGAAAACATCTTTTAAGACAAGAGATGAGTAAACACCCCAGGGTTTCAAATTCAGCTGCGCTCGCTGAATTCAGGATGTTTGCCGAATTGTTCGCCAAACACCCTGAATACCGTTAAAATCAATGGCAGGCAACATTAAACACATAGAAAACACATTCAGAGGTGTCCAAAAGCTGCCAAACACAGACCTACACACACAGATCATCTTACCTGTCTCCCGCTGCTTGCTTCCTTGCTTCTAGGTCCGCTCTCCCACGCTCCCTCTGACTCACTTCCAGTCCTGGCCATTAACCTTTCAGCATATTCAATTCACTGTCTCCACAACAGCCAATCACATGCTCATACTCTGTGAGAGCGCCTGTGATTGGCGGTTGCAATTAGACTGCATTTTCACAATCTGAATGGTAAAAGTTGTGTATGGTGTAGTTTAATATGTGTTATATTCTGATTTTAATTTTACTTTTATGTTAATTTTCCCTTGATTTTATGTTGAATCTATTTTTTGAAAGGAAAAAAGGGAACATACAAATCAATCATCGTACACCACACAGTACAATGTTAAAACATTCTCGTTCTCATATATGTCCATGATGTCCTCTTTAAGTAG
The DNA here is from genome assembly GCA_033576535.1 of Allobates femoralis. Lineage (NCBI taxonomy): Eukaryota > Metazoa > Chordata > Amphibia > Anura > Aromobatidae > Allobates > Allobates femoralis. Next base: position 341,005,997 of record JARQOC010000004.1, on the reverse strand, counting down.
ACGCCCAAGCATCTGGCAGAGCTCATGAAGGCATGAGATCCAAGTACAGTATCGTGTCCAAGAAGTAGTCCAAGTAGCCAGTGGTGTTTGCTGGCGATGCTTTACTATTAAATTAATCATTGCATATCCCTAGAGTTCAAAAAATCAACTATGGGGGTATCGTTCGTCCTCCATTATCAACTGGTAAAAATAGTGTATAGTAAGCAAGTAGGAACAAAACTAAGAATTATCATGGCAACATCTATGTATGCAATAGCAATGGCTTACGCCATAGAAAGAAACAGAAAGACAGGAAAAGGGGAGGAAGGGATAAAGTGAAAACGTGGGGGTAAGTCAGAGAAAGAGTAGGAGCAAAGGGGAGAGGGAGGAGGGAACGGGCACCGGGGCACCGCGCAGCCTTCAAGAAACCTCCTCAATCAGTTGAGATAATCCGGTGGTTTCTCTGAACATAATCCAGGGTTGCCACACTCGGACCAGGTGACTGTTGTCTCCTTCCATCTCAGCCATCAGCTCCTCCATACGGAAAATGTCTGCAATTCCGACATCCATTCCGTCATAGTCGGAGGCGACGCTGTGCGCCAGTGGCGTGGAATTACCATGCGTGCCGCAGTGATGCAGAACCGGAGAATGCTCTATTTTTGGGCGGATATGGGTGCTGGAAGGATCGAGAAGATGGCAATCTGTGGAGAAGGGGGGACACACTCACCAGAAATGCTATGATAAGCCGAGAAACACCCTCTCCCAGAAGGGTCGTATAGCAGAGCACTGCCACCATATGTGATATAATGTGCCCCTCTCAGTTCCACAATGCCAACAGGTGTCGTCCATCAACGGTAAAATGGATTTCAGCCTTGCAGGGGATAAGTACCACCTGGTTAATATTTTAACATTTTTTTCCTGTGCGCACTCAGCCGGGGACATCTTGTGTGTAATAAGATAGGCTTTATCGAGTTCGTCGGTAGAGAATGTATACCCCATCTCCTCCTCCCATGCATGGATGTAACTTGGGGTCCCCTCCAGATCACCAGTGTGGAGTTCTTTGTATATAAGAGAGATCAGGTTTAGGGAGAGTCCTGTTGCTGAAGCAATTTTTCAAACCGTGTTACGGAGGGATGAGAGGAACAGGCAGCTAGACGGCCTCTGACAAACGATTTCAGTTGGTTGTATTCCAATCACGATAGTGCTTTAGTAGGGAACTAGTCCCTTAGGATATCTAGAGACGGTATGTCTCCTCTCATCACGAGTTGTCCCAGATGTAAGTCAGTGCTAATATGCCAGCCCAGAAAGTGGTCTCTATGTCTCCCCAGAGGGAAGTCTGGGTTTCCAAAAATTGGCGTCAGTGGGTGTAGTGTACTGATCAGGTTTTTCTAAATTTTTATACGGTGCCAAAGCTGTAACATTTCTCGCGCTAGGAAACCTGTGGAGCCCTCGATTTCAGCTGCAGAGAGGTCAGAAGATTTGATCCATGGGAGATGTCGTAGAGGGATGTTAAATGACGTTTGTTCCAGTCGAACCCAGTGCTTGGAACTGTGGCTATATTGCCAGTCAAACAATCGCACAAGCACTGAGGCCTGGCGGTACAGTTCCAGATCAGGGAGGCCTGCACCGCCTCTGGACTTTGGTGCGGTCAGAGTGGTATACCTCAGGCGGGGCCTAGAATATTTCCAGATAAAGCGGGTCAATGCGGATCTAATGGCTTGGAAGAACTTTTTGGGCGGTACAATTGGGACTGCCTGAAACAGGTAAAGGAACCTGGGAGAATATCCATTTTAAATGTATTAATTCTACCAAACCACGAGATGTTCTTCAGTCCGATTCTCTCAGTCGTTTCAGGGTTGATTCTAGTAGGGGCAAGTAATTTAGGTCATAAAGGTCCGTTATGTCGGTGGGAATCTGGACACCCAAATATTGGATTGCTCCAGACCTCCATCGAAAGGGGAAGTTCCTCATGGTCCTCAGCAGGTGGTCTTGCTCTAGAAATATGTTGAGGGCTTCAATTTTATGTAAGCTAATTTTAAAATTGCTGATCGCACCGTACCATTTTGAAATTCGACCATCAATGAAGGGAGAGTTATATTTGGCTAGGACACATACAGCAGGAGGTCGTCGACATAGAGAGAGGCTTTATAGTGGACCTGGTCTACCCGTAGACCGTGCACATTGGGGCTTTTCCTAATCACCATGGTTAAATGCTCCATGACTACCGTGTATAGGAGGGGCGACAAAGGGCAGCCTTGTCGTGTGCCATTTCCTATAGCAATATCTGACACCGCACAGTTAATTCTAACCCTTGCAGAAGGGCCAGAGTATAAAGTCGCTATTCTATGCAAGAAGCGGTTCCCCAGGGCCAGCTGTTGTAAAGCCAAAAACATGAAGCCCCAATGTACACGGTCGAAGGCCTTCTCTGCATCGATCGATAATAAGGCCAGTGGTTTGTGCCTGAGTTTAGCGTGTGCGGTTAAGAGAAGGGTTTTGACTATGCCATCTCTCGCCTCCCTCCCCCGCACAAACCCCACCTGGTCAGAGTGAACCGTCAAAGGTAAGAGGGGTGCTAGCAGTTTGGCCAAGAGTTTTGCATAGAGTTTTACATCGATGTAGATGAGGGATATCGGGCGATAATTACTGACTACCGTGGGATATTTTCCCGGTTTCGGTATTACTGGTATGAAAGCCTCTAAGGATTGTGGCTAAATGGGGAGTCACCCGCGATGGAGTTAAAGACCGACGTCATAATGGGTTTAAGTTGCTCTCTGAACAATTTGTAGAAATTAGGGGAAAAGCCATCCGGGCCCGGATTTTTACGTGTAGGGGTAGTCTGAATGGCCTCGTCAATCTCTTCAATCGTAAAGTCAGATTCCAATGGTGTCGTTAAGTCCTTGCTAAGAGTTGGGAGGGCGGTGTCATGTATGTAGGATTCTATGTGCGGTCGGGGGTCTAAGGGCGAGCAAGGGGGCGCATCTCCATTAATGTTATATAGCGTATGGTAGTAGTGTCGCATCAGGTCGAGGATTTCCTTTGGGTTTGATGTTGTTTGGCCGGGGTCTTTTGAAGGGAGGGAATGTATGTAGTTTGGCAGCGCGGGTGCAGGAACCTAGCCTTCAAGCGTCCGCACTTGTTTGCCTTGCCATACAGTATGCTCTTGAAGCTGTTCCTTTGATGACGAGACTTCTCGTTTAGTAGAGACCTCAGGTCATCTCTACATTTTATTAGGACAGCCTGCAATCCCGCCCCAAGACTGGTTTATGCTTCGCCTCCAGGGATTGTATTTTGTCAGTGAGTTCCATAACTTCCCTAGTTTTGATTTGTTTCAGACGGGAGCCATGTTTAATAAACACCTCACGAAGAACACACTTAAGGGTTTCCCATTTGATAGGCATGGCGGTGGTGTCATGGGCATGGTCTTGTAGGAATGTTGCTATGGTGGACTTAACGTCCGTCACACAGATGTGGTCTTTTAAAAGGTTATCGTTCATTCTCCACGACCACTGGCGTGACGCTGAGTTGGGAGGGTTTATGTCCAGAAAGACTGTAGCATGATCCGACCAGAGGAAACTTCCAATGGTGGAGTTCGGATCCCATACCAACGCACAGTGAGTAAGGAGGAAGAAATCTATCCTGCCATACGAATTATGTGGCGTGGAGAAGAACGTATAGTCCTTTACGTTAGGATGAAGGAACCTCCAGATGTCAGTGAGGTGTAGGTCATGAAGGTCTTTTTTCAAAGAGAACAATTGACGAAGAGTGAGGTGGGGACATTGTCGCCGTGGAGTCTATCGTCGGATTGAGGGTTATGTTAAAATCACCCCCCCCTCCCCTGAACAATAACCCTTTCAGCAAAATTAGCCACTGCTCTCAAAAAGGATCTGGTGGCCCGTATTTGGTCCCGGCTGGGGGCGTACCAACCCGCTGTTAAAGAAGTTATCATGTACTACTCACGGTCAGCCATCTTGTTCTCTCTTTCTTACTGTGAACCATTCATAGTTTATTATATCTATTCGCTTAGAACTTTGAATAGATTGAAGCCCTAGAGCTGAATCTTATGTGAACATAGTTG